>JAJHSJ010000010.1:28685877-28845769 GCA_021015155.1 Magnolia officinalis | reverse complement strand
CATCAGAATAGGTGGTGGATTTCCTTACTCAGGAACTTGTTGGACTTGTAACTTTTCCTCATTAGTAAGAGGCTCATTAGCCATAACAACAGCTGATGAAGTATTATGACCACCCCTTCAGCTCATATTTCTGAATGATTACTGCACTGACAAATATACTTGTGTCAACCAAGTAATTTGTAGTCTCACTGGGCGTGCCAAAAAAATGTTTAACAATCGGTTTGTTTTCTGTTATGCTGGCGTGCCAGAATCGATATAGCGGCTTGATCTAAACCGATCACCTTTGACCGTAAGTGCCAAAATAAGTAGATACGTCTAACATAAATGTATATGACCAGATTCTAAGAGGATCGGTCGCTTACATAACCACTTGTAGAATTTGATAATGATCAGGTGATAATCGGAGGGTGTGATTCTTCCTCTGAAGATGGGTTACTTTGTAACATCCCGGATTTTTTCCAACCTGGAATTAGACGTTCTTAGGCAATGGGTCGATCCTAACACCTTATTAACTTGTCAGAACTCAATCCCAAAGTCTAAAACTGCTTTTGAACCCATTTCCTTCACAAATCCCACCCTTCACCACCTTGTTCTTTCAATTTTTCTAAGTACTTTCACCCTAGACACTATTTTAAACTAGCTAAGTATTATAACTCGGATCACTTTATATACAAACTATAAAGGCCCAGGTACCACCTTAGACAGAAATTACTCAGGACTAAATCTTTTAGAAATTAGGCGAGAATTAGCTAGTGTTAAACTGGAGTACCTGTGAAATTATCATCAATCACTTTAAATACGATCTGCAAGACCCAAAACTTGTAGAATCATTGACGCTAGGTTACCCTAAAATCTAGGATCAATCTCATTACCCGGTTGCTCTCGGGAGCATCTCGAAACTCCGTATCAGATCTGGATCGCACGTCGGAAGTCCGATTTACATGAAGTTAAGGAATTAGGACCGCCTTGCTGGGCTTGACAACCATCTCGAAAATCAAATCCAGATAATGTCCCAGCGCTATTCGCTTGAGCCCGGAGCGAAGAGTGTGAGAAATGTGAAAATAATTCTAAATTAAATTCAAAATAAATAAATATGGCACATGTCGCTTGTGGATCAGTATTAAGTAACCTGATCGTCAGAATTAGGCCAAATTACACCCTCGGATCAGGGATATTTCCCCAAACATATCTATGTACTCGAAATCTCCGATCGAGATCCGCTGACCGTTGAACTGAAACTGGTCCATCATTTGTGATCTGGGTATCCGAATGAAACGAAAACATAATGGTACCTAGATCCGATGTTGGTGAGCTTAAGTCCGACCGCACACTGAAAAGGGGCCACCAGAAGTGCTCCGTTGAGACAGAACAGGGCCACTTTGGCTATAACCCAAGTATACCTTGACCTGGAGTCTATTTTGGTAATGTTCTAGCCTATATAAGGACCTTAAAACCTCTCTCATTCAGCCCATACGAATTTGAGAGAAAACCTAGGAGAGAGAAGAGAGAAAAGAGAGAGAAAGTGTGAGAGAAGTGGGAGCATCTCCCTGCCATGCTTCCCTGCCGCTACACAAGCTACACCACTCATTTCTAATCGCTTTCCCGGCGATTTCAGCTCCGTTTCTAGCTAAGAAACCCTAACCCTAATCTGATTTGGGGCTTTGGTGGTTGTAAGTTATGAAATAACTGATCTGAATCATGTAATAGGTTGCTAGATCATCGTAGGAGGAAGCCTAACCAGTCTAGCGAGTTTATTTCGCTTCTACGGCTTAAAGGTGCGGACTTTAGGTGTATAGGTTATGGTTTTCAACGCTTTCAATGTCAGATAATGATAGATTCATGATCTGCATGCAATTACACATGTACAAAGTGCTGTCTGTTTTCCGTTTCGATTAAAGATGAAGAATATGAAATTTTACATACTCTAGGTATTTGTAGAAAGTACCGTATACGTATAAATTTTAGAAATATGTTTGCCATGATTATTTGCTATATTGATATATTATATATGGATAAAATGCTTGTTTGGTGAAAGGACTCGACCTAATACATGTTTTACTAATGCACACTATGTATGTTGAAAAGAGTGTCTTCTAAGTGTTTGTGAAAATGACTGAATCAGTATAGAATTCTCATTTGTGCTCGCCATGACTAATTGTCATGGATATATGATTATTGTATTGGCGATACCCCTGTGGCGAAAGGATTTGCCCTAAATCACGCCACGACCAATATGCACTATATATATTAAAATGTGTGGCCCAAGTGTTTGTGGAAATGACTGAATGAATATGGAACTTGGATTCCTGCTTGCCATGACTATTCGTCGTGGGTGCTCGCGTGTTATCCATGGGGCAGCTCCCTAGTGAAAGGATTTGGCCTTATACCTATGTGATCAACATACGTCATGTATGTTGATGTATGTAGTTTAAAGTGTTTGTTGAAATGTCTGAATGAGTAGTAATTAGTAAATTGTAATGTATAAGGATGTTGAGATAGGTTTCTCAACTACCTTAGTGACGTGTATGATTTCCTTCATGTAAGTTATTTAGTTTAATCACTTACTTTTATGAAACGTATGTGTTTGGATTTCCTGTTTGCATTGTGTTTTATAACATGCTTGCTAATATGTTTGAATTACTTGTTTATTTAATTATGCTCTGATTACTTCACATGTTTAAGTTGTATTCCATAAAATCCATAAAGGGTGATGGGGGAGTGGTGCAACGAGTGCATGCAACAGCCCTGGCAGTCCTAAGCGGACAATATTGGATATTTGATTGTATGATTTGAAATCTTGATCAATTACTGCTTTAACTGTTTTGTAATTGATTGTGTTTGGGGCTATTGTATAGTCCAGGAAATCGACAACGAAACTGAATTCGTGGTTGACATTCAGTCGCCACGAGAGATGTGTCTGATAAACCCGAGTCGTACTTCGGTGGGCGACAGTGGTTAGGCCACGCGAAGTGCTTCTGCACTTCATGTTGTTCAGTTGATTGTGCGCTCGAGCTAGTCAGGCTCGTCAAGTAACCCGATATGTCTAATGTATGTTCACCATGTTTGGACGCTACTGCTTGAACCTAAGGTACCAAACTTACCAGTGAAATCCCGTTAACCATGGTACCTCGATCCGCTAAGACTCATGAGCCGGGCATGGTGGTATGGGACACTGTGGTCGAGCTGTCGGCCAACGCTGGGGCCACGTGCCTCCCCATAGTGACCATTGAGCAACCAGACTCGTGAGCCGAATACGGTGGTATGTGACACTGTATTCGAGCTGTCGACACCTACGGCGAGACCTGTATTCGTACTGACGAGCGACGAGCCCTTCGTAGTGTCTTCGAGTATACTCTAAAGTCTGCGATTGGCGATGAGCCCTTCGCAGCAACTAGAACATGAGTTGAGCCGAGTACGGTGAGACCTGTATTCGAGTTGACGGCCAGCGATTGAGCCGAGTACGGTGAGACCTGTATTCGAGCTGATGGCTAGTAATTGAGCCGCATACAGTGAGATCTGTATCCGTGCTGACGGGTGACGAGCCCTTTGTGATGCCTTCGCGATGCCTCTCAAACCATAATATCGTATGAGACTAACTAGGAGTGACGACTCTAGAATGGATCATGTTTGGGAATGATACAAGGGAGGTACCTTAGTTTCCCAATACTGCTGTTTGAAATGGACTAATAACAACTCGGTAATCATGCTCATCATCGCATTGCATGTGCCTGGAAGATGTGGAGCACTGAGGAATGCAAGCATGCTGCGATCGTAAGATGGTGTCGCATGAGGGAGTGTGTGGTGAGGGCATACATCATGACTGCATTCATACTTGCATTAATAAGAGTATTTAGAATTATTTGATTGTACTGCTTTATCATTACTACTTGACTGAGTTGATAACATGTTAACCTATGCTTTATTGTTCCACTGAGTTGATCACTCACTCCCACGTTACGGGACTGTGTTCCGAACACCCACCAGACTTTGTCTGATTGCAGATGGCGATGCTTGTGAGGCAGAGCCAGACCTCTGCGACGATGTGGATGCTTTCTTGTCTATGTCGTATTTCTGGCGGCTTCATGCAAGCCGTGTCTTGATCGACGGGGTATAGGGATGTTGTTTAGATGACTTTACACTTTTCTTATAAATTGGACTTGTACTTGTAATTCATTAACCTGGTAACATTATCACACTCTGGAGACTCACCACAGGTTATATATTTTATATATCTATCATAGTCTTCCGCTTGCAAATTTAACTGTCTCTGGAGTATGATATGCTGTTTGGGCTTAATCTCACTCATGTTCAATGCACTAATACAGACAACATTCAATCATCATTCATTTTGTTACATAAGTGATGCGTTGGAACTCGGGAGTTGAGTTTATGCTCGACCCCCAATTTTCAGGGTATTACATACTTTGTGCCTTCCAAAATAAAGGACTTTCAGAATACCAGTCCAAATCAAACAAAATGAAAAACTCACAATTTGTCACTAGGAGCAACTGCAAGAATGCGCCTTTTGAAAAAAACTGCTTGATATTAGATAAAGAACAAATGCAGCATGTGAGCGTAGACTTAGATTACAAGTAAAGATTATGGCTATGAATTACCACTACTCCGAGGATAAGCTGAGATAAAAGATAAATTGATAGGTTTGATTGATTGTTGTTGGTTTAATTGGCGTGAGCTGTCTTGCTCTGTTGATTTCCTCTACTAGTTATAGAATTTTGTTGTAGCTTATTCTTTCAGATATTTCTTCCATTATCGAAATGGTTATAGTAGTCCAAAAGTCTCTCTGATTATTCTTTTAGTACGTTCTTCTTCCTGGCTGTTCCTCCTCTTTCGACCAAGCCCTGCTTTGGTTGCTCATTTTTCATCAACCACACATCGCCACATTACTTCCATCAGTCATCTGATGAAGTGTAATATTAATTCTTTTAGATAATTCTCTCTTTAATATGACATTTGTACCATTGCCACATTATTTTCTAAATCCTTTTTCTTTGACACATCCCTCTGTGCATTTCATTTCTGAATGCCTTTCGGCCGCTTAATTCACTGCTATTGGCCAAGTTTTTTTTTTCCTTCGGCAACCCGTATATCTTAAATAGATCGAACACGCTTATTGTATATCACCATGTTGAGCACAATACTTCGTCGACCAACCACTGACATGTACTAATAACTTTACACCAGTTATAATCTGCAAAAAAGCGCTCTAAATATTTGAAGATCTTTTTATCCACTTCCTATTCCTCATACAACGTCACACGTCACACTCCTATTGTTTTTATCATAATAGCCAAAAATAGGATACATATATTGTGAAATTCTCTCAAAATCTACCCTTGATTGGTCCATCAGATTGTCCTCACCCATTGGAAGCTATAGCGCTTCTTTAGGCCCTTTTTTGCCATTGATTGGTCCATTAGAGTGTCCTCAACTTTGCTACATCAACTTGACAGGGCTCAGGCCTAACTTGAATTGAGTCACTGGCCCAGTTAACTGTTTTTCAATTAAAAGAAAGAAAAAAAAAGAAGCCGACAAGTTTCAGGTCTTAATTGCTTAATTAAAATAAACTTATATAATTCTAATTTAGTTATTAAAATATTAATGCAAATGTTAATAAAAGTTAAGTAAAGACTTAGTCAAGTCTTTGAGTCAACCCCACATAGGTGGGAATCAAGCTGATTATTAAGTTCATAGATTTTTGAACTATGGTGGTGTCCAGATGAAAGTCTAGGCCCATGTTATTAATGGATCTGGCTAAGGTTGATTCTGATAGGAACAATAAAACGAACCACGTACTGAGTAAACTCTGCCCACCGAGATGTATATGTCATATCCAAGCCATTGATTTGCTTTTTCAAATCTTTTAGGATGGTCCCAAATTACAGGAATATTCAAAGATCAAGTGGACTATGGTACGAGAAACAGTGTAAACTGGGCATACACCGTTGAAAACATTTTAGAGTTTACAAAGTTTTGGATGAAGATGACATTAGTTTTTTCTCCCTCCATCCCTGTCTTTCTAACCTTCTGAACAGGTTGGATGACAAATAAACATTGAGAAATTTACAACTGTACGACCCATATATGGTCCGTTTACATTTTAAAGCCCACTTCTTTTTACCTCTCAAGAATAAGCCCCAGATGTACGAACGACTTGCCAAAGGTCAAAAATGCCCCTGCTTTTTTCCTTCAAGCAGATTGGTGGTGCTCGAAGACGAGCGCTGACGCTCTTCGAACTCCAAGTTGTACAAACGGTTTAAAAGATATCAAAGTTACATGGGCCCCACAGTTATGTATTTATTATATCCACAACGTTCATCCATATTTCGAGATCATTTCGAAGCATTATCAAAAAAAATAAATCATATCCAAAGATCAACTGGACCACACCACAAAGAACAGCGGGAAAATTGATTTTCACCGTTAAAACTTTTGTAGGGCCCACCATAACATTTATTTTCCATCCAATCTATTCATAAGGTCACAAAGACTTGGATGAAGAGGAAAAACAAACTTCATAATGATCCAAAAATTTTGTGACCCCTAAAAGGGTTTCAATGGTAGACGTTCAATCCTCCACAACCTTTTACAGTGTGGTCCACTTGATAGCTAGATCTGTCTTATTTTTCGTCTCAAGCCTTAATACGAGTTCGCCAAATAGATGGATGCTTGGGATATAACACATACCTCATAATAGGACCCACAAAAAGCGGTGGGGATTACAACAACAAAAAATAAAATAAAATAAAATAATAATAACAAATAAATAAACAAACCAAGAACTTATGGCTACGGTGTTTTCTTTAGCTACAGATTATAACCGTAGCCCTTGCCATTTTGATATGTCCTTTTATATGTATCGAAGGTCTTTCGATGTCTTTCGATATGTATCGAAGGTCTTTCGATTAATCGAAAACTGTCCAGCGAGTTTGCTTAAAAAATCCTGCAATTTTCGATACATATCGAACAGTATTCGATATGTGCCAAAGGTGATTTGGCCAATAGCTATGGATTATAACCGTAGCCATAACTGAAGTCTGTCCAAGTCTATGATTTTTTTTTTTTTTTTTAACATGGAGAACTTTATTCTACCTACAATTTTCTCTAATACATATTTATATAAATATGTATATATAAGCATATAAATTTTTTTTTCTCTCTTTTTTTCATTAAATTCTATATTTGTTTAACAAGAATATCTTCTAAACCAATATTGGTTACTTGACGTACCCTATATGATTTTGGAGTAGGAGAAGCTACTTTAGCCAACCAACCTGGTTATTTTTCAAGATTCCATCAGGTCTATGGTCAAAAATCCATTTCATTCACTTCGCGGTCAATTTCAATCAGTTTGCGGTCAATTTCATTCATTTCATTTACTTCGCGATCAATTCCATGCATTTCACGGTCAATCCCGGCGATTCCGTTTTGATTCACGGTCATTTCCATGCATTTCAAGCTCAATTCCCTTCACTTCATGGCATTTCCATGCATTTCACGGTCATTTCCCTACACTTTACGGTCATTTCCATGCATTTCACGGTCAATCCCGGCGATTCCGCTTTGATTCACGGTCATTTCCATGCATTTCACGGTCAATCCTGGCGATTTCGCATTGATTCACGGTCATTTCCATGCATTTCACGGTCAATTCCCTTCACTTCACAGTCATTTCCATGCATTTCACGGTCAATTCGCTTCACTTCACGGTCATTTCCATGCATTTCAAAGTCAATCCCGGTGATTCCGTTTCGATTCACGGTCATTTCCATGCATTTCACGGTCAATTCCTTCACTTCATGATAATTTTCATGCATTTCTCGGTAATTTCCCTATACTTCACGGTCATTTCCATGCATTTCACGATTAATCTCGGCGATTCCGTTTTCAATCACGGTCATTTCCATGCATTTCACGGTCAATTCTCTTCACTTCACGGTCATTTCCATGCATTTCACGGTAAATTCGCTTCACTTCACGGTCATTTCCATGCACTTCATGGTCAATCCCGACGATTCCTTTTTGATTCACGGTCATTTCCATGCATTTCACGGTCAATTCCCTTCATTTCATGGTCATTTCCATGCATTTCACGGTCATTTCTCTACAATTTACGGTCATTTCCATGCATTTCACAGTCAATCCCGACGATTCCGTTTTGATTCACGGTCATTTCCATACATTTCACGGTCAATCCCGGTGATTCTGTTTTGATTTACGGTCATTTCCTGCTTTTCACTGTCAATTCCCTTCACTTCACGGTCATTTTCATGCACTTCATGCTCATTTCCATGCATTTCACGATTAATCCCGACGATTTCGTTTTGATTCACGGTCATTTCCATGCATTTCACGGTCAATTCCCTTCACTTCACGGTCATTTCCATCCATCTCGCAGTCAATTCGCTTCACTCACGGTCATTTCCATGCACTTCACGGTCAATCCTGGCGATTCCGTTTTGATTCACGGTCATTTTCATGCATTTCATGGTCAATTTCCTTCACTTCACGGTCATTTCCCTTCACTTCACGGTCATTTCCATGCATTTCACGGTCAATTTGCTTCACTTCATGATCATTTTCATGCATTTCACGGTCAATCTCGGCGATTCCGTTTTGATTCACGGTCATTTCCATGCATTTCATGGTCAATCCCAGCGATTCCATTTTGATTCACGGTCATTTCCATGCATTTCACGATCAATTCCCTTCACTTCACGGTCATTTTCATGCATTTCACATTCATTTTCCCTACACTTCACGGTCATTTCCATGCATTTCACGGTCAATCCCGGCGATTCCGTTTTGATTCACCTCATTTCCATGCATTTCACGGTCAATACCGGCGATTCCGTTTTGATTCACAGTCATTTTCATGCATTTCACGGTCAATTCTCTTCACTTCATGGTCATTTTCATGCATTTCACGGTCAATTCGTTTCACTTCACGGTCATTTCTGTCACGCTCCGAACTCAGAAACCGGGCTCACAAAATTCTCGATCGCTGAATCCGGTGCCGACAGCCTCCGTAGAACCCCATTCTCGGCTCCCAACACTTATTTACCAGGTTCCCATCCTGGGATCCTACAACGAGGATTTCTAATATCAATTTGATTCGTAATGAGCATAACCATAAGCTTAACCCACGAACAATAACCACAAGAACACCATCAGAACCAATCTGTCAATCTGTCTGACTCTCAGATGCTGCATCTGCTTGGTAATCTTGTAATGACTCATCTGTCTGCTGAGCCTCGATCACCCTTGCGACAAGAGAGGGTTGAATCGACAGGCTCGATAACTGAACGATAAAAGGCTGCAGACCAAAATCGAAGTCATACTTTGTTATATCCTTGAGCATCCTCCACTCCTGAATTATCATGTGTGCCACCATGCCTCGTGGCTGACGGCTGACGACCGAGGGCATCGGCCACCACATTCGCCTTACCTGGGTGGTACTAGAGATCAAAATCATAGTCCTTCAGAAGCTCCATCCAGCGTCTCTGCCTCATGTTCAGCTCGGACTAAGAGAATAGATACTTCAAGCTCTTGTGGTCAGAGAAGAGCTCGAACCTGACCCTATAAAGATATTGTCTCCACACCTTCAGTGCGAAGACGACTGCTGCCAGCTCCAAATCATGCGTGGGGTAGTTTAGCTCATGGACCTTGAGCTGACGAGACGCATAAGCCACTGGTCTCCCTCGCTGCATCAGGACAACACCCAATCCAATACACGAAGCATCAGTAAATACAACAAATCCATCACTCCCAGAGGGAAGAGTGAGGACAGGAGCAGACGTGAGGCGGTCCTTCAGCTCCATAAATGTTGGCTCACAGGCGTCACTCCAAATAAACTCTGTGCCCTTTCGAGTCAACCTGGTCAACGGGGCTGCAATACGGGAAAAGCCCTCAATGAAACGCCGATAATATCCCTCTAAACCAAGGAAACTACGGATCTTGGACGCAGTCGTGGGCTGGCCCCACTGACGCACTACCTCAACCTTCGAGGGGTCCATTGCGACACTCTCTCGTCACCACGTGACCGAGGAACTTCACCTCCTCCTATAAGAACTCGCACTTCTCCAGCTTTGCATACAGCTGGTGGGCAGGAGGGTCTGCAATGCAATCTCCAGATACTGCATGTGATCCTCACGGGTCTTTGAATATATCAGAATGTCGTCGATGAAGACCACAACAAACTGATCAAGATATGGATGAAAGACCTCGTTCATCAACTGCATGAAGACCGCGGACGCATTGGTCAGTCTGAAGGACATGACCTAAAACTCAAAATGACCATAACGTGTCCTAAAAGCCGTCTTCGGGATGTCCTCCTCTCAGACCCAAATCTGATGATAACCGGAACGCAGGTCAATCTTTGAAAAGAACTGTGCACCATGCAGCTGATCAAATAAATCATCTATCCTCGGGAATGGATACTTGTTCTTGATTGTGACCCGGTTGAGCTCGCGGTAATCGACGCAGAGCCTCAATGAGCCATCCTTCTTCCTAACGAAGAGTACGGGTGCTCCCCACGAAGAACTGCTCGGACGAATGAATCCCAACTTACGCAACTCGTTCAACTGTCGCTGCAGCTCACGCAACTCCATCGGTGCCATACGATACGGGGCATTCGAGATAGGCGCGGTACCAGGCATAAGATCAATCTGGAACTCAATATGACGGCGCGGTGGCAATCCCGGAATCTCCTGAAACACATCGAGAAAATCGCAGACCACTGACAACTGATCGATACATAAGGCAACGGCCTCCTCTACTGCACAGGACATCAAACAAGACAACGACTCTCCACTGGGCTCGGTAACAAACTAAAACTGCGGTAAGCCTGGTATGCAGAAAGTGACTGTCCTCGCGGAACAGTCCAAGATGGCGTGGTACTCGGCAAACCAATTTATGCCCAAGATAACGTCGAAGTCTGACATTGGTAGCACAAATAAATCGGCGGGCAAAAAGATATCACCGACCAGAACTGGGCAAGATGAACAGAAACAGCCCAACATCGTAGTCTTACCAAAGGGCGTCGATACGGTCAACCCCTTGCGAGCAGACTCTGTCGGTAATCTAGACGATCGGCAAAAATCCTCAGGCATGAATGAGTACGAAGCACTGGAATCAAATAATACTCGGGCGATGCTTGCAGAGACTTGGAGTATACCCTCAACGACTCCTTCGAAGGACTGTGGGTCCTGCTGAGCCGCGTAAAACCTAGCCTGAGCTGGCTGGGGAGGTGCCTGTCCCCTCTGAGGTCCCTGGTGGTGCTGCTGCCTCTGCGGCGGCCTATATTACTGTCTCCACTACTGTTGGGGCCTCGGCGGCTGAGGTGGCTGCGGTCGCTGCTGATGGGGTTGTTGTTGCTGTGGTCGCTGCTGCGCTAGAGGCTACTGTGGTCCTCCTGACTGCTGCAGATCAGGGCGGAGGCACTCATACATACGGTGCCCTGTCCCACCACATCCAAAACAAGTCCCTATAAACGACTGTTGGGGTTGCGCTGGAGGTGCCACTGGTGCTTTGGCAGGTGGGTGACTCCTTTACCTCTATGGCCGTCGATGCTGTTAGGAGCTACTAGAGGGGGCCTGCCTATTCGGACCCCTCCTCTGATCTCGATCCCTCTGCCCGTCGGCCCACTCATTCTCATAAATCTGAGCCCTCCGTACTACCGCCTGGAAGGTCGGGAGCTCATGCCCAATAATACGGCCTCGCAAACCGTAATACAAGCCATTCTCAAAACGGCGGGCCTTCCGCCCCTCGTCGTTAACCAAATATGGTGCGAACCTTGATAGCGCAACCAAACGAGCCGCGTACTGTGCCGCAGACATGTTTCCCTGCACCAAGGTCTCGAACTCTAACGCCCGCTACCGACGAATGTGGTCGGGGAAGTACCGCTGCTCAAATTGGTCAACGAAATCCTCTCATGTCCAGACGAAATCTGGCCCTGCAACATGAGTAACAGAGGTCCACCAGTGCTCAGCCTCACCATGGAGAAGAAATATATCCAATCGGACTCGCTGCTGGGTCGTACATGCTATAGTATCAAAAATCTTCTCCACATCGGAGCGCCACCTCTCGGCTGCTGTCGGATTTGGCTCGCCCTGGAAATGCGTAAGATCGAGCTGTCTGAACTCACGAAGAAGGGCGCTCGCGCGCTCCTGCTTGGCCTAGGCTGGTGAAACAACTGGGCGCTCGCCCTGTCCCTGAAGTGTGGCTGTCATAGCCTGTAACATCTGCTGTAACTGAGAGACACTCATAGGTACGGTCAGATCTGCACCAGTTTCAGGTGGAGGAACGACATCCTCAGGTTGGGGAGCAGGGATCTCTGGGGGTGGAACATGATTTGTAGGTGGTAAAGCGGGAGCCTCAAGTGGTGAAGCGGGATTCGCTCGGGTCGCTCTCCTGGACGACATGTCTTATACGAAAGAATAAAGGCGCCTATCAATCCTTGAAAACTCCCGAAGGCACGTTAGGGGACTAAATCGGAAGGTTACTTACTCGGAACCTAATTGACCTAAACTCATACTAGATATGTGATGTTGTTCTGAGTTATTCCCAAGTTATGCTCTAATACTAACTTTTGTCACGCCTCGAACTCAGAAACCGGGTTTACAAAATTCCCGATCGCCGAATCCGGCGCCAACAGCCTCTGTAGAACCCCATTCAAGGCTCCCGGCACCCATTTACCAGGTTCCAATCCCGGGATCCTACAAGGAAGATTTCTAATATCAATTTAATTCATAATGAGCATAACCATAAGCATAACCCACGAACAATAACCACAAGAACACCAACACAAAATCCACTATGATAAAAAAACTTTGAGTACAATGTGTATAAATGAAAAATACAAGATAATGATAATAACAAAAACTCCAAAAAGCTCGACTGCACGCTCCAACTGTGACGAGGCTACAGCCCCGTCCGGGTATCACCTGCACACATCAATCATGCATAAGCTTATAGAAAGCTTAGAGGGCTGTGTAAGTGTGTGCGCAATATGAGCGTGCTCAGAATGCAAGGTCATAGTAATGCAGAATCATGCTGATGAGTACATGAATGCAATTAGCCGTACCAAGGCTATGCAGTGAAGGATATGAATGTTATCGGCCGTATCAAGACCATGCGATGCGGGATGCAACTCAAGCATACCAATCCTCATACAGCTCATCAAATATCAGTACAGTTCTCATTCTTGATAATTACCGGGGTTTAGTACACTCCAAATGGCACTGCCCCTTTCTCAGGGGCGCAGTCCAAGTGAGCGTAAGAAACCTCACTATCCACCTGACCAATAGTCTGCCAATATCTATCCAGCACATCGATAATAGACCCATTCATGAACTGGTCAAATTCAGCCTAGTAATGCCCCCTACGCTCGGGTGAGTAAGGCCACACCCCTTTCCAACCGACCATGACACAGTGGGAGACACGGCCTCCTGGTATTCAGCCTTCGTGCGTTCATATATCCACTCGGTCTCGATGTTGGAGTCATCCTCTAGTACCATCGGATTTAGGAATTTTCACCCAGGGACATCTATGACACCCCGATGCTAGAAACAGTATTTTCGGTATCCAATCCGGCCAACCACGATGTGTCTGTGGAGGCAATGGCCCTGATATAGCTAGGGCATATAGTAATCATGTCATACAGATGTGAAGTGCATGAATCACACTACCAGTCATACAACAATCCTTTGCGTACCGCACGCTCATGTAGGGCAACTCCGCCTATCAGGGAGCCCATAAACAATCTGCCCGAAGGCATATACTATGATCAGTCACTCCTCATATCAAGCATACGTCGTATGAGCATGAATCATGGAACTATACTAAACATGTTATATGGTGATGGACTCTGTTCATAATGAAGATGGGCCTAGGCGGCCTACACACTACAAGTATGGGCCTATCAATGGGTCCTAGGGAGAGTGATAATGCGGACATTTAACCAACATCATCCTTACAATGTGGACATCAAACCATCATTGCTCCTAAGGCACGGCCTGCCATGAACATCATTACATAAACCATGGTGAAATCACACATTGTAATGGGCCTTATGTACATCTTGTTGGGCCTCGACCCCTGGGCCTCTAATACATCAAGTGGGCCTCATAACATGGGTCTCATATATATCAAAGTGGGCCTCAACAACGTGCCACAAATATATCAAGATGGGTCTAATCACATGGGCCTCATACATATCAAAGTGGGCCTTAACAACGTGCCACAAATATATCAAGATGGGCCTAATCACATCCCCAAAAAAATCATAATGAATGATCATTTGGACCATAACACAAATAGTAATGGAGATAATAATTTCCACGGTTAAATAAATCAAAGGGCCCACTATAAAGTTTAGTTTCCAACCAATCAAATCATAAGGTCATAAAGACGTGGATTAAGAGGGAGAACAATTCTCCATTGATCTAGAACTTCCGTGACCCGAATGGGTTTCAATGATAAATGTTCAATCCTCTACTATTTTTGTGGTGTGGTCCACCTGATCAATGGATGATCACATCACGGTGTGGGCCGCCGTAATGTATTTGAGATCCAACCAATTCATAAGTTTAACATAGTGATAGATGAAGTGGACACAAATATCAGCCTAATAAGAAACTATTGTTGCCCTTGGAAATTTTGAACGGTGAATGCCACTATTTCCACTATTTTAAATGCTGGGGTCTACTTGAACTGTAGATCTAACTCATTCTTTAGCTCATGCCATAAAATGAGCTTCCAAAATGGTTGTACGGTTTGGATGCAAGACATGCATCATGGTGGGTCCCATAAGGATGGACAGTGTGGAGAGAACACATACATCATTGTGAGGTCCCACCGTCCAGTGGTGTGGACGGTGTGGAGAGAACACATACATCATTGTGAGGTCGCACGTGGAGCCCACCAAAATGTCTATCTACCATCCAATTTGCTGGTAAGGTCACACAGACCCTAGATGAGGAGGAAAACAAGTTTCATAATGGTCCAAAACTTCTGGACGCCTAAAAGAGTTTCAATGACAGACGTTCAATGCCTACTGTTTCCTGCCATGTGGGCCACCCGAGCTCCACATAAGGCTGATTTTTGGGGGGCCCACTGTCCCAAAGGGGACCCAACAAATGCATGGTGTTGATGGTCGACACACATTCTGGTGGGGCCCACGGCTGGGACCGTGGGTCCTACCCGTCCGTTCCCCCGCCAGTGCAGCAGGCGCGCCCTCTGGCAGCAGCAGTGTCCTGCTGCATATTTATTTTTTTTCTGTGGTTTTTCACAGGTGGGGCCGCATCAGGGAAATCCGACTCAGCCACTGGTTTCAATGGCTCAATACAAACCCATCAAGCCCAATATTCGATGGGTTTTGGTGTACAGAAACATCATGGTGTATTTCAACGGCAAAAATACTATTCTTTATGCTATGGCCCACCAAGAAATCAGATCGAGTTAATTTTTTAGCTCAACGCCTAAAATGATCTGAGGAAAAGAATGGACGGCATAGATTAAGTACATACATCAAGGTGGGGCCTGTAGGAGTGACCCACCCAAAAGTTTGGAATCAAGCTAATTTTTTTTTTTGTTTCCAGTTCACGTCTAGCGTCTCTGGACACTAGATGGACGGCTGATGGTGGACCTCACATGCATGGACGGTTTGATGCAACACTTGCATCATGTGGTGAGGCCCACATTCACCAGCTGGGTGACGTCAATACACACTCCATGCTAGCTGCACTTGCTAGGGATCGACACCAAGACCTCAAGTGCTGAAACGAGGTATCTCCACTCGGTCTGCCAGTTAAGCTATGGATCTGGTGAGCACTCCACGGTGGAGTCCCACCGTCCATGATGGACAGTGTGGATAGAACAAAATTAGTGGGGCCTACTTCATCAAAACAGATAGAGAGAGAGAGAGAGAGAGAGAGAGAGAGAGAGAGAGAGAGAGAGAGAGAGAGAGAGAGAGAGAGAGAGAGAGAGAGAGAGGAGGGACCCCACCACTATGGGCCTTCCATTTCTTACATTGTATGCTTTAACGGGTCCCACCACATGTGGTCCCCAAAAAAATAATTAACGATGGATCACCCACCTATTGCACTCCTCCTTGATCCCTTGGACTCTTATGCTCCTTGCCATCACTTTTGATGGTGGATCATTTCCATGCACTTCACGGTCAATCTCGACGATTTCGTTTTGATTCACGGTCATTTCCATGAATTTCACGGTCAATTCCCTTCACTTCAAGGTCATTTCCATGCATTTCACGGTCATTTCCCTTCACTTCATGGTCATTTCCATGCATTTCACGGTCAATTCGCTTCACTTCACGGTCATTTCCATGTAATTCACGGTCAATTCGCTTCACTTCACGGTCATTTCCATGCATTTCACGGTCAATCCCGGCGATTCTATTTCATTTCACAGTCATTTCCATGCATGAAATTGACCATGAAGTGCATGGAATTGACCGTGAAGTGAAGGGAATTGACCGTGAAATGCATGGAAATGACCGTGAAGTGAAGGGAATTGACCGTGAAATGCATGGAAATGACCGTGAATCAAAACGGAATCACTGGGATTGATCGTGAAATGCATGGAAATGACCGTGAAGTGTAGGGAAATGACCGTGAAATGCATGAAAATGACCATGAAGTGAAGGGAATTGACCGTGAAATGCATGAAAATGACCGTGATTCAAAACGGAATCGCTGGGATTGACTGTGAAATGCATGGAAATAACCGTGAAGTGAAGCGAATTGACCATAAAATGCATGGAAATGACCATGAAGTGAAGAGAATTGATCGTGAAATGCATGGAAATGACCGTGAATCAAAACGGAATCGCCGGGATTAACCGTGAAATGCATGGAAATGACCGTGAAGTGTAGGGAAATGACCGTGAAATGCATGAAAATGACCGTGAAGTGAAGGGAATTGACTGTGAAAGGCATGGAAATGATCGTGAATCAAAACGAAATCGCCGAGATTGACTGTGAAATGCATGAAAATGACCTTGAAGTGAAGTGAATTGACTGTGAAATGCATGGAAATGACTTTGAATCAAAACGGAATCGCCAGGATTGACCGTGAAATGCATGGAAATGACCGTGAAGTGTAAGGAAATGACCGTGAAATGCATGAAAATGACCGTGAAGTGAAGGGAATTGACCGTGAAATGCATGGAAATGACCGTGAATCAAAACGGAATCACCAGGATTGGCCGTGAAATGCATGGAATTGATCATGAAGTAAATGAAATGAATGAAATTGACCGCAAACTGATTGCAATTGACCGCGAAGTGAATGAAATGGATTTTCGACCATAGACCTGATTGAATCTTGAAAAATAACCAGGTTGGTTGGCTAAAGTAGCTTCTCCTATCCAAAATCATATAGGGTACGTCAAGTAACTAATTTTGGTTTAGAAGATATTCTTGTTAAATGAATAAAGAATTTAATAATTTTTTATATGCTTATATACACATATTGATATAAATATGTGTTAGAGAAAATTGTAGGGAGAATAAATTTCTCCATGTAAAAAAATAAAAATAAAAAATAAAAACATTTCATAGATTGGCACAGACTACAGTTATGGCTATGGTTATAATCCGTAGCTATTGGTCAAATCACCTTGTATTGAAAATTGCAAGATTTTTGAGGCAAACTCGCTGGACAGTTCTGGACCTTTTTCGATTAATCGAAAGACCTTCGATACATATCGAAGGACCTTCGATACATATAAAAGGACATATCGAAATGGCAGGGGCTACAGCTACGGAGGGGCTACAACTATGGCTACGACTGACTATAATAGGTAGCTATAGAAAACACTGTAGCCATAAGTTCATGGTTTATTTATTAATTATTATTATTATTTTATATTTTTGCTCCCATAATTCCCACCGCTTTTTGTGGGTCCTATTATGAGGTATGTATTATATCCAAACCGTCCATCAATTTGGCGAACTTGTATTAAGGCTTGAGACGAAAAAGTAAGACAGATCTAGCTATCAAGTGGACCACACTGTAAAAGGCTTTGGAGGATTGAACGTCTACCGTTGAAACCCTTTTAGGGGTCACAGAAGTTTTGGATCATTGCGGAATTTGTTTTTCCTCTTCATCCGGGTCTTTGTGACCGTATGAATAGATTGGATGGAAAATAAATGTTATGGTGGGCCCTACAAAATTTTTAACAGTGAAAATCAATTTTCCCACTGCTCTGTGGTGTGGTCCAGGTGATCTTTGGATGATTTTTTTTTTTTTTTTTTTTTTTTTTTTTGATAATGCTTCAAAATGATCTCGAAATATGGATGAACGTTGTGGATATAATAAATACATAACTATGGGCCATGTAACTTTGATATCTTTTGAACCGTTCGTACAACTCGGAGTTACAGGAGCGTCAGCGGCCGATCCTCTTGCGGAAGGAAAAGCAGGGGCATTTTCGACCTTTGGCAAGCCGTCTGTACTTGTGGGGCTTTTTCTTGAAAGGTAAAAAGGGTGGGCTTCCAAATGTAAATGGGCGACAAAAGGGTCGTACAGTTGAAAATTTCCCAATAAACACTACCGTTGGCCCTAGGAAGGTTTCAATGGTGGACGTTATTATCACCACTGTTTCTGTGGTGTGGTCCATTTAAGCTTTATCCATGCTTCTAATTGGGGGTCAACACCTAAAATGAGCTGAAATATTGGATGGACGGCGTGGATAAGTCACATGCATCTACCGTGGGCCCAAAAAAGTTTACTTACTACGAGTACGCAATCGGCTTCATAGGAACAAACCCCACCTGTCGCCGGAAAGCGGATGGCGTGGTGTGACGCAAGCCACTCCGCCTATTGACGTCATCAAATTTCTAAGGTTACCCATATATGTGTTATATTCAAACCGTTCATCCATTTGGCAAGATCATTTTATGTTGCGAACCCAAAAATAAAGAAGATTCAAAGCAAGTGTACGACACCAAGAAAAAGAAGAAGATTCAAATCACGGTGGGCCATAGGAAGGTTTCAACCGTGGGAATCATTGTTCCCACTGGAGACTTGGATCTAGCTAAGATTTTGGACTCATACCCTGAAATGATATCGACAAAGGGATGAATGGTATGGATATTACACATGCATCAGAACTTGATGACGTCAACACACCACGGAGGTGTGGTATGTGGCACACCACGCGATCCGCTTCCTGCCCTGTTCCCATCTCTGGCGCCTTTGGCGGCACGGCAAATACTTTTGCCTCCTTGTAATTGCTGTACACATGGCATACATGGCTAAGATCGTAAGTACTGCTCATTAAGTAGGTCCAATAATGCATGGACCATGGAACCAAAACTCACACTCACAAATGGACCTTTAAAAGACAAAATCGACATGGGCTCACGTACATTGAGAAAAGGTTCGTTAGTTAGATGGTTATGTCATTTGATCTAGGTAACTCTTATTAGTGACCAACCGTGGTGGACCTGGCTCAATTCATGGTTTGGATCATCATACACATGCCAAATCTAACTAACTAAATTACTACAATCATTCTTCAACTGAACTTTCAGTGGGCCTTGCCAAATTGTCGGTGATTAAATTAAATTTCGATGGGTGAGCTAAAATGAGTGACAAGCAACGATGGGAAGCTATCTTCGTAGGGCCCATCTTTTGTGATCTTAATGTTGATATGATAGGCTTCATGGTGGATGGAGCATAGCTTGGCCGGTACGACTACTTGTGGTAGTTTTCTATCTTTCCAGCCGACATGCCACGTGTGTGGGACAACAGAAATCACGTAGAGCAAAAATCAGACAGGTGGGCCACACTAGCATGTTGAGTTGTAACCTTTCATTGACGGCTTAAAAATAGACAGATAAGGAAAATAAATACAATGAGGACAAACCGATTCAGGTGAAGGCCGAAGACCAGATGCCTGAGATATTCCAGTATGGTTTTTGGAGCATGGCCCATAATGGGATCGATGGTAAGTATGATTGAACCATGGGCCACACCAAAAGATGGAGAATAGGATAAGGCTTGGCTTCTTAGGACCAATAATAGCTAATCTCTTTAGGCCTACAGCAAAGACTGCCAAAAGTCCAAAAGAAGGTGCGGTCCAGATCGACCTGGCTTATCGATCATTATTGGGCTAAGCACTTGATCAGAGGTCATGAACAGTTCAAGGGGCTGTTTCACTTGCTTCGTGGCTGTGGTGCGTTACCGAGTTGGAGGTGGATTGCGTCCTCTGTAGGGCCCACAGTGACGTGTGTTTTATTCGCAGTGGGATTGAATGCCCACCATTAAAAGACTCCTTGGGAACCGTAGAGATTTTGATCAGGCTGATATTTCTGTTTTCCTTTCATATACGTCCATTTGACCGAATAAATATCTTGGTGGGCCATTGGAAGGTTTCAAAGGTAGGCCTCATTATCATCTGTGCTTCCTGTAGTATCGTACACTTAAGACCCGGATCTGCTCTTCTTTTTTTTTGTCTCGTACCATAGAATGATCCGTCAAAATAGATGAACCGTACGAATAAAACGCATACATTACCATCGGTCCCACAGATCCGTTCCTGGCAGGGGGCAGGAGGTAATCCGTGTACCAAACGGTGTCCTGGGTTTACAAGATAGCCCTCAGGCCTTCTTAACCCACGTGTCATTTTCTAAATGCCCTCTTACCCGTGGATGCCCTGACATAGCGAACCAACACGAACATGACACGTGGCATGAAGATAAGGCTATCACATCACGTGAGATTCGATCACCCTCATCTCCCATACCAACCACAAACCTTAGTGGCCCATCCAGTAAATCCCTCGTCTTTTTAGTTGGTCTGAATATAACAGAAGTGCACCGGCAGTTTAGTTGGCTAAAATATCAGGCCCGAGGGCCGGGCTAGCGCGTTTTTAAATCAGACCGGGCACAGGCTTAGACATTCAAGTACCATCATCCCAGCCTTCTCGTTAAGGTTTCAAAAGGTACTTTGAAATTTCAATGAGCGGTGGCAGAAGAGGGAAAGGTAGAGGTTATATTTCTGTAAAAATAGGGATGCCCGCTTAAGTGGCCTCACCATGGTGTTTATGTTAAATCCACCATGATCAATAGATGTGTCACCTCAAGTTAAGCCAATAGATAAAAAATAAGCAGAATCTATATTTCAGGTGAACCACACAGTTGTAAACAGTGCACAAGGAAACACACTCACCCTCCAAAATAATTTTCTTTGTGTGCCCCACTTGAAATTAAAGTCATCCTGATTTTTTAGGTATGAGCATGACATAAGACTACACATCTAATGGTCGGAGTGTATCTTCTGTAAACATCAGAATTGGTCCCCTAAAAATAATGGTGTGCATCTAAAGGAGATTTAATTCGTACACACCACACATGCTGCCGTTGGTGCGGGAGGAAATATCTTCCTATGATATCTAGAAAAAGGGGTTGTGTGGGCTCCACCTTAATACACTACCAGAAAATGAGTCTTTAGTCACAATATTTTTAGCCTCGATTTAGAAAATTGATGATAAATGTATTTTTTTAACTTCGGTTGCTAAGAAACTAAGGCTAAATGATCATTTTTCGCATCGGCTGCTAAGGAACAGAGGTTAAAAGTCAACTTTTTCACATCGGTTGCTAAGGAGCCTAGGTTAAACGTATGTTATTTTGTCTCGATTAGTGAAAAACTAATGCTAAAAGTCTATAATTTTGCTTCAATTGGTGAGAAACCGAGACTAAAAGTCTACCATTTTACCTCAGTTGGTAAGAAATCGAGGCTAAAAGTTCACTATTTTGCCTCAGTTATAAAATAGGTTAAAAGTTCACTTTTTAACCTCAATTGTTAATAAACCAATACTAAAAGTTTGCTTTTTCGCCTCAATTACTAGAGAATCGAGGCTAAAAGTCTACGATTTTACTTTGGTTGGTGAGAAATCGAGGCTAAAAGTCTACTATTTCGCCTTAGTTGGTGAGAAACTAA
Source organism: Magnolia officinalis (assembly GCA_021015155.1). NCBI lineage: Eukaryota > Viridiplantae > Streptophyta > Magnoliopsida > Magnoliales > Magnoliaceae > Magnolia > Magnolia officinalis. The sequence goes on along the minus strand of JAJHSJ010000010.1, from coordinate 28,823,782 downwards.
GGTTAAAAATTTATTATTTTGCCACAGTTGGTAAGAAACTGAGACTAAAATCCACTATTTTGCCTCAGTTAGTAAGAAACTGAGGTTAAACGTTCACTTTTTAGCCACAGTTGTTAGGAAAATGAGGCTAAAAGTTCACTTTTTCGCCTCAGTTTGTGAGAAACCGAGGTTAAAGGTCTCCCATTGTACCTCAATTAGTGAGAAACTGATGATAAAAGTCTACCATTTCACCTTAGTTGGTGAGAAACTGAGGCTAAAAGTCTACTATCTTGTCTCAGTTACTAAGAAACAAAGGCTAAAAGTCCACTTTTTTGCATTAGTTACTAAGGAACAAAGACTAAAAATATATATTTTTTAATATATAAATTAGTAAGCAATTAAGGCTAAAAGTTATCTATTTCGCCTCGTTTGGTGAGGAACCAAAACTAAAAGTCTATTATTTCACCTCAGTCAGTTATAAACTAAGGCTAAAAGTCCATCTTAGGAAACCGAGGTGGCCACACCTGGACATTGAGCCAGACATCATCCATCCAATTATTTTAATGAGGTAGCCCACCTGACACACCAACTTGCCTAACACTTGTATCATGTGATCTTTATAGTGGGGTCCACCACTTGCATGGCCTAGATGTTCTATAGAAATGAAGGTTATGATTTGTTTTCCTATAAGAGACCATGTTTGATCATTGAAGCCCACAAATCCCGTATAATCAACTACTTTTAACATGAACTATCAAGATCATTTGTCCAAACAAATGTTCCTATCAACAATTTGAACCATTTATTTGATGATGGGGACCACCATGGATTGCACATAATTTTGAAGTACTTTTGTAAGGCAATCTGAACCATTCCACACGTTGGAAAATGGAAGGTGATAAAAAATAAGGCCAAATCCAGGATGAAAACATAAATATCAATTTGATCTTAAAACTTTAATGGCCCTAGGAATTTTTCAACGGTAGGCTTTAAATCCACACTGCTTCATGTAGTGTGGTCCACTTAAGTCTTCGATCGACTTCCTTTTTGGGCTCATGCCCTAAAATATTTTATCAAAATAGATGGACATCATGGATAAAACATATAGATCATTGTGGGCCCCACATACCCCTAACATGATTGTCTGTCTCTAACTATGTCTTGGTGGTGGTGGGGGTAGTATCCAATCCATGCCCCTTATAAAACCCTCCATCCCCCCCTCTTTCATTGGTCCGAAAGCCAAAAAAATAGAAAATGCAAAGAAGGAGAGAAGGAATACTGAAGAGGAAATGGGGGATTTCTTCTATGCACACCTCAATCCACATTTGAGGGTTGCAAAAACCCTAACTAGATTTCTTCCATGTGCTCCTTGATCTGCATTACATGGATTTTATGGAGAGGAAATAAGAGATTTCTAGGGTTTATAGCTATGGAAGAACAACCTCTTACATCTCATGTTTTTCTTGAAATTGCTAGACATTTGTTTTGTTTTCCTATTTACAGAGGTGGATTTGACCGTCGGAGATCTCCAAGGCGCTTTGTGTTTGTCACTTTAGATATTTATGTAGAAGAATCGAGAGGTTTTTCGATTGTTGGCTTCATCGAGACTGAATCCTCAAAATTTCAGTTTTACCTCTCTTCTTTGGAGACATCCACTTCTTTTTTTTTTTTTTTTTCTTTAGATCGGAGCTCAATCAACATGGAATATTGGATCTCTGGAGTTTCCAATCCTTTGGCTTGCTCATTTTCACTGAAATTTTGTAAGAAATCTGACCTCTTGTGTTTCTTTCTTCTTTCGTTACCAAATCTAGTGTCAGATTTACAGATTTATCTATTGCTCGTGCACAGAAGGGAGCAATTAAGGTTGCTGGCTTTCTTGTTAAACTGAAAGGGAGGAGAGAGAATCATCAAATCTTTAATTTAATGCCTCTTAGTTCTCTCACTCTATTTTTGCTTCTTTTATTTGAAGAGTGTCTAGAACTTTACTCTTCCTTGCTTAATAAGTTTTTTTTTTTTTTTTTTTTTTTTTTTTTTTTTTTTTTTTTTTTGTGGTGAAATGGGGTGGTGGCGTTTTTATTCATGATAACAACCATAATCTCATTGAAATTCCATACATTTCAATTTGGAGCATAGCTCTTAATATGAACAGAGTGGAGCTAGCCCTACTTCTATTATTTAGACTTTCCTAAATTGAAATTTTGAAGTTCAATCCAATCAAACATTTGTAAGTGCCTTATTTTGTCAATTAGCATGAGTTGTGAGTCATAGAGTTCGAAGAGCCCCAAGGAAGATTCAAGACAAAAGACTCGAAGATCGAAGGTGTCCAAAGCATTGAAATGGTAAAGTATTAAGACCTCTTCAAAAACTTATACACACCTTATAAAACTTGACATTTGATCTAGCTAAAACTCATAAGAAAATCCTATTCAAGAAGTGCTAGTAAGTGGTTGTGAGAAGAAATCTATTCCAAAAGGAAATCACAAAAATAATTCAATTTCTATCCCATAGAACTCCCATCAAATGGTCTTCGATGGCATCGATGACAGCTTGATGGCATCGAAGATAGCTTGATGGCATCAAACAGGCAGACAAAAATGTACAACTTCAACGAAAAAATCTGTTTTTTTTTCAATGGCATCAAAGGGTCTCTTCGATGACATCGAAGACCATTCGATGACATTGAGAAAGTGGCTCAAAATGTCCAGCAACTTCAGCTCAAAAATCTAGATTTTCTTGATGACATCGAAGGTCATTCGATGGCATCGAAGGGACACTTCGATGGCATCAAAGGCCCCTCGTGACATCGACAAGATATTCTAAACTGTCCAGCAACTTATTGAGAAAAATCTTGATTTTCTTGATGGCATCGAAGGGACACTTTGATGGCATCGAAGACCAATCGATGACATCAATTTTGACAGCTTTCTACATATTTTTTAACTGTTGTAAAACTTCTCTATTTTTAAGAAAGAGGGCTTTCTTTGCAAGAGGGTGAGAAATAGAGAGTGTTTTATGTGTGTGTGTGTGTGTGTGTAACCCTAGTTAAAGCCATTCTTCCCATGCTCTCCTTCCTCATGGAGTTCATAATTCAATCCATGTCTTAAAGACATTCATTGAGCATTCAAAGCTTGGATTGAAGAATGAACTCCAGCATTCATTAATGCTATAACAACCATATTTATTGGCAAATCCTTTATGCTAGATAGCATTGAATGAATCCTAATCTTAATTATAAAGACCCATCATTCTTAAGTTAGGATTAACCAAACCCTTAATTGAAACCTCAGCATCGCCAAAGGCACGTCATCATTACGGTTGTGGTACAAGGGAGCTGAAGATGCTTCTCGATTTAAGAAGATTTTTAACAAGGTGCTTGAATGGGGCTCATCCACTTAAGGTAAGAAAGTATATTTTATTCTATTATGTCTGGAAACCATTCCTTCTGTAGGATTGTGTAATGCCCTGAAAATCGGGGGTCGAGCATAAACTCAGCTCCCGAGTTCCAGAACATCACTTATGCAACAAAATGAATGATGATTGAATGTTGACTGTATTCGTGCATTGAACATGAGTGAGATTAAGCCAAAACAACATATCATACTCCAGAGACAGTTAAGTTTGCAAGCGGAAGACTGTGATAGATAGATAAAATATATATAACTTATGATGAGTCTCCAGAGTGTGATAACATTACCAGGTTAAATAAATACAAGTGCAGTTCTAAAATGTACCAAATGTGAGGAAGTGTAATGCCTCCTATCCCATGTACCATAGCCCCGTCAATACAATATCAGGTCTTCATTGACCTGCTAGAGGGATACAGATAGGAGAATTCCTCCTATCATCATAGAAGTAGTCCGGCTCTGCTTCACAAGCATCGCCACCACCTGAAACTCAACAAATCTGGTTGGTGTGTACAACACCGTCCCGTAACGTGGGAGTGAGTGATCAACTCAGTGGAACAGTAAAGCATAGGTTAACATGTTATCAATTCAATCAAGCAGTAATGATAAAGCATTACAAATCAAACAATTCTAACTACTCTTATTAAATGCAAGAATGAAATGACATGATGCTGTATGCCCTTGCCAAACCACCCTCAAGCGACATCATCTTACGTTCGCGAATGCTTACTCCCTCAGTGCGCCACATCTACAAAGCACATGCGGTGCGATGATGCTCATGATTACCAAGTTTTTATTAGTCCATTTCAAATAGCAGTATTGGGAAACTAAGGTACCTCCCTTGTATCATTCCCAAACATGATCCATTCTAGGGTCGTCAATCCTAGTCATTCTCATACGATGTTATGGTTTGAGAAGCGTAGTGAAGGCATCGCAAAGGGCTCATCACCCGTCAGCGCGGATACAGATCTCACCGTATGCGGCTCAATTGCTGGCCGTCAGCTCGAGTACAGGTCTCACCGTACTCGGCTCAATCACTAGCCGTCAGCTCAAGTACAGGTCTCACCGTACTCGGCTCAACTCACACTCTAGTTGCTGTGAAAGACTCGTGGCCAATCACAGACCCTTGGAGTGTACTCGATGATACCACGGAGGACTCGTCGTCCGTCAGCACGAGCACAGATCTCACCGTACTCGGCTCTCGCCGAAGTATTGACAGCTCGAATACAGTGTCCCATACCACCATATTCGGCTCACGAGTTGATTGCGCAATGGTCACTACGGGGAGGCACATGGCCCCAGCGTAGGCCGACAGCTCGACCACGGTGTCCCATACCACCATGCCCGGCTCATGTGACTTAGCGGATCTAGGTACCATGGTTAAACGGGGATCGCCACTGGTAAGTTTGGTACCCTAGGTTCAAGCAGTAGCGACCAAACAGGGTGAACATGCATAAGGCAGATCGGGTTACTTGATGAGCTTGACTAGCACGATCGCCCGTTGAGCTGCACGACATGAAGTGCATAAATAACTTCGTGTGGCCTAGCCACTGCCGACAGGCAACGCACGACTCGAGTTCGTCGAACACATCCCACGTGGCAAATGAATCTCAGCCACGAGTTCAATCTCGTTACCGATTGCCTGGACTATAATCATAGCCCCAAACACAATCAATTACAGAGATATAAAGCAGTAATAGATCAGGATTCAAATCATACAATCAGTCTGGTATTATCCGTTTAGGGCTGCCAGGGCTGTTACACGCACTCGTTGCTCCGCTCCCCCATCACCCATGACGGATCATACAACGTAAATATAAATTTAAACATATGCATTACATAGTTAAAATCATAAAGCAGTTGAGCATGTTATGAATCACAACACAAGCATGAGTTTGTACATGTTCAATTCCTAATCACACAACTATCAAAGGAGATCATACACATAGTTAAAAGAGGTTGAGAATCATATCTCAACACCCTTATACTTTACAATTTGCTAACTACTACTCATTCAGACATTTCAAGAATCACTTAAACAAACATACATCAACATACACGACATATGTCGATCACATAGGCATTAGGCCAAATCCTTTCACTAGGGAGTTGCCCCAATCATAACACGCGTACACCCACAACGGATAGTCATGGCAAGCAGGAATCCAAGTTCCATATTCATTCAGTCATTTCCACAAACACTTGGGCCACACATTTAGCACATATAGTGTATATTGGCCGTGGCGTGACTTAGGGCAAATCCTTTCGTCAAAGGGGGTATCGCCCATACATCAATCATGAATCCATGACAATTAGTCATGGCGAGCACAAATGAGAATTCTATACTCATTCAGCCATTTCCACAAACACTTAGAATACACTATTACAACATACATGGTGTATGTTAGTAAAACATGTATTAGGGTTATCCTTTAGCCAAACGAGTATTTTATCCATGTATACCATAATCATACTACAAATAATCATGACAATTATATTTCCAAAATCCGCACATATGCGGTATTTCTAAAATACGCAATTTCAACATACATGACATTTACACATGAACATGTATTTGTGCGATTCTTTTCGCCAAACTAGTATTTTATCCACATATTATATAATCAAACATTAAATAAACATGTCAAACAATTTCCCAAAAAAAATACGTATACGGTATTTCTACGTATACCTAGAGTATGTGAAATTCCATATTCTACAACGTTAATCGAAACAGGAAACGGAAAGCACTTTGTACATGTGCATTTACACACAGATCATGAATCTATCATTATCTGACATTGAAAGCGTTGAAAAACGTAACTTATACACTTAAAGTCCGCACCTTTTGTCGTAGAATCGTAACGGAGTTGATAGGTTCGCTAAGCTTCCGTATACGGGAGTTTGGCAACCTAGAGAACGAAATAGGTTAGCTATCTCATAACCTACAACCACCCAAGCCCCAAATCAGATTAGGGTTAGGGTTTCTTACCTAGAAACGGGGCTGGAATCGCCGGGAAAGCGATGAGAAAGGGATGGTGCAGCCCGTGTGGTGGCAGGGAACGACGGCAGGGAGATTCTCCCACTTCTCCCTCACTTTCTCTCTCTTTTCCCTCTCTCAATTCCAAATTCGTATGGCTGCCATGAGAGAGGGTTTAAGGTCCTTATATAGTCTCAAAACTCACCGAAATAGACTCCTGTTCAAAGGTTACTGCTAATATAGGTATTTCGTCACTTTTCCAGCTCAAAAGAGAGGTTCTGGTGGCCCTCCTTGAGCCAAACGTCAGACTTAAGCTCACCACACATGGATCTATGAGGGATTACGTTTTCGACTCGATCGGATTCCCAGATCGCACGTGGCGGGCCACTTTCAGTTCAACGGTCAGTGGGCCACGATCCAAAATTCCAAGTACATGTAAATGTTCCTGAAATTTTTTCTGATCCGAGGGTGTAATTTGGTCTGATTCTGACGGTCTGGTTGCTTAATACTGATGCGCAAGCGAAAGGTGCCAGATCACTATTCCAGATATTTTAATTTCAAAGGGAATAGTGTTTTTCACACTCCCTCGCTCCGGATCGAAATAAATGGCCGTGGGACATCGGAATTGCCTGATTTTTGAGATGATTGTCAAGCCCAGTGGGGCGGTCCTGGTTCCTTAGCTTCGTGTTAATCGGACTCCCGATGTGCGATCTAGACCTAATACGAAGTTTCGTTTCATTCCCGAGAGCAGACGGGAAATGAGTTTGGTTCTAAACTTTAGGGAAACCTAAAGTCACTGATTTTGCAAGTTTTGGGTCTTGCAGATCGTATTTAAAGCGATCCCAACGGATTTCATGGCTAATCGAGTTTTGCACTTAGTTAACTTTGTTAAATTTCTAAAGGATTTAATCCTAATTGTTTTCTGGTTGAGATGGTACTTAGGCCTTTGCAGTTTGTATATAAAGTGATCCAAGTTTTACTACTTAGCTAGTTTAAGATAGTGTCTAGGGCGAAAGTGCTTTGAAAAAATTGAAAGCACAAGGTAGTAAAGGGGTGGGATTTGTGAAGGAAATGGGTTCAGAAGCGATTTTAGACTGTGGGGTTCAGTTCTGACGAAATAATAAGGTGTTAGGAGCAACCCATTGCCTAAGGACATCTAATCCCAGGTTGGCAAAAATCCGGGATGTTACAATCTACCCCCCTTAAAACAAAATTTCGTCCCTGAAATTGGATAAGGGTAATAAGGGAAAATTTTTATTATTTCATTTGCCTAATGACTTATTGATTTCGAGTTTCTACGCGTGGTAAGGTAAATACCAGCGGGTTCATTTTAGCCTACCCCCCTTAAAACTTAATTGTTTATCCATTGCTCATATCCTGATGGTTTGCTACAATTTATTTCTTTACCTATTTGGAGCCTGGACGATAATTCCCACAATTTAGAGTAAGATAGCGGTTTCCATTATTTGACCAACACGGAGAGACGATAATAGTGGGCTCGATCCCGATACATCGATCATCTACCTGACCAGGGTAGAAGGCTCATCGTATCACTTCCGAATCCTGGTGGATCCTGGTCTTCTGCTCGGTCAAGCAGTGAGTCCATTGGTAGTCGCCCAGGATTGAGAATTGGGTCAAGCCGCGAATGTTTCGCAGTTGTATATTTCAGTAACTCCGTAGTCCGATCACTCTAGAAACGTAGGGAATGTCCATCATAGGAAGGTCAAATTGTCCATGTCTAAGGTTACCCTTTAGGTCTTCATCTAAGAGAGTCCTCATTATTATCTATGTCAAAGGAAAAGGTGAATCAAATCTTACTAGATCATCCTAAAACGGTTTCTCATAGTAGGACAGGCTACGGCTTCAATAATGTTCGCATTCAACGAGCACCGTTTCGATCCTGGGCCAGTGGGGTAGGGTCCACCGCGTTTCCGCTACGCCACCCAGATCAAAGAGGCGTATCAGGTGACCTAACTAGATTGGGCTCATAATGTTCTACCCCCCTTAAAATTTTAGTTTCACCCTTAAGGCTCAAGATTTATGTCCTGCTCCGTATGTCGGAACAAGGTGTAATTTAAGTCTTATCCTTGACATGAAATGAAATGTGGTCTCCCACTACATCAGTCTTGGTACCTAGGATTATAAAAGGGGCTATCACAGATGGGTGTGAGTGTGAGGCAAGATGCCTAATTCTACCAAGGGTTTTTTTTTTTGTCACGGTCCAGACTTATCCTATTTAATTATGTCTAGCTTAATAGGCAGGCTATCTTTTTACATTCATAAACACAATATGTATGCCAATATGGCATGCGAGTTGAGACCTAATCCCTAACTGTCTGTTACCCATTTGGGCAATTCCTTAGGCCTAAAAGACAAAGTCTCTATCAGCAATATACTCCTAACACTTTTCAAGGGCAAAATCACAAACTCTTAGTTGTAAATGGTCGGTCCAACACGGAAAGAAAATTGTGTAGTGGGTCTAAGTCGGTTAAGCCGAATAACTGAGTCTATTATTCACTTGGCTTAGAATAATTAGTTAGTCTTGTACTTTCCTTAGCCTACCCAGTAGCCTAGTCTTAATTGAGGAGTAGCGGGAATCCATAGGTGAGTCCAAAGTCGATGCTTATACGTTAGATGATTTCACTTCATTTTTAATACAAGGAAGGGTTTTATCACTTAGGGTCAAGTTGTCTAATTGGAATTGAGTTGCCTAAAGTTGAATTTAATTACGCCCGAGCATGTCACACATGCTCAAACCAACCACAAGGGGGTTCTAGAGTTCACGTCTTTAATTGATTGGATTTCCTATACGGTCAGGTCCGTCCAAAAACTAGGAGTATCGCCCTAGGTCCAAAACTCTAAGGGTCATATTTGTCAAACAACCATTTACTCAAAAAGCTTAAGCTAGCAGAGTGCGGTAGGTTAATGTATATCAAGGGACTCTATCACTTCAACACTATTTGGTCCGTAGTCCTAAGTTATATTAAATGGGACCGCATTACTAATCCTACCTCGGGATTGGAAATGGTATGTTTGGTAGGAGGGTGGGTGGGGATTAAAATTAATGGTATAGGCTTTGGAAAATGAGCCATGTGTTGAAAAGGGTGAGATGGGATTTCCAAATCCCAGGAATCGGAACTCCTAAGTGTAAGAGGAACAACCTAGGGCCATACCTTACACATATATTTATTATTACTTTTACAATTCTATCCACCCTACTCACCTAACGCAGTTGGCCAAACGGGCCCTAGAGGGAGAAAAGGGGCTGAAGTTTTTGGTTCTCCACGAACTTGGGTCTCAACAGTGGTTGTAGAGGCCCAAAGAACAGGGATTTGTAAAGGAAAGTGGAGAGATGGGTTGGGTAGAGAGGTTACACGTTTTTGAGCTCCAAATGAGGGATGTAGGAGCTCAAATGAGAGAGAATGATGAGGGTAGGAGGATCGGTAGGGCTGTAAACGATGGAGTGATGTATGGTTGGACAGGAAACAACGAAATGGGCGATTGGAGTGGAGGTTTGAGAGAGAAAATAGCAAGAATATGAGGAAATGAGAGATGGGAGGGGCGTTTGAGAGAGAGGGGGGCTCCAGACCTAAAAATCCCAAACCCCAGCCAAAACCGCACGTGCCAGGGGGTAGGGGAGGTCGGGCCGACCAAGACCAGACCCGGCCCGACCCGTACGGCCAAGTTTGACGGAGGTCCACCTCCAGAGTGGAGGTTCCACCCCCGCCCAAAGTGGCCGGTGGGCTGCCTCCGCGGGTGGGGTGTGTTCTCCTTGGTCCCAAGGTGCCAAATGCACCCGGGTTCGACCCTGGATCTTAGTAAATTTAAATGGGGAGGCCCCCGACTCCAGTTGAGGCATTTTCGGGGCCAATTTACAAACTAGAATGATTTTATATATCGTGTGACATATGATTTTGGGGTAGGAGGAGTTAATCTATCCAACTAACCCATTTACTTGGTTAGATTCCAAAGTTTGAATGGTCAAAAGTCCAATTTATACATATATTTACTACTTATAGTAAATTTTTGTTTAGGTGTTATTCTTCGTCATTTATACGTTAAAATTTATATCTGGTATGATAAGATTTAGAAAAAAATTAAAGAATGAAGTGGTGCAAGGAGAGATTTTGAAGAAATTGGGTAAAAAAGGGGTTTTAGGCTTTGGTGTTGTGGTTGACCCACAATCTAAGGACATTCGTCTCTAAGGAATGACTCAAACCCGTCGACTGATGGCCTAGAAGTGATTCGGGATTGTTTCGCTTGATCATGGGTGTGTATGGCCCAATCTCAACGGTCGATTTCGGTTGGTTTCGCCGTTCGGCGAATTTAGAAAATCCTAAGTTAGTTTCTACGTTTCGTCTCTCCCTCCTAAGTCAGATTGCGTCAAAGTGCGTAGTGTGACCATAACCCAGGTCCGGTTTAATCAAAATCATGCTTTGATACCATCTTGTAATGCCCTGAAAATCGGGGGTCGAGCATAAACTCAGCTCCCGAGTTCCAGAACATCACTTATGCAACAAAATGAATGATGATTGAATGTTGACTGTATTCGTGCATTGAACATGAGTGAGATTAAGCCAAAACAGCATATCATACTCCAGAGACAGTTAAGTTTGCAAGCGGAAGACTGTGATAGATAGATAAAATATATATAACTTATGATGAGTCTCCAGAGTGTGATAACATTACCAGGTTAAATAAATACAAGTGCAGTTCTAAAATATACCAAATGTGAGGAAGTGTAATGCCTCCTATCCCATGTACCATAGCCCCGTCAATACAATATCAGGTCTTCATTGACCTGCTAGAGGGATACAGATAGGAGAATTCCTCCTATCATCATAGAAGTAGTCCGGCTCTGCTTCACAAGCATCGCCACCACCTGAAACTCAACAAATCTGGTTGGTGTGTACAACACCGTCCCGTAACGTGGGAGTGAGTGATCAACTCAGTGGAACAGTAAAGCATAGGTTAACATGTTATCAATTCAATCAAGCAGTAATGATAAAGCATTACAAATCAAACAATTCTAACTACTCTTATTAAATGCAAGAATGAAATGACATGATGCTGTATGCCCTTGCCAAACCACCCTCAAGCGACATCATCTTACGTTCGCGAATGCTTACTCCCTCAGTGCGCCACATCTACAAAGCACATGCGGTGCGATGATGCTCATGATTACCAAGTTTTTATTAGTCCATTTCAAACAGCAGTATTGGGAAACTAAGGTACCTCCCTTGTATCATTCCCAAACATGGTCCATTCTAGGGTCGTCAATCCTAGTTATTCTCATACGATGTTATGGTTTGAGAAGCGTAGTGAAGGCATCGCAAAGGGCTCATCACCCGTCAGCGCGGATACAGATCTCACCGTATGCGGCTCAATTGCTGGCCGTCAGCTCGAGTACAGGTCTCACCGTACTCGGCTCAATCACTAGCCGTCAGCTCAAGTACAGGTCTCACCGTACTCGGCTCAACTCACACTCTAGTTGCTGTGAAAGACTCGTGGCCAATCACAGACCCTTGGAGTGTACTCGATGATACCACGGAGGACTCGTCGTCCGTCAGCACGAGCACAGATCTCACCGTACTCGGCTCTCGCCGAAGTATCGACAGCTCGAATACAGTGTCCCATACCACCATATTCGGCTCACGAGTTGATTGCGCAATGGTCACTACGGGGAGGCACATGGCCCCAGCGTAGGCCGACAGCTCGACCACGGTGTCCCATACCACCATGCCCGGCTCATGCGACTTAGCGGATCTAGGTACCATGGTTAAACGGGGATCGCCACTGGTAAGTTTGGTACCCTAGGTTCAAGCAGTAGCGACCAAACAGGGTGAACATGCATAAGACAGATCGGGTTACTTGATGAGCTCGACTAGCACGATCGCCCGTTGAGCTGCACGACATGAAGTGCATAAATAACTTCGTGTGGCCTAGCCACTGCCGACAGGCAACGCACGACTCGAGTTCGTCGAACACATCCCACGTGGCAAATGAATCTCAGCCACGAGTTCAATCTCGTTACCGATTGCCTGGACTATAATCATAGCCCCAAACACAATCAATTACAGAGATATAAAGCAGTAATAGATCAGGATTCAAATCATACAATCAGTCTGGTATTATCCGTTTAGGGCTGCCAGGGCTGTTGCACGCACTCGTTGCTCCGCTCCCCCATCACCCATGACGGATCATACAACGTAAATATAAATTTAAACATATGCATTACATAGTTAAAATCATAAAGCAGTTGAGCATGTTATGAATCACAACACAAGCATGAGTTTGTACATGTTCAATTCCTAATCACACAACTATCAAAGGAGATCATACACATAGTTAAAAGAGGTTGAGAATCATATCTCAACACCCTTATACTTTACAATTTGCTAACTACTACTCATTCAGACATTTCAAGAATCACTTAAACAAACATACATCAACATACACGACATATGTCGATCACATAGGCATTAGGCCAAATCCTTTCACTAGAGAGTTGCCTCAATCATAACACGCGTACACCCACGACGGATAGTCATGGCAAGCAGGAATCCAAGTTCCATATTCATTCAGTCATTTCCACAAACACTTGGGCCACACATTTAGCACATATAGTGTATATTGGCCGTGGCGTGACTTAGGGCAAATCCTTTCGTCAAAGGGGGTATCGCCCATACATCAATCATGAATCCATGACAATTAGTCATGGCGAGCACAAATGAGAATTCTATACTCATTCAGCCATTTCCACAAACACTTAGAATACACTATTACAACATACATGGTGTATGTTAGTAAAACATGTATTAGGGTTATCCTTTAGCCAAACGAGTATTTTATCCATGTATACCATAATCATACTACAAATAATCATGACAATTATATTTTCAAAATCCGCACATATGCGGTATTTCTAAAATACGCAATTTCAACATACATGACATTTACACATGAACATGTATTTGTGCGATTCTTTTCGCCAAACTAGTATTTTATCCACATATGATATAATCAAACATTAAATAAACATGTCAAACATTTTCCTGAAAAAAATACGTATACGGTATTTCTACGTATACCTAGAGTATGTGAAATTCCATATTCTACAACGTTAATCGAAACAGGAAACGGAAAGCACTTTGTACATGTGCATTTACACGCAGATCATGAATCTATCATTATCTGACATTGAAAGCGTTGAAAAACGTAACTTATACGTTTAAAGTCCGCACCTTTTGTCGTAGAATCGTAACGGAGTTGATAGGTTCGCTAAGCTTCCGTATACGGGAGTTTGGCAACCTAGAGAACGAAATAGGTTAGCTATCTCATAACCTACAACCACCCAAGCCCCAAATCAGATTAGGGTTAGGGTTTCTTACCTAGAAACGGGGCTGGAATCGCCGGGAAAGCGATGAGAAAGGGATGGTGCAGCCCGTGTGGTGGCAGGGAACGACGGCAGGGAGATTCTCCCACTTCTCCCTCACTTTCTCTCTCTTTTCCCTCTCTCAATTCCAAATTCGTATGGCTGCCATGAGAGAGGGTTTAAGGTCCTTATATAGTCTCAAAACTCACCGAAATAGACTCCTGTTCAAAGGTTACTGCTAATATAGGTATTTCGTCACTTTTCCAGCTCAAAAGAGAGGTTCTGGTGGCCCTCCTTGAGCCAAACGTCAGACTTAAGCTCACCACACATGGATCTATGAGGGATTACGTTTTCGACTCGATCGGATTCCCAGATCGCACGTGGCGGGCCACTTTCAGTTCAACGGTCAGTGGGCCACGATCCAAAATTCCAAGTACATGTAAATGTTCCTGAAATTTTTTCTGATCCGAGGGTGTAATTTGGTCTGATTCTGACGGTCTGGTTGCTTAATACTGATGCGCAAGCGAAAGGTGCCAGATCACTATTCCAGATATTTTAATTTCAAAGGGAATAGTGTTTTTCACACTCCCTCGCTCCGGATCGAAATAAATGGCCGTGGGACATCGGAATTGCCTGATTTTTGAGATGATTGTCAAGCCCAGTGGGGCGGTCCTGGTTCCTTAGCTTCGTGTTAATCGGACTCCCGATGTGCGATCTAGACCTAATACGAAGTTTCGTTTCATTCCCGAGAGCAGACGGGAAATGAGTTTGGTTCTAAACTTTAGGGAAACCTAAAGTCACTGATTTTGCAAGTTTTGGGTCTTGCAGATCGTATTTAAAGCGATCCCAACGGATTTCATGGCTAATCGAGTTTTGCACTTAGTTAACTTTGTTAAATTTCTAAAGGATTTAATCCTAATTGTTTTCTGGTTGAGATGGTACTTAGGCCTTTGCAGTTTGTATATAAAGTGATCCAAGTTTTACTACTTAGCTAGTTTAAGATAGTGTCTAGGGCGAAAGTGCTTTGAAAAAATTGAAAGCACAAGGTAGTAAAGGGGTGGGATTTGTGAAGGAAATGGGTTCAGAAGCGATTTTAGACTGTGGGGTTCAGTTCTGACGAAATAATAAGGTGTTAGGAGCAACCCATTGCCTAAGGACATCTAATCCCAGGTTGGCAAAAATCCGGGATGTTACAGATTGGGTTTAAGAGTTTGAAATACCAAACTCGACGAGTCCTTGTATAGGCCTTCGACAGGAGAGTACATTCGTCATCCTCGTGTTGGACTTCGTGTTGGGGTTTGAGATCCAAACTCCCTAAGACATTGTGTAGGCCATCGACGGATGAAAATCATGTAGACCTTTGTAGGTTGTGAAGGTTTGGTGAACTTGATTTAAAACTATCTTAATAGTGAAATTTGGCACACTCTAGGAGAGAGTGCGTCAGCCGGGAGTGGAGTGGCCACATAGCCGAACCACTATACATCGTGTGCAATGGGTTGAATGTTTTATCTCTTATTTATTATATTTTGCTGAACAATATACATGATTTACTTTGCAACAGCAAACATGTTTGACAGAATGCCTGAATGATGTTTTTACTTGAGTAAACTGAATAGTTTCACTTCTTCTTGTTTGTACTACTTTACATAAGTGTTTAGAAGTAAGTGCATGCAACTTATTCAATTAAAATTTAAAGTCTTATTCACCCTCATCTAAGACATTAGTCATGTATTCAAGCTTCACTTGTAGCGGTAAAACCACAATGTTAATTGGTATCGGAGCGGTTTCCTCTTGAAGGGCTTAAAAGCCTAGAGGGAGATCCTTATTGAAGCTGAAAATATGTCTAAACTAAGAGGACGTCAGTCTCAAACCACCTTTTTTTTACGGATCTAACTATACTTATTAGAAAGCAAGGATGCATATCTTCCTTAGATCCTTAGATCATGGAATTTGGACATAGTAGAAAATGGGTGGCAAGCACCAATGGATCAAATCGTATCGAACGATGGTGCTACCTCTTCAAGACCTAAACCTCAAGTGTTGTGGACCGACTACGACAAAACTGGGTCTAGCTGTGATGCAAAAGCATTGAATGTCATTTACTGCGCTGTTTCTCAAGAAGAATTTAAAAGAATATGCATATGTGAAACAACCAAACAAGCATGGGATTTACTGGAAACCACCCATGAAGGAACAAGCATAGTAAAACATTCTAAACTCCATCTTCTAACAACACAATTTGAAAACATAAAAGTGAAGGAGTATGAAACATTTAGGGAGTTTTACACCAAGCTGAGTAACATATGTAACTCCATGTAGGGGTTAGGAGAAAGAGTTTCAGTTCCATAAATTTATAAGAAAATCTTAAGTTCTCTACCGGAATGATTCTATTTCAAAGTCACTACAATAGAGGAATGTAGGAACATAGATGACATGAAAGTAGAAGAATTGTTAGGTTCCCTACAAAAGTATGAACTACATTTCAAAACTCCTACAAAATCCAAAATCACTGTCCTAAAAGCCACACAGAAAAGACATGAATATAAGGATGACAACAATGACAATGAAGATGATGAAGAAATGGCCTTGTTGGACTAAAGGTTTAAGAAGTTCTTTAACAAGAACCAACGAAAGATTTTCTACAAAAAAGGGAAAGAAGTATGACACAAAATGTCAAATAGGTAAATCACCCAAATGGTTAAAAGATCCCAAATTTTATAATTATAGAGGGTATGGTCATCTTTCTTCTGAACGTCCCATAAAAAAACAAATCAGAGGGGAAGGCAATGGATGCCACATGGGATGACTCTGAGGATTCAAACTCAGACTAAGAGGAATCATAGAGTGATGGAGACCAAGGCTACTCATGGCCCCCACCACCACAGACATCCTTGAATCAAGGAAACAAAGATGAACACCTGGAAGAAAAGTTGTCCTCTAAAGAAGAAGAGGAAGTTGACAATGCTGGTCTGCAATATGCCTACTGCCAACTTTACACCTAAAGCTTTAAAGTTCTTAAAAATCTTGGTTAGGCTAAGGCCGAAAATAAACAGTTGAGTATGAAATTTGAAGAAGCCAAGGCCAAAAATGAACGATTGGCTAATGAGATTAATGAGTACATAAGAGAGAATGCCAACTATGCCATGGAAATTGCCTCATACGAGAGTGACTTGGCTGACTTAATAAAGAAGAATGAAGACCTATAAATAGAACTTATCAAGATGAAAATAATCAACCAATGTCTAAAATTAAAATTAGAAAAATCCAAATCTCATGCTAACATAAGTCATAGGTTTTCCTAGAGTGAGGAAAAAACTAGAAAGACTTCAAGGAATGGGTAAGAGTTTAAGGGATATGAAAGTATTAGAATATGAAAGTAACAAAACAAGTCCAACTCATATTCCCATGTGATTAGAAAATTAGTGGCTTTAGGTAGTAAACCACAATTATCTCCAGTCTGTCATGCATATGGTGACATAGGACATCTGAAATTTGAATTTCTAGCATTTAGACACTCCCAAACCACGTTATGTAAGACCCTAACCCAAGTGTGCACGCTGTTTCTTTAGGTCACGTCGTCCTACTAGTTGAAATCCTGGCAGCTCGGACCTTCGGGTAGTGTTTGCGGTCGTCCTTGAGTTCGGTCACGTTGACCTGACTCGGATCGACCCAAAACCTATGCCATCTTGCCTGTATCGGTGCCGCGGTTCTAACGCCGCGTTTCGTGCGTGAATCCGACGTGTACATCATGAGTTATGGGCAACGTTCGATTTGGGCCTTTGATGTGTGGTGGTGGACCCTACCCCACACATTTTCCTAGGTGCATGTGGGTGATGATGTCACCCCTAGTATAAGGTTGTTAGAAGACCTATTAACCTACCACCCTAAGACCTACCTAGCCTAGCCACTTTGTTATTATCACCATAGGCTATCATAGTTTTCTCTAACCAAGTAGAGAGAGTCATCATGACCTCTCTACAACTCTCTCTCCCTCTCTCTTTCTTCTAATTTCTCTCTACCTCTCCCTCGTCCCTCCCTCTCGTAACACTCCAAACGTCCCACCTCCCCTCCATTTGTAGCCCTCTCATCTCCCAAACACCTCCTAATTCACCCTTCTTCAACTAATCTCAACCTTAGATCCTTGATCCTTGGAGCTTATAGAGCATTGTGGTGTAGCTTTGGAGTTGATTTGCTAGGTAGGTGTGCTTGTATGTCTAAATTTCAAATTTTCTTTCATCCCTTCTTGTTCTTCATTCTTCTTCCATTGATGGAGCTTGTGGGACCCATCAAGTGATGATGGTGGCCCCAAGACTCCATGGATATGGCTTGTAGCCTATCCTACATTGCATGCATGTGCATGCAAGGGACCATTCTCCATGGATCCCTTCATGCTCTTTCATTCCTTAGATCAGGGATCCTTGGGTCATCTAGACCCTTGATCCTTGGTGGAGATTGGATCTCCACCATAGATCCCAAGTTAATAGCCTTTGATCATGTAGATTTTGTATGTATCATGTAATAGTGGATAGTGTTGCTTGTGTGATGAGGGGAAGGGCCTCAATGAGGTGGAGACCCTTTCCTTGTGGCCGATCTTCTTCTTTTCTTGCTAATAAGTCTCTGGTCATGAGTGTGTGGCCCACCTTGTGGACCAACAAGATCCAAACCGTCCCAAGTGGGAGGACATTTTTGGACAGTTCATCCCTTGGACGTGTGGCCCCTAAATGTACCAAAAAGGGTTGCATGCAAGGATGTTTTGAATGGTGGGATGGCTTAGATGTTTGTGGGGCCCACTTGGGTGGACCACACCATGATTTTCTGGGGTTAAATCCCCATTTAAACAATGTTTACAATTTATTTTTATTAGACATATGTTGCTGTCCAGAACTGTCTGGACAGATTTGTGGGCCATCTTGGGGCCTGATTTTTGGTCATTTGTGGGGGAGATTGATATCATCCAATACATGATTCTTGAAGGTCTATATCCCACTTATAAGCCTACCAAATTTCAGCCCCAACTAACCCCTTTTGAGCTTCCAAAAGAGTGGGCCAACATGGGTGATCAACCAGATTTCTTCTGTACAGTCCACCAATACAAACTGTTGTAAACATTAATTTAAACATATTTTCTCTGATGGTGGGCCACCTTTCTAGGTCCCACCTTGTTGTAGACACGATGAGGGACCTTGGTCCTCAATTTCAAGAATTTTGGAGGCCTTGGACCCACTCCATTGGGGGGCCCAAAATCAGGACAACAACATGTATGTTGCAGAATTTTTGTTTCTTCTTTGTAATTGTGGAACTTATTGGGCCCACCCCATTGGGGCTTCTGTGCATGTTTGTGGGGCCTACCTTATAATATTTCAGAGGGCCATAGAGGCCATGGTGGTGGGGCCAACCAGCTGGACCAGTGAACCATACTGGACGTCCAGCATGGTTGGTCGTCCTTAGCCAGGCCCACCATGGTGTATGTTTTCATCGACACTGTCCTCGCCTTCTGGTGTGGCCCACGTGGAGGTTGGGTCCACCTTGAGTGGACGTCCCATGTGGGGCCCACCTTGGACATATGGAGCCCACCTTTGATGTATGTGGCCAGGTAGTCCATGGCCTTAGGCCGTCCCACCCTTGGGACACACACGCTTGGGCTGCCGCTAGGCCTGCATTCCAGCAGCAGGCCTACTTGGTATTGAGTGGTAATTGCCCTTCCATCTGGTGGGGCCCCTTTTGATCATTACCAGCCCCTATGGGATTGATTCCCACCTATTTTGACTAGTTTTTGGGCTTCAGCAGGCCCAAAATATTAAGTGGACTGAAAGCCCAGCCATTGGGCATTAAGTATACAACATATGGCTGAATTTTTATTGGAATTGGGGGCCCACCACATTGAGGGATTTGGGTACTTATTGCTCACCTATTTCTTAGAAAAATTATTGGGCTTAATTGATATATGATTAGGCCACCCATTGATGGCCACTTGTGGGACCTAAACTTATACTGGATTTTGGGACTTTCTAGTGGGCCTAGATTGGGCTGGAATGTCCCACCTTGGCCAACCATATGTTGGGTTAACCTTCCACCAATTGCTGGACTAATGGGCTGAGGAAAAAGGTGAATTTGGGCCCTTGAATACCCACTTAAATTGCTAATTATTGGGCTGATGTAGTGGGGCCCATTTCACCCAACTTAAATGTGTTTTTGGGCCATGTAATTGTGTACATGGGTTGCCCATTAAGTCCATCTAAATGCTTGGATTTTATGGCCCTTGGGACTTGGGCTTTGGGCTTATTTTCCCTCTTTGGGCCCATGTGGTTGGAGTTTGTATTGGGCTCATCTTCTATGCCTTTTTGGGACTTATGTACATGTGGTTTAGATGTTGGGCCTTGGGCTTTGTAGCTTATGGTTTGTGGTTAGATGCCTTGGGGAAATGGTGGTTGATTGTCCCCATTTGGACCCCTCTAAGCCCATTGTATCTAAGTGTGGTTGAATGCCCACCTTAGTCTCTTGCTAGACCCACTTCTTTATTACCTAGGCCCATAGTTTTTGTGCATTTTGTCTCGTGGGATACCCCAATTAAATGGGCCCCCACTTGAGGTCATAATCCTTATGAAGGATTGGTTAAGTACCTCGTCCCTTCTTGGGTAGATAGAGAGTCATCTTCTCATTCACCTCATCGGCACCCTTATTCATATTCATAGCCTACTCCCATACGCATCATATGTGTAAGATCCGTGTCCTAGCTTGTACTGTTCCGTAGGCTTCCGCGGCCCTTCTGGTCGAATTCCGGCAACCCTTGATCTGTATCCGATTTTTACGCGCGATCCTAAGCCGAGTCCTGCATATCGGAGTCAACTCGACTCGAAACTTATACCCTTGCGACCGCGCCGTCGCCGCGGTTCAAACACTGCGACTCGTGCACCGATCCGATACCCAGGCCAGAAGATGTGTGCTCACTTTCATTCCGAAGAAACGCCGCGCATTGTGAATTCTGAGAGAATCTCTACAACATATCCCATCAATCAATCAATCAATCCCATCAATCAAGTACACATCACACCTCATGTCAAGTACGAGCAACCCATACCCTACCCTTACCTCTCTCTTAGATAAGCTACCCCAAAGTCAACCCTTACATCACTTCATCCATCACCCATCACCCATAACCCATCACTCCATCTCTTATCATCCCATCGCTTCTCTCTCTCCCTCATTTCTCGAACAATCTCCTAAGCAACAAAATTCCAAATGTCCAAGCTCTCTCTCTCCCAAAGCCAAATGTGGCCCACTTTCCCACTCTCTCATCTCCCATCTCAACCATTCATTCATCATTTACCTCCATCAAAATTGAAGGCAAGGAGCATAGGTGTCCAAGGGATCAAGGAGGAGTGCAATAGGTGGGTGATCCATCGTTGATTTCAATTTTAGGGCCTACTTGTTGTGGGACCCACTTTGATGTACGCAATGTAGAGAGGGGCCCATAATGGCGGGGTCCCTCTATCTCACCGTTTCTCTCTGTTTCTCTCTCTCTCTCTCTTGTATGGATGGTGTGTGTGTGTGGCCCACCATGAAGTATGTATTTTATCCATGCCATTCACCGAGTGGCCCACATGGCAGTCCATTTGGACGGGCCCAAATGAAGGAAAAACACAAATATCGACTTGATCCAAGTGTGGTCCACCTGACGTGGGGTCGCCATA
This sequence comes from Magnolia officinalis, assembly GCA_021015155.1. Taxonomy (NCBI): domain Eukaryota; kingdom Viridiplantae; phylum Streptophyta; class Magnoliopsida; order Magnoliales; family Magnoliaceae; genus Magnolia; species Magnolia officinalis. The sequence goes on along the minus strand of JAJHSJ010000010.1, from coordinate 28,802,353 downwards.
TTGCGTAGGACCATCCAAACCATCCATGTGGGGCCTACTAGTGGGGTATGCCCCCCTTTTATCTAGACGCTGCCACTTGTACAGTTTCACACACCCACACATACATATATACATATATGTATTGGATATTATATATTATAATATAATGTATTAATATATGCTGTGGTGGGCCACTCTTACGTGGGATCCACCTTTAAACATGATATTTGCATCATCCAAATGCATCTAGACAGTGAGTATGGACATTCTAAATATATATATGGTATAACAATATATTTAATTTATATTATATTATATTATATTATAATATATATATTTTCATATATTGCAGCTGACGTCTGTAACATCTGTGGATCCCACCAGTGATGTTTTTTTCAGCCGTCCATTTCTGGACAGTGCTGGATGGGCCGCACCAGATGTGTGGTTCCCATCCACATCGTCTAGCAACCTGGACGGGTGGAGCCCACCGTGATATATGTTTGTATCCACGCTGTCCATTCATCATTTGGACAGGTGGAGTCCATGTGATGTATATTTGTATCCACGCCGTCTATTCATCATCTGGACGGGTGGAGTCCACGTGATGTATATTTGTATCCACGCCATCCATTCATCATCTGGACAGGTGGAGTCCACGTGATGTCTATTTGTGTCCCACGCCGTCCATCCCTTGGCGACTGGCCTCACCATTATGCATGTGCTGCATCCCTACCGTCCATCTACCTGGCGTGTAGAGTACAGCCTCACCATGATACATGTGCTGCATTGTAATGCCCTGAAAATCGGGGGACGAGTAGCAAGTCAACTCCCGAGTTTCAAAACATCACTTATGCAACATATATGCTTATGATTGAATGTTGTCCGTGTTAGTGCATTAATCATGAGTGGGATTATACCAAAACAATAATTCATTCTCCAGATCAATTAATATAAAGCAAGCGGAAGACTAAAAGATGTATATATATATATATATATATATATATATATATATATATATATACACATGTGTATGAGCTAAAATTCACAATCGGTCTCCAGAGTATGAATACATCACTGAGTCACCATATACATGTAATAGTTCAAAAATCAAAATGTCAAAAAATAGTTCAACTATGATGATAAGTCCTGTAGCCCTGTCGATTCGGACGGCCTAAGCGAAACCGTCGGAGAACTTCATATATGAGAACTCGTCCTGATCGTCATAGTAATCAGGCTCTACCTCCTGAGTCGCATCGTCATCTGCAACTAAGAAAGGGTCTGGTTGGTGTTCAGAACACCGTCCCAGAACGTGGGAGTGAGTGATCAACTCAGTGAAAACATAGAGCAAAGATTAACATGTTATCAATTCAGTCAAGCAGTAATGATAAAGCAGACATATCAGATATTCCTAGATACTCTTATTAATACAAGGATGAAATGTATTTATGATGCATGCCCTCGCATACACTCCCTCATGCGACACCATCTTACGATCGCGGCATGCTTCTTCCCTTTGTGCTCTTCAACCCGAGGCACATACAGTGCGATGTTATGAACGTGATTACCAAGTTAATATTAGTTCCTTTCATACAGCAGGATTGGGAATCTATGGTACCTCCCTTATATCATTCCCAAACAAGGATCCATTCTAGGGTCGTCAGTCCTAGTAAATCACATACGATGTTGCGGTTCTAGTTCACTGCAAAGGGCTCGTCACCTAAACAGTGCAGGCCTAGTTTATACTCTAAATGCTACGGAAGGCTCGTCGCCTATACGTAGCAGAGTACGCTCGAGGTCACTACAAAGGGCTCGTCACCTGATCAGTGTAGGCCGACAGCTCGAATACAGTGTCCCATACCACCGTATTCGGGTCGTGATTCTAGGTTGCTCACTGGTCACTACGGGAAGGCTCGTCGCCCTAGCGTAGGCCGACAGCTCAACCACGGTGTCCCATACCACCATGTCCGGCTCATGAGTCTTAACGGATCAAGGTACTAAGATTAGCAGAGATTTCACTGGTGAGTTTGGTACCCTAGGTTCATGCAGTAGTGTCCAAACATGGTTAACATACATCGGGCCAATCGGGTTATTTGATGGGCTCGACTAGCATGAGCGCACATCGAGCTGATCAACATGAAGTGCATAAGCACTCCGTGTGGCCTAACCACTGTCGCCAATCGATATACTACTCGTATACATCAGACACGTCTCATATGGCGGGATAAAGTCAGCCACTACTTCGAGGCCTGTTACCGATTGCCTGGACTATGTAATAGGCCCAAACACATTCAATTACAACGATCTAGCATATGAGATACTCAAGCAGTAATGGAACAATGATTCAAATCATACAATTAGTTCAGCATGTTATTAAGTCGACATAAACATGAATCCACACTTTACGCATTTCTAGGTAAAGCAATGATTATGAAACAAAGCATATGGAGGAAATCGTACACATCATTAGAGTAGCTGAGAATCTTATCTCAATACCCATTTAAAGAACAGTTTACAAGTGTTTATTCATACAGACATGTTTATAAACACTTAGCATACACATTATATCATACATGGTATGTATTGGTTAACATACGTATTAGGGCAAGTCCCTTCGTTAAAGGATTGCCGCCTACACAACAATCGCATAGCCACGATAGTTAGTTATGGCGTACACTAACGCAAGGTTTATACTCATTTAGTCTTTTAGTCAAACACTTAGGCTACGCATTGTAACATCCATAACGTATGTTAATATAACATGTATTAGGTTAATCTGTTCACCCAGAAGTTGATACACATGCATCTAGCATACATAGACAACAATTAATCATGGCAAGCACAAATCCGAATTTCATACGTATACGGTATTTTGTACAAATACAAGGAATACAGTATATTCAACCTAGTTAACGTATAACTGAAAAATGAAACGGACATCACTTTATGCATGCGAAATAGCACCTGCGTTAAGAATAAACCATTAACCGACATTGAAAGCCTTGAAAACCATAATCTATACGTCTATAGTCTCAACCTTATGCCGATAAACGCGTAACTGAGTCATTTTAAACACGTAGTCTTTGTCACCGGTAGAATGACAACCTATAGCATGAACTAGGTTAGCTATTTTATCATTTCGCTATTTGAAACCCTAGAACGGATTAGGGTTAGGTTTTCTTACCTAAGAACGAAGTCATAATCGTCGGAATAGCAATTTGGTAGTGATGGATAGGCACGCAGAATGGCAGGGATCGAATCCCAAAAGTGACTCTAACTTCTCTCTCACTCTCTCTCTTTACTCTCTTCTCTCTCCTAGGGTTTTTTTCCAAATTCGTATGGAGTGAATGAGAGAGGGTTTAAGGTCCTTATATAGGCCTAAAACTGATGGAAATGGCCCCAGGGCCAAGGTATACTTAGGTTATAGCCAAATGGCATCTATTTCAGCTCAACGGAGCACTTCTGGAGCCCCCCTTGAGCCTAAGTCAGACTTAAGCTCACTGATCATGGATCTAGGTCAAGTTAAGTTTTCAATCCGATCGGATTTACAGATCGACCGCGGTGGACCAGTTTCCGTTCAATGGTCACCGAAACTCGATCAGGGCTACAAGTACACTGCCATGTATGAGAAATTTCTCCTGATCCGAGGGTGTATTTGGGTCAGGTTCTGACGGTCTGAATCCTTGTTTTCGGCCCGCAAGCGACAAGTCTCAGATGACTTAAGTTTAGATTTTTATTTCTAAGATATCCACGTTGCTCACACACTTCACTCCGGGCTCAAGTGAATAGCGTCGGGACACTTTCTGGACTTGATTTTCGAGGTGGTGGTCAAGTCCAGTAAGGCGGTCTTAATTATATAATTTCGTAGTAATTGGAGTTTCGACATGTTGTCCAGATCCGATACGAAGTTTCAATGTGCCCCCGAGGGCAACTGGGTAATAAGATTGATCTTAGATTTTAGGGTAACCTAGCGTCAATGATTCTGCAAGTTTTGGGTCTTGCAGATTATATTTAAAGTAGACCAACTGGATTTCGCAGCTAATCTAGTTTAACACTAGTTAATCCTCGCCTAATTCCAAAAGGGTTTGATCCTGAGTGATTTCTGCCTGAGGTGGTACTCGGGTCTTTGTATGGAATTTTTTGAGATGTTACAATCTACCCCCTTAAAGAAAAGTTTCATCCTCGAAATTAGTACCTTTTTGTACTCCTCGAGAATTTGAGGATAGTTCTTACGGACCTCGGCTTCTGTCTCCCAAGTAGCCTCTTCCTCAGTGTGATTCCTTCACAATACTTTCACAAGTGGGATGACCTTGCTATGCAACACCTACTCCTTCCTATCTAGGATATGCGTCGGACGCAGTACATATGTAGCATCCTTGGTCAACTGCACCTGCTCCCATCTGATAATGTGGGATGGATCAGGAACGTATTTCTTCAGCATAGATACATGAAATACGTTGTGCACTCCCGCAAGTGGTGTGGGCAAAGCAAGACGGTATGCCACCACACCCATTCGGTCTAATATCTGGAATGGGCCAATGAACTGCGACGTAAGTTTCCCCTTCTTGCCAAACTGAATGACTCCCTTCATGGGGAAAACTCGGAGGAATACATGGTCCTCAACTACGAACTCTAGCGGTCGCCGCCTCGAATCGGCATAACTCTTCTGTCTACTTTGGGTTGTGAGAAGTCGACGCCTGATAATATCGATCTTCTCTGAGGTCGCTTGTATTAACTCTGGGCCAATCAAACTGTGCTCGCCAACCTCTGCCCAGCAATGCGGTGCTCGGCAAGGGCGCCCGTACAAGTCCTCATAAGGAGCCATACCAATACCCGCCTGAAAGCTGTTATTGTAGGCGAACTCTGCATATAGGAGACAATCATCCCAACTGTCCTTGAAGTCCAAAACACAAGCCCGTAGCATATCCTCCAAAATCTGATTCATCCGTTCCGTCTGCCCCTCGGTCTGTGGGTGGAACGCGGTACTGAACTTCAACTTCACACCCATCGCTTCCTGAATATGAGTCCAGAAGATGGATGTGAATCGCGTGTCTCGGTCCGACATGATCTCCAGAGGAACTCCATGTAGACGCACGATTTCTTTGATGTACAATCTGGCTAAGTCATCTGCTGAGTTTGAAACTCTAATAGGGAGGAAATGGGCCGATTTCGTTAACCGGTCCACAATCACCCAAATAGAATCATGTCCCTTCCTCATCTTCGGTAGCCCTGAGATGAAATCCATGAAAATAAAATCCCATTTTTATTCTGCTATGGGCATGGGCTGAAGCAGTCCAGGAGGTCGACGATGCTCTGCCTTGACCTGCTGGCAGGTGTGACAACGGGACACATAATCTGCTATGTGGAGTTTCATGTTGTCCCATCAGTACGATCTCTTCATATCTCGATACATCTTCGTGCTTTCAGGATGCATTGCCAATTTCGAACTATGTGTAGCCTCGAGGACTTCCTGTCTTAAGCCATGAAGATTTGGGACGCATAGGCTGCCACGGTAACATAAGCCCCCATTCGTACCAACTCTCCACTCGACATCCTCATCATCGCTAGCTTGTTCTCGAAGCTCAGACAACCACTCATCGCCCTTCTGGGCTTTGATAATCCTGTCATCAATAAGTGGCCGTACCCGAATGTGCACGACACTCTCAAATGACTCCTCCATGATGAGTTTCTGCTCGAAGTCCCGCACGAACTCTTCCATATCCCACTCTGCTGTCATCAGCGGAGCCGCAAATACTATAGCCTTCTTGTGGCTCACACGTTTGCTATAAGGTTAGCCTTGCTAGGATGGTAGGAAACCTCGAACTTAAAGTCCCTCAAGGTCTCCATCCATCGCCGCTGCCTCATATTCAGGTCCCTCTGAGTGAATATATAACGAAGGCTCTTGTGGTCGCAGAAAAGCTCGAACTCCTCTCCATAGAGGTAATATCTCCAGAGCTTTAATGCAAATATGACCGCTGCTAATTCGAGGTCATACGTAGGGTAATTCTCCTCGTGTTTCCTCAACTGTCTCGAGGCATATGCAATCACCCTGTCCTTCTGCATAAGGACACATCCCAAACCATCTCAAGACGCGTCGGTGTAAATCGTATACTTGACCCCTTGCTCTGACAATACTAGCACAGGAGCGGACGTCAGTCTGTCCTTCAGCTCCTGAAAAGTTGCTTCCGCCTTCTCATTCCAGGCGAACTTCAGATCCTTTCGAGTTAACTGAGACAAAGGTCTGACTATCTTTGAGAAGTCCCGAATGAAGCGTCGGTAATAGCCTGCCAGGCCGAGAAAAATCCTCACCTCAGTAACCAAACCAGGCTGCTTCTAGTCCTGAACTGCGGCTACCTTAGCAAGGTCTACCGCTATCCCTTCCTTGGACACCACATGTCTCAGGAACTTGACTTCCTCTTTCCAGAAGTCACACTTCTTGTACTGTGCGAACAACTAGTTCTTCTTCTGAGTACCTAAGACTGCTCGCAGGTGTCCCTCTTGCTCTTCCCGACTCTTGGAGTATATCAAAATGTCATCTATAAACATGATGAAGAATCGAAAAAGAAATGGCCAAAATACCCTGTTCATCAAGTCCATGAACACGGCCAGAGCGTTTGTAAGGCTGAACGACATCACGAGAAACTCATAGTGTCCAAAACTAGTCCTGAAGGCCGTCTTCTGCACGTCCTCATCCCTGACGCGCAACTGATGATACCCTGACTATAGATCGATCTTCGAAAAATAACGTGCCCCCTTCAACTGATCAAATAGGTCATCAATCCTGAGCAAGGGATACTTGTTCTTCACCATCACCTGGTTCAGTTTGCGATAATTGATACACAATCGCAGTGAACCATCCTTCTTCTTCATAAACAACACCGGCGCTCCCCATGGAGACACGCTAGGTCGTATAAAGCCTGCATTCAATAGATAATTGATCTGTTTCCTCAGTTCCTCCATCTCACATGGAGGCATGTGATATGTCGGCAATGAAATGGTGTCGCACCAGGCACAAGATCAATAGTAAAGTCGATCTCGCGCCGAGGAGGTAGTCCCGGGATATTATCGAATACGTCTGTAAAGTCCTGAACCACAGGCGTGTCTTTCAACGTTGGACCATCAATACATTCTAACAAGGCAGCACAACAACTAACTCGACAAGGCCAACTGACCTAAACTGGAAAAGTAAAGACTGTGCCCTCAGGTCCGTAGGCTGTCATGACTCTGGTCTCGCAATCTATCTCCGCCCTCATCTCGGCGAGCCAATCCATACCGAGAACAACATTATAGTGCCATAATGGGGCGACAATCAGGTCGACGCACACTGTCCTGTTACCCAAATCTATCGAGTAAGCCTTGTAAATCCGGGTAACATCTGAAAAAGTTCCTGTAGCGGTAGTAAGCCTCACTCCCTTCGTAGGAGTAGTAACCAATCCCAGCGGCTTGACTGCGGTGCATGATATGATCGAAATAGTGGACCCGATGTCCACCAATAAGAAGACAGGCGTACCTTGAATCTGGGCCGTGACTTTAAAAGCCACGGGTGTTACGTCTGATCCCTCGGATGCCTCAGCTGTAAGTGAGTGCACACAAGCCTGCTACTGATGGTTCGGCTGCGGAACCATGGGCCGTAGAGGCGGCCTAAATCGGGGTGCCGGCAGTCGAAACGAGGGGTGTGCAGGTGCAGTCCGTAGGGGTGGAGTAGATAGAACCAGAGGGCGAGAGTGGTCGATTCTCTACGGCGGTGAAAACTCACTGTCTCTCATAAGTGTGAAACAGCTCTCCGCGGCGTGACCTGGTCTCCCACAATACGTATAGGTCACACCAGGTCGCCTCATCAGAACTAGTGGCGCCGCGATCCTGGGAGGAGAGTTGGTACGGGACCTCTTGCCGAGGAATGGCCTGCTCGGCATATCTGGTGGTGGCGTAGGGATCATAGGCCCACGAGAACGTGACAATCGATCCGCGTCCTGCTCTGCTCGCACAGACATGTGTACTAGCTCAACATATGAGGGTATGCTAGGATAACACATCTTTGAGCGAATATCAGGTCGTAGGCCCTACAAAAAATGCCGCATTCGCATCTGTGCGTTAGCAAGTATAGTAGGGACGTATCGGCCCAACTCTGTAAACCGGTGCTAGTACTCTGTCACTGACATGCCTCCCTGTTTGAGGCACAAGAATTCATTCTCATTCTCGTGCCGGTACGTAAGGGGATAGTACTTCTCATGGAAGTGTTTCTCAAATGCTGCCCACGTCCATACATAGTCAACTGCCACGGTCCGTAGGACACTATCCCATCACAAGCTGGCCTCCTTCTCAAACATGAAGGTTACCAACTCGACCTGTTCCGGCTCTGTGTAGTGTAGCATTCTCAACATCTTGGAGACGCGGTCCAGCTAATATTCGGCCTCCTCGGGTCTGTGAGAACCAGTAAAGGTAGGGGGCCGTAAGTGCTGGAATCGCTCGAGGAGGCCACTAGTACCCAAGTTCCCCATAGAGTATACAGTAGGAGCAGGTAAAGTCACACCCTCATCCTGAGCAGAAGGCCCTACAGTCTCAGGAGGGTGTACAAATGGTGAAGGTGGAGTCGCACTCCCACCCTGAGCTAGGGCCCCTGCAATAGTGGCCAAAAGATGCTGCTGCTGATGCTACATCTACTACTGCTGGTGCTGTACCTGCTGCTGGTGCATCATCATCAATAACTACTCTAACCTATTCGTAGGTGGGGCTGCTGAGGCACGTGTTGCGTCGAAGAAGACGCACAATTCTGCTCACGAACCGGTGGTGTGTAAGGTGGCGGCCCAACTATAGGACCAGTAAAAGGTTGAGACTCAGGTATAGTCTCACGAACCGGGTCCGTACGACCATCACTCCGGGGAGGTGCCTGGTCCATCAAATCAGTAAGTGTGAGGCGTGTCATGCTCCGCGTGACCACAGGTGGCATTCCCTATATGACATAGGGCACAACTTGTGTTAGATGTAGCATAGCAATACACAATCCATTAAGCATTCCACACACTTCATAGTAAAGGAAACTACATGCGTTTCATTTACCAAAATTTGTCACAATACATAAGGTATAACTTTACATGCCATGACAAGAAACGCATGAGAACTAGCCTATTCAAAGACTTAAACAACAACACACTATTCACCACATCTACTACTAAGTCCGTCAAGGTTAAAACATATAAACTAGAAACAAGCAACAAAGCAACAAAAAGGTGACTACGTATAGCTAGTCGTCAGAATCGGGCGATGGTGGAGGTGCTCCCTTATCCTGTAGGCAACATAGAATGACCCTCAAGGTGCGGGACACTTTACTGAATTTTTGTTTCATGAAAGCCTTGTTCACCTCAAGCTTTTGTCTTGCTTCGGCTCGGGCCTCCTGGATCTCCTACCTCAAGGCAGCTTGGCCCTCCTTAAGTTGAGCCAAACGGGCTTCCATAATAGCCCGTTCACCGCCACGCTCTTGGGTGGTAGGAGGAGAGCTCTCATTAGTGTCCTGAGCCTCCTCCTCTTCTTCCTGTTCTTCCTCTATCTCATCACCACTTCTTTCCTCGCTCTCTTCATCTAGATCAATACTTTCCTCCTCCTCACTATCGGACTCCTCCCCATACTCGTTGAGTTGGGCTTGGCATTGTCGAGGGCCGATCCTCATATTATTAAGCGTAGCATCGCTCATGACCCGGATCGGCGTAATATCATCCATGTTAAGTCTATAGCCGCACTCTCGAGCCATCTTGCATATCAATCGGCCGAACGGGAGTGAGATATCATTCCTAACGGAGCGTACGGTCTGGACTATCTGTAGTAGGGCGAACGTGGGCAGGCACAGCTTGTCCCCATGTCCAACTTTGTACAGGAAGTCTACCATCAATCGAGTGCATTCCGTACGGTTGCCCCACAGAGGATACACATTGTACGTGAAAATGTGATGAAGTGGAAATCATCAGACAACTTCGACGATGGAAGACAATTACCTCGCATCCAGGGAACTAGTCGGCCACATAGATATCGCATACGACGATCTCTTTCTCGTACACTCTTGAAATAATCCTCATTGGCATGTACTTCACCACGTGGAATTCCCATAACCCAGGACACTAAGTCTACGTTGATTGTGTAATCTCGCCTTCCAATGGAAACAATGAACTGTAGAGGTTCTAGCGATGGGTCTCGGATATGGGCGTAGAAAGCACGAACCGTATTCTCACATGAGTGAGACTTACCTTCGAACATGGGACCCCACCCGGCCTCCACCAGAAAATCAATGATCTGGTGTAGTCCAAACAGCTTCTCATCTATGTGAGCTTCAAGTACAACCCCGCGGCCACCAAACTGACTGTATTCCATGCCTATCGGTAGCGCTCTCTCGATGGGAACTTGGGGATCTAGGTCCCGCTTCGACCTATGCTCACGGACGGTGTTTGTATTAGCCCCGGCGTCTATCTTCCGCCTCGGTCGGGTAGGGCGGCAAGGCCCGGCCTTGTCTGTGGAAGCTCTTTTCTTTCCCATGAGGGAAAAATAGTGGAAATGGAGAAGATGGCTGTCACTAGCTTGAACAAAGCCATGGAAAGGGAAAGGAAATGAGGAAATATGATGGTTACTTGGGTTCCCACGAATTTGAGACACCTAATGGGGTTTGAGTGCTCAAATAAATGTGAAAGGAGGGGAGCAACAGCCGTGGAGGGGGGGAAATTTCAAACGAGGGGTGAAGGTGGTGCACGAAAATGGAAGAAGAAGTGATTGGAGGGGGGATTTGAGTGAGGGTTTTTTTTTCTTTGAAGAAAGAAGAGCTTGCAGGGATGCTTTGAGAGGGAGGGGGCAAAATGGACAAGAAATAGGGGTCCCCACAAAATTTTGTGGGCCCCACACGTGCCTAGGGGTCGGCCCGACCGGCCCGGGCAAAGGGGACCTTGGCAAGCGCGGCGCCGCCACGGTCCTCTGGATCAGGCGCGGTGACGCCGAGGTAGGACGGTGGCCAACCCCCTCCCGAGGTGCCAATGATACCCCGGGTCCACCGTGGGTCCCCCCGGATTGCATCCTTTGGCCCTCGATTCTGTTTCGAGTCGTTTCGGGTCCAAACTACTGTACATTAATGTTTTTCAAGTTATTTGAAGTTGGAATGGGTAACTTGTCATCTAAACTCATCAACAGATAGTCTAGGAGTGACCCGGGATCACCTCAAGTGATCAGGGATGTGTATAAACCCGATTTCAGCGATCGTTTTTGGTGAATTTCACCAATTGGCGTAACTGGGAAACCTACACTTATTTCTACATTCGTATCGCACCCACCTAGGTCAAAATGTGTCAGCGTATGTTGTGTGACCATAACCCAGGTCCAGTTTAATCCAAATCACGCTCTGATACCAACTTGTAATGCCCTGAAAATCGGGGGTCGAGTAGCAACTCAACTCCCGAGTTCCAAAACATCACTTATGCAACATATAAGCTTATGATTGAATGTTGTCCGTATTAGTGCATTAATCATGAGTGAGATTACACCAAAACAGTAATTCATACTCCAGATCAATTAATATAACGCAAGTGAAAGACTAAAAGATGTATATATATATGTGTATGAGCCAAAAGTTCACAATCAGTCTCCAGAGTATGAATACATCATTGAGTCACCATATACATGTAATAGTTCAAAAATCAAAATGTCAAAAAATAGTTCAACTACGATGATAAGTGTAACATCCCGGATTTTTGTCAACCTGGGATTAGATGCCCTTAGGTAATGGGTTGCTCCTAACACCTTATTATTTCGTCAGAACTGAACCCCACAGTCTAAAATCGCTTCTGAACCCATTTCCTTCACAAATCCCACCCCTTTACTACCTTGTGCTTTCAATTTTTCAAAGCACTTTCGCCCTAGACACTAACTTAAACTAGCTAAGTAGTAAAACTTGGATCACTTTATATACAAACTACAAAGGCCTAAGTACCATTTCAACCAGAAAATAATTAGGATTAAATCCTTTAGAAATTTAACAAAGTTAACTAAGTGCAAACTCGATTAGCCATGAAATCCGTTGGGATCGCTTTAAATACGATCTGCAAGACCCAAAACTTGTAAAACATGTGACTCTAGGTTACCCTAAAGTTTAGAACCAAACTCATTTCCCGTCTGCTCTCGGGAATGAAACGAAACTTCGTATTAGGTCTAGACCGCACATCGGGAGTCCGATTAACTCGAAGCTAAGGAACTAGGACCGCCCCACTGGGCTTGACAATCATCTCAAAAATCAGATGATTCCGATGTCCGACGGCCATTTATTTCGATCCGGAGCGAGGGTGTGTGAAAAACACTATTCCTTTTGAAAAGAAAATATCTGGAATAGTGATCTGGCACCTTTCGCTTGCGCATCAGTATTAAGCAACCTGACCGTCAGAATCAGACCAAATTACACCCTCGGATCAGGAAAAATTTCATACACATTTACATGTACTCAGAAATTCTGATCGTGGCCCACGGACCGTTGAACTGAAAGTGGTCCGCCACGTGCGATCTGGGAATCCGATCGAGCCGAAAACGTAATCCCACGTAGATCCGCAGAGGGTGAGCTTAAGTCTGACGTTTGGCTCAAGGAGGGCCACCAGAACCTCTCTTTTGAGCTGGAAAAGTAACGAAATACCTATATTAGCAGTAACCTTTGAACGGGAGTCTATTTCGGTGAGTTTTGAGGCTATATAAGGACCTTAAACCCTCTCTCATGGCAGCCATACGAATTTGGTTTTGAGAGAGGGAAAAGAGAGAGAAAGTGAGGGAGAAGTGGGAGAAACTCCCTGCCGTCGTTCCCTGCCACCGCACGGGCTGTACCATCTCGTTCTCATCGCTTTTTCGGCGATTCCAGCCCCGTTTCTAGGTAAGAAACCCTAACCCTAACCTGTTTTGGGGTTCAGACTGTTGTAGGTTGTGAAATAGCTAACCTATTTCGTTCTCTAGGTTGCCAAACTGCCGAATACGGAAGCTTAGCAAACCTATCGTCTCCGTTACGATTCTACGACCAAAGGTGAGGACTTTAAGCGTATAAGTTACGTTTTTCAACGCTTTCAATGTCAGATAATGATAGATTCATGATCTGTATGCAAATGCACATGTACAAAGGGCTTTCCGTTTCCTGTTTCGATTAGCGATAAAGAATATGGATTTTCACATACTCTAGATATACGTATAAATACCGTATACGTATTTTTCTTGGGAAAATGTTTGACATGTTTATTTAATGTTTGATTATATCATGTGTGGATAAAATGTTAGTTTGGCGAAAAGAATCGCAAAAATACATGTTCATGTGTAAATGTCATGTATGTTGAAATTGCGTATTTTAGAAATACCGCATACGTGCGGATTTTGGAAACATAATTGTCATGATCAATTGTTGTATGAATATGGTATACGCGGATAAAATAACCGCTTAGCGAAAGAATAGCCCTAATACATGTTTGCTAACATACACTATGTATGTTGGAATAGTGTATTCTAAGTGTTTGTGAAAATGGCTGAATGAGTATAGAATTCTCATTTGTGCTCGCCATGACTAATTGTCATGGATTCATGATTGATGTATGGGCGATACCCCTTTTGACGAAAGGATTTGCCCTAGGTCACGCCACGGCCAATATACACTATATGTGCTAAATGTGTGGCCCAAGTGTTTGTGGAAATGACTGAATGAATATGGAACTTGGATTCCTGCTTGCCATGACTATCCGTCGTGGGTGTACGCGTGTTATGATTGGGGCAACTCCCTAGTGAAAGGATTTGGCCTAATGCCTATGTGATCGACATATGTCATGTATGTTGATGTATGGTTGTTTAAGTGTTTCTTGAAATGTCTGAATGTGTAGTAGTTAGCAAATTGTAATATATAAGGGTGTTGAGGTATGACTCTCAACCTCTTTTCACTATGTGTATGATCTCCTTTGATAGTTGTGTGATTAGGATTTGAACATGTACAAACTCATGCTTGTGTTGTGATTCATAACATGCTCAACTGTTTTATGATTTTAATTATGTAATGCATATGTTTAAATTTATATTTATGTTGTATGATCCGTCATGGGTGATGGGGGAGCGGAGCAACGAGTGCGTGCAACAGCCCTGGCAGCCCTAAACGGATAATACCAGACTGATTGTATGATTTGAATCCTGATCTATTACTGCTTTATATCTCTGTAATTGATTGTGTTTGGGGCTATGATTATAGTCCAGGCAATCGGTAACGAGATTGAACTCGTGGCTGAGATTCATTTGCCACGTGGGATGTGTTCGACGAACTCGAGTCGTGCGTTGCCTGTCGGCAGTGGCTAGGCCACACGAAGTTGTTTATGCACTTCATGTCGTGCAGCTCAACGGGCGATCGTGCTAGTCGAGCTCATCAAGTAACCCGATCTGCCTTATGCATGTTCACCCTGTTTGGTCGCTACTGCTTGAACCTAGGGTACCAAACTTACCAGTGGCGATCCCCGTTTAACCATGGTACCTAGATCCGCTAAGTCGCATGAGCCGGGCATGGTGGTATGGGACACCGTGGTCGAGCTGTCGGCCTACGCTGGGGCCATGTGCCTCCCCGTAGTGACCATTGCGCAATCAACTCGTGAGCCGAATATGGTGGTATGGGACACTGTATTCGAGCTGTCGATACTTCGGCGAGAGCCGAGTACGGTGAGATCTGTGCTCGTGCTGACGGGCGACGAGTCCTCCGTGGTATCATCGAGTACACTCCAAGGGTCTGTGATTGGCCACGAGTCTTTCACAGCAACTAGAGTGTGAGTTGAGCCGAGTACGGTGAGACCTGTACTTGAGCTGACGGCTAGTGATTGAGCCGAGTACGGTGAGACCTGTACTCGAGCTGACGGCCAGCAATTGAGCCGCATACGGTGAGATCTGTATCCGCGCTGACGGGTGATGAGCCCTTTGCGATGCCTTCACTACGCTTCTCAAACCATAACATCGTATGAGAATAACTAGGATTGACGACCCTAGAATGGATCATGTTTGGGAATGATACAAGGGAGGTACCTTAGTTTCCCAATACTGCTGTTTGAAATGGACTAATAAAAACTTGGTAATCATGAGCATCATCGCACCGCATGTGCTTTGTAGATGTGGCGCACTGAGGGAGTAAGCATTCGCGAACGTAAGATGATGTCGCTTGAGGGTGGTTTGGCAAGGGCATACAGCATCATGTCATTTCATTCTTGCATTTAATAAGAGTAGTTAGAATTGTTTGATTTGTAATGCTTTATCATTACTGCTTGATTGAATTGATAACATGTTAACCTATGCCTTATTGTTCCACTGAGTTGATCACTCACTCCCACGTTACGGGACGGTGTTCCGAACACCCACCAGATTTGTTGAATTTCAGGTGATGGCGATGCTTGTGAAGCAGAGCCGGACTACTTCTGTGATGATAGGAGGAGTTCTCCTATCTGTATCTCTCTGGCAGGTCAATGAAGACCTGATATTGTATTGACGGGGCTATGGTACATGGGATAGGAGGCATTACACTTCCTCACATTTGGTACATTTTAGAACTGCACTTGTATTTATTTAACCTGGTAATGTTATCACACTCTGGAGACTCATCATAAGTTATATATTTTATCTATCTATCAGAGTCTTCCGCTTGCAAATTTAACTGTCTCTGGAGTATGATATGCTGTTTTGGCTTAATCTCACTCATGTTCAATGCACGAATACAGTCAACATTCAATCATCATTCATTTTGTTGCATAAGTGATGTTCTGGAACTCGGGAGTTGAGTTTATTGTAACGCCCTGAAAATCGGGGGTCGAGCATAAACTCAACTCCCGAGTTCCAGAACATCACTTATGCAACAAAATGAATGATGATTGAATGTTGACTGTATTCGTGCATTGAACATGAGTGAGATTAAGCCAAAACAGCATATCATACTCCAGAGACAGTTAAATTTGCAAGCGGAAGACTCTGATAGATAGATAAAATATATAACTTATGATGAGTCTCCAGAGTGTGATAACATTACCAGGTTAAATAAATACAAGTGCAGTTCTAAAATGTACCAAATGTGAGGAAGTGTAATGCCTCCTATCCCATGTACCATAGCCCCGTCAATACAATATCAGGTCTTCATTGACCTGCCAGAGAGATACAGATAGGAGAACTCCTCCTATCATCACAGAAGTAGTCCGGCTCTGCTTCACAAGCATCGCCATCACCTGAAATTCAACAAATCTGGTGGGTGTTCGGAACACCGTCCCGTAACGTGGGAGTGAGTGATCAACTCAGTGGAACAATAAGGCATAGGTTAACATGTTATCAATTCAATCAAGCAGTAATGATAAAGCATTACAAATCAAACAATTCTAACTACTCTTATTAAATGCAAGAATGAAATGACATGATGCTGTATGCCCTTGCCAAACCACCCTCAAGCGACATCATCTTACGTTCGCGAATGCTTACTCCCTCAGTGCGCCACATCTACAAAGCACATGCGGTGCGATGATGCTCATGATTACCAAGTTTTTATTAGTCCATTTCAAACAGCAGTATTGGGAAACTAAGGTACCTCCCTTGTATCATTCCCAAACATGATCCATTCTAGGGTCGTCAATCCTAGTTATTCTCATACGATGTTATGGTTTGAGAAGCGTAGTGAAGGCATCGCAAAGGGCTCATCACCCGTCAGCGCGGATACAGATCTCACCGTATGCGGCTCAATTGCTGGCCGTCAGCTCGAGTACAGGTCTCACCGTACTCGGCTCAATCACTAGCCGTCAGCTCAAGTACAGGTCTCACCGTACTCGGCTCAACTCACACTCTAGTTGCTGTGAAAGACTCGTGGCCAATCACAGACCCTTGGAGTGTACTCGATGATACCACGGAGGACTCGTCGCCCGTCAGCACGAGCACAGATCTCACCGTACTCGGCTCTCGCCGAAGTATCGACAGCTCGAATACAGTGTCCCATACCACCATATTCGGCTCACGAGTTGATTGCGCAATGGTCACTACGGGGAGGCACATGGCCCCAGCGTAGGCCGACAGCTCGACCACGGTGTCCCATACCACCATGCCCGGCTCATGCGACTTAGCGGATCTAGGTACCATGGTTAAACGGGGATCGCCACTGGTAAGTTTGGTACCCTAGGTTCAAGCAGTAGCGACCAAACAGGGTGAACATGCATAAGGCAGATCGGGTTACTTAATGAGCTCGACTAGCACGATCGCCCGTTGAGCTGCACGACATGAAGTGCATAAACAACTTCGTGTGGCCTAGCCACTGCCGACAGGCAACGCACGACTCGAGTTCGTCGAACACATCCCACGTGGCAAATGAATCTCAGCCACGAGTTCAATCTCGTTACCGATTGCCTGGACTATAATCATAGCCCCAAACACAATCAATTACAGAGATATAAAGCAGTAATAGATCAGGATTCAAATCATACAATCAGTCTGGTATTATCCGTTTAGGGCTGCCAGGGCTGTTGCACGCACTCGTTGCTCCGCTCCCCCATCACCCATGACGGATCATACAACATAAATATAAATTTAAACATATGCATTACATAATTAAAATCATAAAACAGTTGAGCATGTTATGAATCACAACACAAGCATGAGTTTGTACATGTTCAAATCCTAATCACACAACTATCAAAGGAGATCATACACATAGTGAAAAGAGGTTGAGAGTCATACCTCAACACCCTTATATATTACAATTTGCTAACTACTACACATTCAGACATTTCAAGAAACACTTAAACAACCATACATCAACATACATGACATATGTCGATCACATAGGCATTAGGCCAAATCCTTTCACTAGGGAGTTGCCCCAATCATAACACGCGTACACCCACGACGGATAGTCATGGCAAGCAGGAATCCAAGTTCCATATTCATTCAGTCATTTCCACAAACACTTGGGCCACACATTTAGCACATATAGTGTATATTGGCCGTGGCGTGACCTAGGGCAAATCCTTTCGTCAAAAGGGGTATCGCCCATACATCAATCATGAATCCATGACAATTAGTCATGGCGAGCACAAATGAGAATTCTATACTCATTCAGCCATTTTCACAAACACTTAGAATACACTATTCCAACATACATAGTGTATGTTAGCAAACATGTATTAGGGCTATTCTTTCGCTAAGCGGTTATTTTATCCGCGTATACCATATTCATACAACAATTGATCATGACAATTATGTTTCCAAAATCCGCACGTATGCGGTATTTCTAAAATACGCAATTTCAACATACATGACATTTACACATGAACATGTATTTTTGCGATTCTTTTCGCCAAACTAACATTTTATCCACACATGATATAATCAAACATTAAATAAACATGTCAAACATTTTCCCAAGAAAAATACGTATACGGTATTTATACGTATATCTAGAGTATGTGAAAATCCATATTCTTTATCGCTAATCGAAACAGGAAACGGAAAGCCCTTTGTACATGTGCATTTGCATACAGATCATGAATCTATCATTATCTGACATTGAAAGCGTTGAAAAACGTAACTTATACGCTTAAAGTCCTCACCTTTGGTCGTAGAATCGTAACGGAGACGATAGGTTTGCTAAGCTTCCGTATTCGGCAGTTTGGCAACCTAGAGAACGAAATAGGTTAGCTATTTCACAACCTACAACAGTCTGAACCCCAAAACAGGTTAGGGTTAGGGTTTCTTACCTAGAAACGGGGCTGGAATCGCCGGAAAAGCGATGAGAACGAGATGGTACAGCCCGTGCGGTGGCAGGGAACGACGGCAGGGAGTTTCTCCCACTTCTCCCTCACTTTCTCTCTCTTTTCCCTCTCTCAAAACCAAATTCGTATGGCTGCCATGAGAGAGGGTTTAAGGTCCTTATATAGCCTCAAAACTCACCGAAATAGACTCCCGTTCAAAGGTTACTGCTAATATAGGTATTTCGTTACTTTTCCAGCTCAAAAGAGAGGTTCTGGTGGCCCTCCTTGAGCCAAACGTCAGACTTAAGCTCACCCTCTGCGGATCTACGTGGGATTACGTTTTCGGCTCGATCGGATTCCCAGATCGCACGTGGCGGACCACTTTCAGTTCAACGGTCCGTGGGCCACGATCAGAATTTCTGAGTACATGTAAATGTGTATGAAATTTTTCCTGATCCGAGGGTGTAATTTGGTCTGATTCTGACGGTCAGGTTGCTTAATACTGATGCGCAAGCGAAAGGTGCCAGATCACTATTCCAGATATTTTCTTTTCAAAAGGAATAGTGTTTTTCACACACCCTCGCTCCGGATCGAAATAAATGGCCGTCGGACATCGGAATCATCTGATTTTTGAGATGATTGTCAAGCCCAGTGGGGCGGTCCTAGTTCCTTAGCTTCGAGTTAATCGGACTCCCGATGTGCGGTCTAGACCTAATACGAAGTTTCGTTTCATTCCCGAGAGCAGACGGGAAATGAGTTTGGTTCTAAACTTTAGGGTAACCTAGAGTCACATGTTTTACAAGTTTTGGGTCTTGCAGATCGTATTTAAAGCGATCCCAACGGATTTCATGGCTAATCGAGTTTGCACTTAGTTAACTTTGTTAAATTTCTAAAGGATTTAATCCTAATTATTTTCTGGTTGAAATGGTACTTAGGCCTTTGTAGTTTGTATATAAAGTGATCCAAGTTTTACTACTTAGCTAGTTTAAGTTAGTGTCTAGGGCGAAAGTGCTTTGAAAAATTGAAAGCACAAGGTAGTAAAGGGGTGGGATTTGTGAAGGAAATGGGTTCAGAAGCGATTTTAGACTGTGGGGTTCAGTTCTGACGAAATAATAAGGTGTTAGGAGCAACCCATTACCTAAGGGCATCTAATCCCAGGTTGACAAAAATCCGGGATGTTACAATCTACCCCCCTTAAAACAAAATTTCGTCCCCGAAATTGGCTAAGGGTAATAAGGGAAAATTTCTATTATTTCATTCGCCTAAGACTTATTGATTCCAAGTTTCCACGCGTGGTAGGGTATATACTAGCTGGTTCATTTTAGTCTACCCCCCTTAAAACTTAATTCTTTATCCATTTCTCATACCCTGATGGTTTGTTACCATTTATTTCTTTACCTATTTGGGTCTCGACGACAATTCCCAACAATTTAGAGTAAGATAGCTGTTTTTATTATTTGACCAACACGGAGAGACGATAATAGTGGGCTCGATCCCGATACATCGATCATCTACCGGGCCAGGGTAGGAAGCTCATCGTATCCCTTCCGAATCCTGGTAGATCCTGGTCGTCCGCTCGTCAGCAGAGAGTCCATCGGTAGTCACCCAGGATTGGGAATTGGGTCAAGCCGCGAAAACTTTGCAGTCGTATATTTCAGTAACTCCGTAGTCCGATCATTCTCTGAGAGTAGGGAATGTCCATCATTGAAAGGCTCGAATTGTTTATTCTAAGGTTGCCCTTTTAGTCGTAGTCTAAGAGAGTCCTCGTTATCATCTATGTCCAAGGAAATGGTAAATCAAATCTTACTAGATCATCCTAAAACGGTTTCTCATAGTAGGGCAGGCTAGGGCTTCTATAATGTTCGTATTCAACGAGCACCGTTTCGATCCTGGGCCAGTGGGGTAGGGTCCACCGCGTTTCCGCTGCGCCACCCAGATCAAAGAGGCGTATCAGGTGACCTAACTAGATTGGGCTCATAATGTTCTACCCCCCTTAAAAATTTATTTTCACCCTCGAGGCTCAAGAGCTATGCCCTGATCCGTATGTCGGAACAAGGTGTAATTTATAACCTATCCTTGACATGAAATGGGAAATACATTGGTCTGCCTTTCATCGACGATGTGTACGATGGCATTGATACCTATGGGTATCGAGAGGATTCAACAAAGGAACGGGGTCTCGTTCCAACCTATTCAAGCCAACTAACTACGTCCATCACTCAATTATCTTAGTATTGTTAGTCGTTTATATTTCTTAGTCTAGTCAGCAGCCTAGGCTCAACGTATGCGTAGCGGTAATCCACTAGTTGTGATTTAAAGTCTATGCCTCTATGCTAGATGATTTCACTTCATTCTTAATACAAGGAAGGGTTTTATTACTTAGGGTTAAAGTTGTCTAATTGGAATTGAGTTGCCTGAACATGAATGTAGCTACGCTCGAGCACTTCACATATGCTCAAACCAACTAAGGGGGTTCTAGAGTTCACGTTCTTAATTGGTTGGATTGCCTATACCGTCAGGTCTGTCAAAGCACTGCTCTAGGTCCAAAACTCCGAGGGTCTATTTGTCAAACAACCATTTACTCAAAAAGCTTAAGCTATCAGAGTGCGGTAGGTTAATGTATATCAAGGGACTCTATCACTTCAACACTATTTGGCCAGTGGTCTTAAGTTGTATTAAAATGGGACTGTATTGCTAATCCTACCTCGGGATTGGGAGTGACATGGTTGGTAGGAGGGTGGGTGGGGATCAAAATTATTGGTAGAGGCTCTGGAAAATGAGCGATGTGTTGGAAAGTGTGAGATGGGATTTCCAAATCCCAGGATAATGATTTTCTAAGCGAAATTTGGAAGGACAGCTCAGAGTTTACGTTTAAATGCATACATTCCAAACACGGTATTAGAAAACATGGGATACAACCAATCTAGGGCCATACCTTACACATACATTTATTATTACTTTTACAATTCAATCCACCTTACTCACCTAACGCAGTTGGCCAAACGGGCCCTAGAGGGAGAAAAGGGGCTGAAGTTTTTGGTTCTCCACGAACTTGGGTCTCAACAGTGGTTGTAGAGGCCCAAAGAACAGGGATTTGTAAAGGAAAGTGGAGAGATGGGTTGGGTAGAGAGGTTACACATTTTTGAGCTCCAAATGAGGGGTGTAGGAGCTCAAATGAGAGAGAATGATGAGGGTAGGAGGATAGGTAGGCTGTAAACGATGGAGTGATGTATGGTTGGACAGGAAACAACGAAATGGGCGATTGGAGTGGAGGTTTGAGAGAGAAAATAGCAAGAATAGGAGGAAAAGAGAGATGGGAGGCGCGTTTGAGAGAGAGGGGGCTTCCAGACCTAAAAATCCCAAACTCCAGCCAAAACCGCACGTGCCAGGGGGTAGGGGAGGTCGGGCCGACCAAGACCAGACCCGGCCCGACCCGTACGGCCAAGTTTGGCGGAGGTCCACCTCCAGAGTGGAGGTTCCACCCCCGCCCAAAGTGGCCGGTAGGCTGCCGCCGCGGGTGGGGTGTGTTCCCCTTGGTCCCAAGGTGCCAAATGCACCCGGGTTCGACCCTGGATCTTAGTACATTTAAGTGGGGAGGCCCCCGACTCCAGTTGAGGCATTTTCGGGGCCAATTACAAACTAGAATGATTTTATATATCGTGTGACATATGATTTTGGGGTAGGAGGAGCTAATCTATCCAACTAACCCATTTACTTGGTTAGATTCCAAAGTTTGAATGGTCAAAAGTCCAATTTATACATATATTTACTACTTATAGTAAATTTTTGTTTAGGTGTTATTCTTCGTCATTTATACGTTAGAATTTATATCTGGTATGATAGGATTTAGAAAAAATTAAAGAATGAAGTGGTGCAAGGAGAGATTTTGAAGAAATTGGGTAAAAAGGGGTTTTAGGCTTTGGTGTTGTGGTTGACCCACAATCTAAGGACATTCGTCTCTAAGGAATGACTCACACCCGTCGACTGATGGCCTAGAAGTGATTCGGGATTGTTTCGCTTGATCATGGGTGTGTACGGCCCAATCTCAACGGTCGATTTCGGTCGGTTTCGCCGTTCGGCGAATTTGGAAAATCCTAAGTCAGTTTCTATGTTTCGTCGCTCCCTCCTAAGTCAGAGTGCGTCAGAGTGCGTAGTGTGACCATAACCCAGGTCCAGTTTAATCAAAATCATGCTCTGATACCATCTTGTAACGCCCTGAAAATCGGGGGTCGAGCATAAACTCAACTCCCGAGTTCCAGAACATCACTTATGCAACAAAATGAATGATGATTGAATGTTGACTGTATTCGTGCATTGAACATGAGTGAGATTAAGCCAAAACAGCATATCATACTCCAGAGACAGTTAAATTTGCAAGCGGAAGACTCTGATAGATAGATAAAATATATAACTTATGATGAGTCTCCAGAGTGTGATAACATTACCAGGTTAAATAAATACAAGTGCAGTTCTAAAATGTACCAAATGTGAGGAAGTGTAATGCCTCCTATCCCATGTACCATAGCCCCGTCAATACAATATCAGGTCTTCATTGACCTGCCAGAGAGATACAGATAGGAGAACTCCTCCTATCATCACAGAAGTAGTCCGGCTCTGCTTCACAAGCATCGCCATCACCTGAAATTCAACAAATCTGGTGGGTGTTCGGAACACCGTCCCGTAACGTGGGAGTGAGTGATCAACTCAGTGGAACAATAAGGCATAGGTTAACATGTTATCAATTCAATCAAGCAGTAATGATAAAGCATTACAAATCAAACAATTCTAACTACTCTTATTAAATGCAAGAATGAAATGACATGATGCTGTATGCCCTTGCCAAACCACCCTCAAGCGACATCATCTTACGTTCGCGAATGCTTACTCCCTCAGTGCGCCACATCTACAAAGCACATGCGGTGCGATGATGCTCATGATTACCAAGTTTTTATTAGTCCATTTCAAACAGCAGTATTGGGAAACTAAGGTACCTCCCTTGTATCATTCCCAAACATGATCCATTCTAGGGTCGTCAATCCTAGTTATTCTCATACGATGTTATGGTTTGAGAAGCGTAGTGAAGGCATCGCAAAGGGCTCATCACCCGTCAGCGCGGATACAGATCTCACCGTATGCGGCTCAATTGCTGGCCGTCAGCTCGAGTACAGGTCTCACCGTACTCGGCTCAATCACTAGCCGTCAGCTCAAGTACAGGTCTCACCGTACTCGGCTCAACTCACACTCTAGTTGCTGTGAAAGACTCGTGGCCAATCACAGACCCTTGGAGTGTACTCGATGATACCACGGAGGACTCGTCGCCCGTCAGCACGAGCACAGATCTCACCGTACTCGGCTCTCGCCGAAGTATCGACAGCTCGAATACAGTGTCCCATACCACCATATTCGGCTCACGAGTTGATTGCGCAATGGTCACTACGGGGAGGCACATGGCCCCAGCGTAGGCCGACAGCTCGACCACGGTGTCCCATACCACCATGCCCGGCTCATGCGACTTAGCGGATCTAGGTACCATGGTTAAACGGGGATCGCCACTGGTAAGTTTGGTACCCTAGGTTCAAGCAGTAGCGACCAAACAGGGTGAACATGCATAAGGCAGATCGGGTTACTTAATGAGCTCGACTAGCACGATCGCCCGTTGAGCTGCACGACATGAAGTGCATAAACAACTTCGTGTGGCCTAGCCACTGCCGACAGGCAACGCACGACTCGAGTTCGTCGAACACATCCCACGTGGCAAATGAATCTCAGCCACGAGTTCAATCTCGTTACCGATTGCCTGGACTATAATCATAGCCCCAAACACAATCAATTACAGAGATATAAAGCAGTAATAGATCAGGATTCAAATCATACAATCAGTCTGGTATTATCCGTTTAGGGCTGCCAGGGCTGTTGCACGCACTCGTTGCTCCGCTCCCCCATCACCCATGACGGATCATACAACATAAATATAAATTTAAACATATGCATTACATAATTAAAATCATAAAACAGTTGAGCATGTTATGAATCACAACACAAGCATGAGTTTGTACATGTTCAAATCCTAATCACACAACTATCAAAGGAGATCATACACATAGTGAAAAGAGGTTGAGAGTCATACCTCAACACCCTTATATATTACAATTTGCTAACTACTACACATTCAGACATTTCAAGAAACACTTAAACAACCATACATCAACATACATGACATATGTCGATCACATAGGCATTAGGCCAAATCCTTTCACTAGGGAGTTGCCCCAATCATAACACGCGTACACCCACGACGGATAGTCATGGCAAGCAGGAATCCAAGTTCCATATTCATTCAGTCATTTCCACAAACACTTGGGCCACACATTTAGCACATATAGTGTATATTGGCCGTGGCGTGACCTAGGGCAAATCCTTTCGTCAAAAGGGGTATCGCCCATACATCAATCATGAATCCATGACAATTAGTCATGGCGAGCACAAATGAGAATTCTATACTCATTCAGCCATTTTCACAAACACTTAGAATACACTATTCCAACATACATAGTGTATGTTAGCAAACATGTATTAGGGCTATTCTTTCGCTAAGCGGTTATTTTATCCGCGTATACCATATTCATACAACAATTGATCATGACAATTATGTTTCCAAAATCCGCACGTATGCGGTATTTCTAAAATACGCAATTTCAACATACATGACATTTACACATGAACATGTATTTTTGCGATTCTTTTCGCCAAACTAACATTTTATCCACACATGATATAATCAAACATTAAATAAACATGTCAAACATTTTCCCAAGAAAAATACGTATACGGTATTTATACGTATATCTAGAGTATGTGAAAATCCATATTCTTTATCGCTAATCGAAACAGGAAACGGAAAGCCCTTTGTACATGTGCATTTGCATACAGATCATGAATCTATCATTATCTGACATTGAAAGCGTTGAAAAACGTAACTTATACGCTTAAAGTCCTCACCTTTGGTCGTAGAATCGTAACGGAGACGATAGGTTTGCTAAGCTTCCGTATTCGGCAGTTTGGCAACCTAGAGAACGAAATAGGTTAGCTATTTCACAACCTACAACAGTCTGAACCCCAAAACAGGTTAGGGTTAGGGTTTCTTACCTAGAAACGGGGCTGGAATCGCCGGAAAAGCGATGAGAACGAGATGGTACAGCCCGTGCGGTGGCAGGGAACGACGGCAGGGAGTTTCTCCCACTTCTCCCTCACTTTCTCTCTCTTTTCCCTCTCTCAAAACCAAATTCGTATGGCTGCCATGAGAGAGGGTTTAAGGTCCTTATATAGCCTCAAAACTCACCGAAATAGACTCCCGTTCAAAGGTTACTGCTAATATAGGTATTTCGTTACTTTTCCAGCTCAAAAGAGAGGTTCTGGTGGCCCTCCTTGAGCCAAACGTCAGACTTAAGCTCACCCTCTGCGGATCTACGTGGGATTACGTTTTCGGCTCGATCGGATTCCCAGATCGCACGTGGCGGACCACTTTCAGTTCAACGGTCCGTGGGCCACGATCAGAATTTCTGAGTACATGTAAATGTGTATGAAATTTTTCCTGATCCGAGGGTGTAATTTGGTCTGATTCTGACGGTCAGGTTGCTTAATACTGATGCGCAAGCGAAAGGTGCCAGATCACTATTCCAGATATTTTCTTTTCAAAAGGAATAGTGTTTTTCACACACCCTCGCTCCGGATCGAAATAAATGGCCGTCGGACATCGGAATCATCTGATTTTTGAGATGATTGTCAAGCCCAGTGGGGCGGTCCTAGTTCCTTAGCTTCGAGTTAATCGGACTCCCGATGTGCGGTCTAGACCTAATACGAAGTTTCGTTTCATTCCCGAGAGCAGACGGGAAATGAGTTTGGTTCTAAACTTTAGGGTAACCTAGAGTCACATGTTTTACAAGTTTTGGGTCTTGCAGATCGTATTTAAAGCGATCCCAACGGATTTCATGGCTAATCGAGTTTGCACTTAGTTAACTTTGTTAAATTTCTAAAGGATTTAATCCTAATTATTTTCTGGTTGAAATGGTACTTAGGCCTTTGTAGTTTGTATATAAAGTGATCCAAGTTTTACTACTTAGCTAGTTTAAGTTAGTGTCTAGGGCGAAAGTGCTTTGAAAAATTGAAAGCACAAGGTAGTAAAGGGGTGGGATTTGTGAAGGAAATGGGTTCAGAAGCGATTTTAGACTGTGGGGTTCAGTTCTGACGAAATAATAAGGTGTTAGGAGCAACCCATTACCTAAGGGCATCTAATCCCAGGTTGACAAAAATCCGGGATGTTACAATAAGCCCTGTAGCCTTGTCGATCCGGACGGCCTAAGCGAAACCGTCGGAGAACTGCATATATGAGAACTCGTCCTGATCGTCATAGTAATCAGGCTCCACCTCCTGAGTCGCATCGTCATCTGCAACTAAGAAAGGGTCTGGTTGGTGTTCAGAACACCGTCCCAGAATGTGGGAGTGAGTGATCAACTCAGTGGAATCATAGAGCAAAGATTAACATGTTATCAATTCAGTCAAGCAGTAATGATAAAGCAGACATATCAGACATTCCTAGATACTCTTATTAATATAAGGATGAACTATATTTATGATGCATGCCCTCGCCTACACTCCCTCGTGCGACACCATCTTACGGTCGCGACATGCTTCTTCCCTCGGTGCTCTTCAACCCGGGGCACATACAGTGTGATGTTATGAACGTGATTACTGAGTTATTATTAATTCCTTTCATACAGCAGGATTGAGAATCTACGGTACCTCCCTTATATCATTCCCAAACAAGGATCCATTCTAGGGTCGTCAGTCCTAGTAAATCACATACGATGTTGCGGTTCTAGGTCGCTGCAAAAGGCTCGTCACCTAATCAATGCAGTCCTAGTTTATACTCTAGATGCTACGGAAGGCTCATCGCCTATACGTAGACTCAGAGTACGCTCGAGGTCACTACAAAGGGCTCGTCACCTGATCAGTGTAGGCCGACAGCTCGAATACAGTGTCCCGTACCACCGTATTTGGCTCACGATTTTGGGTTGCTCACTGGTCACTACGGGGAGGTTCGTCGCCCCAGCGTAGGCCGACAGCTCAACCACGGTGTCCCATACTACCATGTCTGGCTCATGAGTCTTAGCGGATCAAGGTACTAAGGTTAACAGGGATTTCACTAGTGAGTTTGGTATCCTAGGTTCAAGCAGTAGTATCCAAACATGGTTAACATACATCGGACCAATCGGGTTATTTGACGGGCTCTACTAGCATGAGCACACATAGAGCTGATCAACATGAAGCGTATAAGCACTCCGTGTGGCCTAACCACTGTCGCCAATCGATATACGACTCGGATTCATCAGGCGCGTCTCATGTGATGGGATAAAGCTAGCCACTACTTCGAGGCTTGTTACCGATTGCCTGGACTATGTAATAGCCCCAAACACATTTAATTACAATGATCTAGTATATGAGATACTCAAGCAGTAATGGAGCAATGATTTAAATCATACAATCAGTTGAGCATGTTATGAAGTACAACATAAACATGAATCCACAGTTATGCATTTTTAGGTAATGCAATGATTATGAAACCAGGCATATGGAGGAAATCGTACACATCATTAGAGTAGCTGAGAATCTTATCTCAATACCCATTTAAAGAACAATTTACAAGTATTTATTCATACAGACATGTTTACAAACACTTAACATACACATTATATCATACATGACATGTATTGGTTAGCATACGTATTAGGGCATGTCCATTCGTTGAAGGATTGTTGCCTACACAACAATCGCATAGCCACGATAGTTAGTCATGGCGTACACTAACGCAGGGTTTATACTCATTTAGTCTTTTGCTCAAACACTTAGGCTACGCATTGTAACATACACAACGTATGTTAATATAACATGTATTAGGCTAATCCATTCACCTAGAAGTTGATACACATGCATCTAGCATACATAGACAGCAATTAATCATGGCAAGCACAAATCTGAATTTTATACATATACGGTATTTTCTACAAATACGAGGAATACAGTATATTCAACCTAGTTAACGTATAACTGAAAAATGAAACGGACATCACTTTATGCAAGTGAATAGCACCTACGTTAAGAATAAACCATTAACCGACATTGAAAGCCTTGAAAACCATAATCTATACGTCTATAGTCCGCACTTTACGCCGATAAACGAGTAACGGAGTCGTTTTAAACACGTAGTCTTTGTCACCGGCAGAATGACAACCTATAACATGAACTAGGTTAGCTATTTAATCATTTCGCTATTTGAAACCCTAGAACGGATTAGGGTTAGGTTTTCTTACTTAAGAATGAAGTCAGAATCGCTGGAATAGCAATTTGGTAGTGATGGATAGGCACGCAGAATGGCAAGGATCGAATCCCAGGAGTGATTCCAACTTCTCTCTCACTTTCTCTCTCTTTACTCTCTTCTCTCTCTTAGGGTTTTTCCCAAATTCGTATGGAGTGAATGAGAGAGGGTTTAAGGTCCTTATATAGTCCTAAAACTAATGGAAATGGCCCCAGGGCCAAGGTATACGTAGGTTATAGCCAAAGGGCGTCTATTTCAGCTCAACGGAGCACTTCCGGAGTCTCCCCTTGAGCCTGAGTCGGACTTAAGTTCCCTGACCATAGATCTAGGTCGAGTTAAGTTTTTTTTTCGATCGGATTTACAGATCGACCGTGGCAGACCAGTTTCCGTTCAACGGTCACCGAAACTCGATCATGGCCACAAGTACACTGCATGTATGAGAAATTTCTCCTGATCCGAGGGTGTATTTGGGTCAGATTCTGACGGTCTGAATCCTTGTATTCGGCCTGCAAGTGACAAGTCTCAGATGGCTTAAATTTAGATTTTTATTTCTAAGATATCCACGTTTCTCACACAGTTCACTCCAGGCTCAAGCGAATAGCTACGGGACACTATCTGGACTTGATTTCCAAGGTGGTGGTCAAGTCCAGCAAGGCAGTCTTAATTATATAATTTCGTAGTAATCGGACTTTTGATGTGCGGTCCAGATCCAATACGAAGTTTCATTGTGCCCCCAAGGGCAACTGAGTAATAAGATTGATCCTAGATTTTAGGGTAACCTAGCGTCAATGATTCTACAAGTTTTGGGTCTTGCAGATCGTATTTAAAGTGGACCAACCGGATTTCGCAGCTAATCTAGTTTAACACTAGTTAATCCTCGTCTAATTCTAAAAGGGTTTGATCTTGAGTGATTTCTGCCTGAGGTGGTACTCGGGTCTTTGTACGAAATTTTTTGAGACGTTACATGCATCCCTGCCGTCTATCTACCTGGCGTGCAGAGTACAGCCCCACCATGATGCACATGCTGTATCCCTACCATCCATCCATTTGACATAGTTATGGGCCCCACTCTGATGCGTATGTTCCATCCAAAGTGTCCTTCCACTTAGTGGGATTTGGACCGTCCATCTGCTGGACGGTTGTGCCCCACCCATGATGGATGCTTTCCATCTAAACCGTTTATTCTTTGGTGGGCAGCCACGTATGTGGACCCCACCTTGATATATGTGATTCATCCAAATTGTCCATAAATTTGGTGAGCTCGTCCTTGGGCTTGAGAAGAAAAATAAGATAGGTCTAGTATCAAGTGGACCACACTACCAAAAACAGTGGAGATTGGACGTCT
The DNA here is from genome assembly GCA_021015155.1 of Magnolia officinalis. NCBI lineage: Eukaryota > Viridiplantae > Streptophyta > Magnoliopsida > Magnoliales > Magnoliaceae > Magnolia > Magnolia officinalis. The sequence goes on along the minus strand of JAJHSJ010000010.1, from coordinate 28,771,935 downwards.
ACCATCGAAACCCCTTTGGGTCACAGAAGTTTTGGACCAATATGATATTTGTTTCTCAGGTTGGTTCAGGTCCTTGTGACTTAATACATGATATGATGGCCCCTGTGAAATTTTGTACAGTGGAAATCACTGTCTCCACTGCTATTTGTGATGTGGTCCAACTGACCTTTTGATCATTATCACCACTATTATTTGTGGCATGGTCCAGATGATCTTTTGATATGATTCATTGTTTGGATAATGCTCTAAAATGATCTCCATAAATGGATGAATGGTGTAGTTGTTGTGGCCCATTTGATATGGCTCGTTGAATGTATTTGGGGCCCACTTGGAAGGGCCCGATGTGATGTATATGAGGCCCTTGTATAAGGCCCAATATGATGTATTCGCGGCCCATTCATTAAGGCTCAATATGATGTATTCGGGGCTCATGGCTTGAGACCCATTGTGATATATTTGGGGCCCATGGGTCGAGGCCCATTGAGATGTATTTGAGGCTCATGGGTTGAGACCTATTGAGATATATTGGAGGCCCAGGTATGAGGCCCACTAGATTGTATTAGGCCCATGTGTAGGGGCCACTTATTGTGTGTTTGAAGCCCATGTGTTGTGGCCCATTGTGATGTATTCGGGACCCATGGGATGTGGCCCATCCGATGTATATAGGCCCATGTGATGCGGCCCAATGTGATGTATTCGAGGCCCATGGGTGAGGCCCAATGTGATGTATTCAAGGCCCATGGGCGAGGCCCAATGTGATCTATTTGAGGCTTGTGGGCGAGGCCCAATGTGATGTATTTGAGGCTTGTGGGCGAGGCCCAATGTGATGTATTTGAGGCCCATGGGTGAGGCCCAATGTGATGTATTCAAGGCCCGTGGACGAGGCCCAATGTAATGTATTTGAGGCCCATGCGCGAGGCCCATTGTGATGTATTGGAGGATCATGAGATGCGACCCACTTGATGTGTATATGGCCCTTACGTGAGGCCACGAGCTCATTATATATTTTGGCTCTATATGTAGGCCACTCCTTGGGAGCAATGTTGGTTAGATGTTCACAATGATGGGCAATGATGGTTGGATGTCCACATTGTGACCTTCCCTTAGGCCTTGTTAGGCCCATTCTCATAATTCTCTTATGGGTTAACCTAGATAAGTGGGCCCCATTCGCCATAAATGGATGGTTTCATATTATCGGATTTGATATAACCACGGCCGAGGGCCGATCTTTATATTATGGTTGATTGGCTGTTCATCTATGGGTCTCGCCTTGTTTATATGCTAATTATCGGTGCCGATTATCGATGCTGATTATCAATGCCGATTGTTGATGCTGATCATCGATTCTGATTGTCGAGGCTGATTCCGATTGTCGAGGCCGATCCCAATTTATTAAGGCCGATTGTCGAGGTCAATTTCGATTTGTCGAGGCTGATTGTATAGGCCGAGTATCGAGGCCAATTCTGATTATCGAGGCTGATTGTATAAGCCGATTTCGATTGTCGAGGCCGAGTATCGAGGCCGATTTTGATTTGTCGAGGCTGATTGTATAGGTCAATCCCGATTTATCGAGGCCGATTGTCAAGGCCGATTCTGAGTGTCGATTCCGATTGTTGAGGTCGATTTTGATTGCCAAGGCCGATTGTCGAGACCTATATGATGTATATGCGACCCATAGTTGAGGCCCATTGTGATGCATTTGAGGGCCTGGCGATGGAGTCCATTGTGATGTATATGAGGCCTATGTGAGAGGCCCATTGTGATGTGTATTAAGCTCTTGAGTGAGGCCCATAGTGTTATATATTAGGTCCTTGTGTGAGGCCATGGGTCCACCATATGTCAGGCTCTATGTGGGCCATTCCTTGGGGGTAATGTTGGTTAAATGTCTACATTGTTGAGGTCGATTGTCGATGCCGGTTATTGATACCGATTATGAGTATGTGACAACATAACATCATGATACATGCCCATACGCATCATCTGCATGTTTGTTATGAGATGTGGTTGACCATTGTATATGCCATTGGGCAGGTTGTTATGAGACTCTGATAGGCGGAGGTTATCTCACATGAGTGCACGGTATGCGTAGGATTGATGCATGACTGGATTGTATGACTCATGCATCTTGCATTGTGTGTTGTGACTACTGTACATCAGGGCCATAGCCTCCACAGGCATATCATGGATGGCCAGATAGGACACCAGAAATATTTGGTTCTAGCATACGGGCGTCATAGATGTCCCTGGGTGAAAATTCCTAAACCTCCGTAGCTACGAGATGCCCCAACGTTGAGACCGAGTGGATATATGAGCGCCTGAGTGCCGAATAGCAGGAGACCTCGTCTCCCACTGTGTCGTGGTAGGTTGGGAGGGGGTGTGGCCTTACCCCCCCGAGGGTAGGGGGCATTGTTAGGCTGAGTTTGACCAGCTCATGAATGGGTCCTCTATCGACGTGCCGAGTAGATATTGGCTGACTAGTGGCCAGGCGGATGGTGAGGTCTCTTTCACTTGCATGGTCACGAGTCAGTGAGCGGCGATTTGCATGTAGAGTGTACTAGACCCCGGTGATGATCCCAGAGAGAAACCGTACTGATATGTGGACTTATCGAGTAAGAGTTGCATACTCATTCATCATTCATTCACTATCCACTTGGGTTGGTGGTGCGCAACTAATTGTTGTGTACCTTCGTAATGGCAATGATTTCGGTTGGGTGCGTGACTAACCTGAGATCTGGAGTCTACTACATTGAGTCTGGCTACCAAATTTAGGTATGGACTGATTTGAATAGAAGTCCCTTGTGATGGACCCCATAGCCTGTGATACTACGTACTATCATCCCGACTTCACTCCAGCTTGGTCATTTCATTTACACCGCATATTGCATTGTATCATCAGCATCCAATTTTTGGCTTACTGTCCCCGCATTGCATAACTGATCTACATTGCTTCATCAGTATATGATATTGTTTTGATTATATTTTTGCATCGCATAGCCTGGATAAGGCTGATGGTATTTATGGGCCTATCAACATGTTTTCGCATTACTCTGATATCGTATGATTTATGATCTTGCTAGTATTTCTGATATTGTATGATGATGGGCTTATCAGTATTTTCGCTTACTTTGATTACTTTGATATTGCTTACTTAGCACTTACCTTGTGCACACACTTTCACCACCCTCTAAGCTTTCTATAAGCTTATGCACGATAGATGCGTGCAGGTGGCATAGGGTTGTAGCAGCGTCGTGCTTGGAGCGTGCAACAGTCTTCTGGAGCTTTGATTCTTGATATATGTATTTCCCTTTCAGTACTGTATTCCAATGTTTATATTAGTGGATATGTGATGATGATTTTGCCTTTATGATTTGGGTATACTTGTGGTTATGCTTCTTATGAGACAAATGTACGTTGGAAAATCCTCCTTGTAGGATCCTAGGATGGAACCTAGAGTATGGACGCTAAGAGTCGAGAATGGGGTACTATGGAGGCTGTCGGCACCGGATTCGGCAATCGGAAATTTTGTGAGCCCGATTTCCGGGTTTAGGGCGTGACAATAAGCATGCTTGGTTGAGGTATGATTGGCCATGATTGTGCCATTGTGTAGGATATGTTGGTATCTCCTCGAGGGATGGAGTTTACCCTCTTTAGCACGATGGATGCTTGGGATTGATGTATCGATGATTGTGTGATTCATGCATCTGTCATTGCGTAACATGCGGATATTCGCCCTTGCTTCATCAGGGCCGTAGCCTCCACAGATATATCGTGGATGGCTGTGTGTGGACACTAGAAATGATTCTTGAGCATTTGGGGCGCATAGGATGTACCTGGGTGAAAGCCCCTAAACTTCCACGGTACCGAAGGGACGCCTCAATGCCAAGACCGAGTGAAAACCATGAGCGCCCTAGTGCCTTACACCGTTAGGCCGTGACTCCCACTGTTGCAAGGTCGGTTGGGAGGGGGTGTGACCTTACCCGCATGAGAGAGAGGGCAATAGCTAGGCTGAGTCTGACCAGCTCATAAATGGGTCTGCTATTGTCGAGCCTCGTTGGCGATTGGCTGTCCACAGGCAGGTAGTGAGGTCTCTTAAGCTCGTTTGACTGTGCGGGTCTTACAGAGCAGTAGTCATCCTGCAGTGTACTTGACCCCGGTGGATTCCTTATGATGGAACTGTACTTAATATATGGATTGGATATGAGGACTGGCACTACTTCGCATCGCATTGGCATCGGCTGTATAAGTCTTCTGTTACATTGCCTCAGTATGACACCCACTACTCATGTATTGCATTGCATAGCCTTGGTACGACTTACTACATTCATAGCTTAGCCTCGGTATGACTAGTAACATTGGTATCATTCATGTTTCCTTCTGCATTCTCCCCTATCTTCTTCTGAGCACCATTGTCACACACCTTACCCCACCCTCTAAGCTTTTTATAAGCTTATGCATGATTGATGCGTGCAGGTGATCCTAGGTCGGCACAGTAGCGATAGAGCATTGGATTGGAGCGTGAGGACCTGTTGCAGACTTTTCTCTTCCTTTCTCACCTTATATATTTACTTTTGAGCCTTATGTACTTGTAAAGTTTTAATTCCTAATGGGCAATGGCTCGATATGGATTAGATTCATACTATGGAAATCCTCCTTGTAGGATCCCAAGATCGGAACCTGAGCTAGGAACCAATAATGGGGTACTACGGAGGCTGTTGCAGCCAGAATCGGCTATCTTGTTCCTTGCGAGTCCAGTCACCGAGTATGGGGCGTGACAGGAGTTGGTATCAGAGTATAACAAGTAATCTTGGACATAACTTGGGATAACATTGCATATCTGCTGCGAGCTTAGGACAAGTGGTGTCCCGAGAGCGTTCCCTTCATTCTGTTAAGCCTGTAAGATTCTGATCCCTTTGCACCCATGATCCTTGCTGTTTTGTAGGTGATGCTGCCTAAGCGAGGCGCCCGTGGCGATGGTTCTCATTTTGCTCTAGTGACCCGATCGACCCGAGCACATCCTGCTCCACCCGTTGTGGATCCTATACCTGAGGTCCCGATTCCACCCCCAATGGCACCTGTTCCCCCACCTGAGCTTGCTATTCCTATTCCTGAGACTCTTGCCGCTCTTGTGCCTCCTCCTGAGATAAGTGTCGCCCCTATTTTCCCGATGGTTCTTGTAGGGATTGAGCATTTTCAGTAGATGATGCAGGCCGTCACTGTTGCCCTGCAGACCAGTCAGCCTGCTGCTGAGGTTCCTGTGCAGTCTGACTTGCCGCATGTAAGCGCGATATTTTGAGAGTTCCAACAGTATGATTCCCCGAGGTTCAGGGGTGAACCCGACCCTTCTGCTGCCGAGTTATGGCGCATTGAGGTGGAGAGGATATTCGACACCATGACATGTCCGAGTGAGCAGAGAGTCTCGTTAGCCACTTTCCTTCTGCAGGGCGAGGCCCGGCATTGGTGGTCATCAGTATCGAGGATGGTCGGACCAGGTGTTGTTTGGACTTGGAAGGACTTCGTGGATAGTTTTGACAAGAAGTTCTTTCCCGAGCATGTTCAGGAGCAGAGGACAATTGAGTTTGAGACCCTAGTTCAGGGTGATATGACGGTGTCCCAGTATGAGGCTCGTTTTGTAACACTTTCCCGATTTGCTTCCTACCTCGTTGACGACGAGAAGCGGAAGGCTCGCCGTTTTGTAAGCGGCTTGCATCCCGCTCTTCGCAGTTGCGTGGTGGGACATTGCTTGACGATGTTTGATCAGGTCATTCAGAAAGCGTTGGTATATGAGGAGGACTGGGTCATGACCTAGAGGACCTGAGATCAGAGTTTCGGTGAAGACCGGAAGAGGAGGGCATCATCCGACAGTTCTCGATCGCACCGTTAGCAGAGGCAGAGAGGTAGATTTGAGTTCAAGCAGCCTGCAACGTAGTCGGCAGCTTCATCATCAGCGCAACCAGCAGCTCCTTCCTCCATGCCGTTTTTCCGGTGTTTGCTATGGATGTGGGAAGACAGGGCATCGGAGGCGTGATTGCCCTCTCCCCTTGCAGCAGTAGAGTCCACCGTAGTTGCCTTCTCCCCATCCTCCTTAGCAGCAGCAGCATCAGTAGCTAGTGCTACATCAGGCTCTTGCTCCTAGGCCTCCTCCTCAGCAGCAGAGGCAGCCAGGCAAGCCTCCACAGGGGCCACAACAGCAGTAGCAGAGGGGACATGCACCTCCCCCGTCCCTGGGTCGAGTATATATTGCCGCACAGCAGATACAGAGTCAGGACCCACAGTCTTTAGGCTTGCTTCCTTTGCCAGCTCAGGGAGATTCTATTCCGCGCTGTAGGCATAGGGCCAGGACCCGCAGTCTTCTGCCGGTGGAGTTGTCGAGGGTATTTTCCTTGTTTCTTCTTGTATTGCTCATGTTATGTTTGATTCTGGTGCTTCCCATTCTTTCGTGGCCGAGGAGTTTTGGCGATCGACCGGTATTCCGTCGGAGTCCCGTCTGAGGCTTGGGTCGTTTTGACTCCCTTGGAGAAGTCCGTTGTTTTGAACCGTCGTTGCCCTTCTTGCCCGGTTTTGGTTGGTGATATGTTCTTGCCCGTTGATTTGTCAATGTTGCCGATGACAGAGTTTGATGTTATCCTGGGTATGGAATGGCTTACTGAGTACCATACCATCTTGGACTGTGCCGCGAGGACAGTCACGTTTCATATTCCTAGCTTGCCAGTGTTCCAGTTCGTTGCCGAGCCCAGAGGAGAGCCGTTGTCCAGTTTGTTGGCTTGTATTGTCAAGGAGTTTGTGGCAGGGTGTATTGAGCAGCTGTCAGTAGTCTGTGATTACCCGGATGTGTTCCAGGATATCCCAGGTTTGCCATTGCGTCAGTAGATTGAGTTTTAGATTGATTTGGTGCCTGGTACCCCACCTATCTCGAAGGCCCCCTACTGGATGACACTGATGGAGTTGCAGGAATTGCAGGAACAGTTGGATGAGATCCGAGAGTTGGGTTTTATTCATCCCAGCAGTTCACCGTGGGGAGTCCCGGTATTATTCGTGAAGAAGAAGGATGGCTCGTTGAGGCTCTATGTGGATTACCACGAGCTCAACAGGGTCACTATTAAGAACAAATACCCGCTTCCCATAGATGATTTGTTTGACCAGCTGCAGGGTGCACAGTTCTTTTCCAAGATAGACTTGCACTCCGGTTACCATTAGATTCAGGTCTGAGAGGAGGACATACCGAAGATAACATTCTGGACGTGCTACGGTCACTTTGAGTTTCTGGTCATGTCGTTCGGATTAACCAATGCACTCGTTGTGTTTATGCAGCTGATGAATGAGGTCTTTCGGCCCTTCCTCGATCAGTTCGTGGTTGTGTTTATTGATGATATTCTGGTGTATTCGAGGACCCGGGAGGACCATGTGATGCATTTGCAGGTTGTGCTTGAGACCCTTCGTGCCCACCAGTGGTATGTGAAGCTAGAGAAGTACGAGTTCTGGTAGGAGGAGGTGAAGTTCCTCGATCACGTGGTGACGAGGGAGGGTATCACTGTGGACCCCTCGAAGGTTGACGCAGTGCGTCAGTGGGGCCAGCCCACAAACATGTCCGAGATCTGTAGCTTCCTTGGTCTGACGAGATACTATCGACGATTCATCGAGGGTTTCTCTCGTATTGTAGCACCGCTTACCCGGTTGATGTGGAAGGGCGCTGAGTTTGTCTCGAGTGACGCATGCGAGGAGCATTTACAGAGTTGAAGGACCGCCTCACGTCCGCTCCTGTCCCCACTCTTCGTGATGGGAGTGATGGTCTTGTTATGAGTACTGATGCCTCTAGAGTTGGCTTGGGGGCTGTTCTGATGCAGTACGGGAAGCCTGTGGCATATGCCTTGTGCCAGCTCAAGGTCCAAGAGCTGAACTACCCCACCCATGATCTGGAGCTAGCAGTAATTGTCTTCGCGCTGAAGGTGTGGAGGCATTATCTTTATGAGGTTAGGTTCGAGCTCCTCTCGAACCATAAGAGCTTGAAGTATTTGTTTTTGCAGTTCGAGTTGAACATGTGACAGAGGTGATGGATGGAATTGTTGAAGGATTATGACTTCAACCTTTAGTACCACCCGGGTAAAGCGAACGTGGTGGCGGAAGTGCTTAGTCATTAACCACGAGGCCTGCTGGCACAGATGATGGTTCGAGAGTGGCAGATGCTCGAGGATGTTTTGGAGTTCGACTTTGAGTTTGGTCTGTATTATTTCATTATTCAGCTTTCGAGCTTGTCAATTCAACCCTCTTTGGTTGTTAGGGTGATCGAGGCTCAGTAGATGGACGAGTCACTTCAGGAGTACCAAGCAAAGGCAGCATCTGTGGAGCAATCAGACTGGCAGGTTGGTTCTGACAGTGGATTACCCTTTAAAGGCCGATTGTGTGTCCCGGATGTACTAGAGTTGTGTCATGATGTGATGACCGAGGCACACAGATCGAGACTTACCATCCACCCAGGCTCCACGAAGATGTACAGAGATATGAGGAGGCTGTATTTTTGGTCGGGGATGAAACACCAGATTGCTAGCTTCGTGGCCGAGTGTGACACTTGCTAGCGTGTCAAGGCCGATCACCAGAGACCCCCTGGTCCCTTGCAGCCGTTGAGCATTCCAGTTTGGAAGTGGGAGCATGTGTCGACGGATTTCATCATGGGGCTGAGGACTCGGTGCGGTCATGATGCCATCTGGGTTATCGTTGATCGTCTAATGAAATCGGCACATTTCATTCCGATGCGTGCTTCCTAGACTATGGATCGGCTTGCGAAGGTATTCATCGAGGAGATAGTGCGACTGCATGGCATTCCGATTTTGATCGTATCTGACCGAGACCTCAGATTTACGTCTCAGTTTTGGAGGAGTTTCTAACAGGCGATGTGGTCTATTTTGCATCTCAGTACCCCTTATTATCCGCAGATGGATGGGCAGACCGAAAGGGTCAACTAGATCCTTGAGGATATGCTCAGACCCTGTGTGATTGACTTTGCGGGTAGTTGGGACGAGCATTTGCACCTTGCCGAGTTTGCGTACAACAACAGTTATCAGGCGATTATCGACATGACTCCTTTTGATGCACTATATGGTAGACCGTGCTGATCTCCTAGCTGTTGAACCAAGGTTAGAGAGCGTCATCTCCTAGGCCCCAAGCTTGTGCAATAGACGTCAAATATTATGGATATTATCAGTCAAAGGATGCGCACAACTCAGAGTTGGTAGAAGAGTTTTGCTAATTGTCGACATCGACCCCTCGAGTTTACAGTTGGGGACATGGTATATCTCAAGGTCTCACCTATGAAGGGCGTGGTTCGATTTGGAGCAAAGGGTAAGCTTGCCCCGAGATTCATTGGACCTTTCGAGATTACCGAGTGTGTGGGCGCTGTGGCCTACAGGCTTGCCTTACCTTCAAAGTTGTCCGGGATCCACAATGTGTTCCATGTATATATGTTGAGGAAGTGGGGGTCGAACATCATTCAAGTGATTGATTGACAACCCTTTGAGGTCCGTGAGGATGTTTCTATATTGAGTAGCCGATTCGTATTCTGGATCGGAAGGAGAAGGTTCTCAGGACCAAGGTCATTCCCCTGGTGAAGGTGCAGTGGAGTCATCATTCAGAGGCTCGGGCGTCTTGGGAACGGGAAGTCGAGATTAAAGAGCATTATCCCCATTTGTTTAATGTTTGATTGACTATATAATCGTATGCATTGCCTTCTCTATTAATGATTGCTATATATGATGATGGTGTTTCTACATTTTCATTTTGTCCTGGATTAGGTAAATTTTGAGGACGAAATTTCTTTTTTTGTGGGGAGAGCTGTAAGACCCTAAGCCAAGTGTCCAAGCCATATCTTTAGGTCACGCGGTCCTACCGGTCGAAATCCCGGCAACCCGCGACCTTCTAGTAGTGTTTGCGGTTGTCCTTGATTGCAATCACGTTGACCAGGCTCGGATCGACCCGAAACCTATGCCATCTTGTCCGTATTAACGCCGCAATTCCAGTGCCGCGTCCCATGCATGAATCTAACGTGTACATCATGAGTTATGGGCAATGTTCGGTTTGGGCCTTTGATGTGTGGTGGTGGACCCCACCCACACGTTTTCCTAGGTGCATGTGGGTGATGATGTCACCCCTAGTATAGGGTTACTAGAAGACCTATTAACCTACCACCCTAAGACCTACCCAGCCTATCCACTTTGTTATTATCACCATAGGCTATCATAGTTTTCGCTAACCAAGGAGAGAGAGAGAGAGTCATCATGACCTCTCTACAACTCTCTCTCCCTCTCTCTTTCTTCTCATTTCTTTCTACCTCTCCCTCTCCTCTCCCTCTTGCAACCCTCCAAACGTCCCACCTCCCCTCCATTTCCAGCCCTCTCATCTCCCAAACACCTCCTAATCCACCCTTTTTCAACCAATCTTAACCTTAGATCCTTGATCCTTGGAGCTTCTAGAGCATTGTGATGTAGCTTTGGAGTTGATTTGCTAGGTGGGTGTGCTTGTATGTCTAAATTTCAGATTTTCTTTCATCCCTTCTTGTTCTTCATTCTTCTTTCATTGATGGAGATTGTGGGACCTATCAAGTGATGATGGTGGCACCAAGACTCCATGGATATGGAATGTAGCCTATCCTACATTGCATGCATGTGCATACAAGGGACCATTCTCCATGGATCCCTTCATGTTCTTTCCTTCCTTAGATCAGGGATTCTTGGGTCATCTAGACCCTTAATCCTTGGTGGAGATTGGATCTCCACCATAGATCCCAAGCTAATAGCCTTTGATCATGTAGATTTTGTCTGTATCATGTAATAGTGGATAGTGTTGCTTGTGTGATGAGGGGAAGGGTCTCAATGAGGTGGAGACCCTTACCTTGTGGCCGATCTTCTTCTTTTCTTGCTAATAAGTCTCTGATCATGAGTGTGTGGCCCACCTTGTGGGCCAACAAGATCCAAACCGTCCCAAGTGGGAGGACGTTTTTGGACAGTCCATCCCTTAGACGTGTGGCCCCTAAATGCACCAAAAAGGGGTGCATACAAGGATGTTTTGGATGGTAGGATAGCTTGGATGTTTGTGGGGCCCACTTGGGTGGACCACACCATGATTTTCTGGGGTTAAATCCCCATTTAAATAATGTTTACAATTTATTTTTATCAGACATGTAGCTATTAAGAACTGTCTGGACAGATTTTTGGGCCATTTGGGGCCTAATTTTTGGTCATTTGGTGGGGAGATTAATACCATCCAATACATGATTCTTGAAGATGTATATCCCACCTATAAGCCTACCAAATTTCAGCCATAACTGACCCCTTTAAGTCTCCAAAAGAGTGGGCCAACATGGGTGATTAACCAGATTTCTGCTGTACAGTCCAACAATACAGACTGTTGTAAACATTAATTTAAAAATATTTTCTCTGATGGTGGGCCACCTTTCTGGGTCCCACCTTGTTGTAGACACGATGAGGGACCTTAGCCCTCAATTTCAGGAATTTTAGAGGCCATGGACCCACTCCATTAGAGGGTCCAAAATCAGGAGAGCAACATGTATGTTGCGGAATTTTTGTTTCTACTTTGTTGTCTTCTTTGTAAGTGTGGAACTTATTGGGCCCAACCCATTGGGACTTCTATGCATGTTTGTGGGGCCCACCTTGTAATTTTTCAGATGGCCATAGAGGCCATGGTGGTGGGGCCAACCAGCTGGACCAGTGAACCATACTGGACGTCTAGCAAGTGGACGTCCATAATGGCTGGCTGTCCTTAGCCAGGCCCACCGTGGTTTATGTTTTCATCCACACCGTCCTCCCCTTTGGGTGTGGCCCACATGGAGGTTGGGTCCACTCTGAATGGACGTCCCATGTGGGGCCCACCTTGGACGTGTGGAGCCCACCTTTGATGTATGTGGCCAGGCTGTCCATGGCTTTTGCCGTCCCACCCTTGGGACGCCCACGCTTGGGCTGCTGCTGGGCCTGCATTCCAACAGCAGGCTTACTTGGTATTGAGTGGTAAATGCCCTTCCTCCATCTGGTGGGGCCCCTTTTGATCATTACCAGCCCCTTTGGGATTGATTCTCACCTATTTTCACTAGTTTTTGGGCTTCAGTAGGCCCAAAATAATAAGTGGACTGAAAGTCCATCCATTGGGCATTAAGTATACAATGTATGGCTGAATTTTTATTGGAATTGGGGGCCCACCACATTGAGGGATTTAGGTACTTATTGCTCACTTATTTCTTAGAAAAATTTTTGGGTTCAATTGATGCATGATTGGGCCACCTATTGATGACCACTTGTGGGACCCAAACTTATACCAGATTTCGGGACTTTATAATGGGCCCAGATTGGGCTGGAATGTCCCACCTTGGCTAACCATATGTTGGCTGACTTTTCACCAATTGCTGGACTTATGGGCTGAGAAAAAAGGTAAATTTGGGCCCTTGAATACCCACTTAAATTGTTAATTATTGGGCTGATGTAGTGGGGCCCATTTCACCCAACTTAAATGTGTTTTTGGGCCATGTAATTATGTACATGGGCTGCCCATTAAGTCCATCTAAATGCTTGGATTTTATGGCCCTTGGGACTTGGGCTTTGGGCCTAATTTTCTCTCTTTGGGCCCATGTGGTTGGAGTTTGTATTGGATCCATCTTCTATGGCTTTTTGGCACTTATGTACATGTGGTTTGGATGTTGGGCCTTGGGCTTTGTAGCTTATGGTTTGTTGTTAGATGCCTTGGCGAAATGGTGGTTGAAAGTGCCCATTTGGACCCCTCTAGGCCCATTGTATCTAAGTGTGGTTGAATGCCCACCTTAGTCTCTTGCTAGACCCACTTCTTTATTACCTAGGCCCGTAGTTTTTGTGTGTTTTGTCTCGTGGGATACCCCAATTAAATGGGCCCCCGCTTGAGGTCATACTCCTCATGAAGGATTGGTTAAGTACCTTGACCCTTCTTGGGTAGATAGAGAGTCATCTTCTCATTCACCTCATCAGCACCCTTATTCATATTCATGGCCCACTCCCATACGCATCATATGCATGCTTGGTTGAGGTATGATTGGCTATGGTTGTTCCATTGTGTAGGACATGTTGGTATCTCCCAGAGGGATGGAGTTTACCCTCTTGAGCACGATGGATGCTTGGGATTGATGCATGGATGATTGTGTGATTCATGCATCTGGCATTGCATAGCATGTGGATATTCACCCTTGTTTCATTAGGGCTGTAGCCTCCACAGATATATCATGGATGACCGTGTGTGGACACCGGAAATGATTCTTGAGCATTTGGGGCGCATAGGATGTACCTGGGTGAAAGCCCCTAAACTTCAACAGTACCGAGGAGACGCCTCAACGCCGAGACCGAGTGGAAACCATGAGCGCCCTAGTGCCTTTTACCATTAGGCCGCGACTCCCACTGTTGCGAGGTCGGTTGGGAGGGGGTGTGGCCTTATTATAACACCCTGAAAATCGGGGGTCGAGTAACAACTCAACTCCCGAGTTCCAAAACATCACTTATGCAACATATATGCTTATGATTGAATGTTGTCCGTGTTAGTGAGTTAATCATGAGTGGGATTATACCAAAACAGTAATTCATACTCCAGATCAATTAATATAACACAAGCGGAAGACTAAAAGATGTATATATAAACGTGTATGAGCCAAAAGTTTACGATCGATCTCCAGAGTATGAATACATCACTGAGTCACCATATACATGTAATAGTTTAAAAATCAAAATGTCAAAAAATAGTTCAACTACAATGATAAGCCCTGTAGCCCCGTGGATCTGGATGGCCTAAGCAAAACCGCCAGAGAACTGCATACACGAGAACTCGTCCTGATCGTCATAGTAATCTGGCTTCGCCTCCCGAGTCGCATCGTCATTTGCAACTAAGACAGGGTCTGGTGGGTGTTCAGAACACCGTCCTAGAACATGGGAGTGAGTGATCAACTCAGTCGAATCATAGAGCAAAGATTAACATGTTATCAATTCAGCCAAGCAGTAATGATAAAGCAGACATATCGAACATTCCTAGATACTCTTATTAATGCAAGGATGAAATGTATTTATGATGCATGCCCTCACCTACACTCCTTCGTGCAACACCATCTTACGGTCGCGGCATGCTTTCTTCCCTCTGTGCTCTTCAACCTGGGGCACATGCAGTGCGATGTTATGAGCATGATTACCGAGTTATTATTAGTTCCTTTCATACAGCAGAATTGGGAATCTAAAGTACCTCCCTTATATCATTCCCAAACAAGGATCCATTCTAGGGTCGTCAGTCCTAGTAAATCTCATATGATGTTGTGGTTCTAGGTCACTGCAATGGGCTCATCGCCTGATCAGTGCAGACCTAGTTTATACTCTTGTTGCTACGGAAGGATCGTCGCCTCCACGTAGACTTAGAGTATACTCGAGGTCACTACAAAGGGCTCGTCACCTAATCAGTGTAGGCCGACAGCTCGAATACAGTGTCCCATACCACCGTATTCGGCTCACAAGCCTGGGTTGTTCACTGGTCACTATGGGGAGGCTCATCGCCTCAGCGCAGGTCGACAGCACGACCACGGTGTCCCATACCACCATGTCTGGCTCATGAGTCTTAGCAGATCAAGGTACCAAGGTTAAACGAGATTTCATTGGTGACTTTGGTACCTTAGGTTCAGGCAATGACGTCTATACATGGTGAACATACATCGGGTCAATCGGGTTACTTGACGAGCTTGACTAGCCCGAGCGCACGACAAGTTGAACAACATGAAGTGCATAAGCACTCCGCGTGGCCTAGCCACTGTCGCCAACCGAAGTACGGCCTGGATTCGCTAAGCACGTCTCGTGTAGTGAAACAACCTCAACCAGCTAATCAAGGTCGGTTACCGGTTGCCTGGACTATATCATAGTCCCAACCTCATTCCATTTCAACAGGTAATCATAGGAGACAGTCACAGCAGTAATGAACGAATAATTCTATTCTTGTAATCTTATGAGCATGTTGTGAAGTGCAACACAAACATGATTTCAGTCACATTCATTCCATAAATAAAACAGATATCATAATGTAAACATACATGGAGGAAATCATACACGTAATTAAGGTAACCGAGAAGCATATCTCAATCCTCATAAAAGGTATTCCTTAGTAACAACTAGCTTACTCAGACATTTCTACAATCACTTAGACTACACACATCTTCATACATGTTGTATGTTGGTTATACATGTATTAGACCAAATCCTTTTACTCGGGAGTTGCCCCGTATACCACACGCATATACCCAAGGCGGATAATCATGGCATGCACGAATCCGGCTTCCATACTCATTTAATCATTTCCACAAACACGTGGGCTACACACTTTAACATATATAGTGTATATTGGTCGTGGCGTGATTTAGGGCAAGTCCTTTCGCTAGGGAGTTGTCGCATACATAAAAAGCATATAGTCACAGCAAATAATCATGTTAGACACAAATCCAAATTCCATACGTATTCAAACATTTCAATACGTACATAAAATACACTATATTCAACATAGTTCATATATAATCGTAAAGTGAAACAAACGACACATTTTGCATGTGAAATAGCACCCACGTCAAGAATAAATCATTAACTGACATTGAAAGCCTTGAAAACCATAACCTATACGTCTATAGTCCGCACCTTACGCCGTAGAAGCGTAATGAATTCGATAGAGACTCTAAGTCTTCGTCAACGATGGAATGACAACCTATAGCACGAGTTGAGTCAACTATTTCGCTACTAGCGACAATTGAAACCCTAGAACAGATTAGGGTTAGGTTTTCTTACTTAAGAACGAAGTCAGAATCGCTGGAATAGCGATTTGGTAGTGATGGATAGGCACATAGAATAGCGGAATAGAATCCCAGGAATAAACTCCCAGTCGCTCACTCACCTTCTCTCTCTTTCCTTCTCTTTCTTCTTTCTTCTCCCTCTAGGTTTTCTCAAATTCGTATGGGATGAGAGAGAGGGGGTTTAAGGTCCTTATATAGGCCCAGAACTAACGAAAATAGCCCTAGGGCGTTGGTATACTTAGGTTATGTCCAAAGAGTGTCTGTTTCAGCTCAACGGAGCACTTTCAGAGCCCCCCCTTGATCCTAAGGTCAGACTTAAGCTCCCTTATGTTGGATCTAGGTCAAACTGAGTTTTCGGTCCGATCGGGTTTACAGATTGCCCGTGGCGGACCAGTTTCAGTTCAATGGTCCACGATCACCGATCAAGGCCACAAGTACACTGACCTATGTATGAAATTTTCCCTGATCCGAGGGTGTATTTGGGTTAGATTCTGACGGTCTGAATCCTTATATTTGGCCCACAATCGACACGACTCAAATTACTTAAATTCAGATTTCATTTCTAAATATATTCACGTTTCTCACACACTTCACTCTGGGCTCAAGTTGTCCGTTTCTGGATACTATCTGGAATTGATTTCCGAGATAGTTGTCAAGCCCAGCAAGGCGGTCCTAACTGTTTAGTCTCGTGGTCATCGGACTTTCGACGTGCGGTCCAGATCCGATACGGAGTTTCAATGTGCTCCCGAGAGCAACCGAGAATAGAGTTTGATCCTAGATTTTAGGGTAACTTAGTGTCAATGATTCTAAAAGTTTTGGGTCTTGCAGATCGTATTTAAACTGATTAATGCTGATTTTGCATGTAATCTAGTTTAACACTAGTTAATCCTTGTCTAATTCCTAAAGGATTTGATCCCGAGTGATTTCTGCTTGAGGTGGTACTCGGGTCTTTGTACGGATTTTTTCTGAGACGTCACACTTATGTAACACCCCGACTTTTCAGAACTCGAGTACACGACCCGTTTTCTAAAAACCCAAGTGTTAACCTTAAAGGATGACCAAATTCAAGTATATATATTTTTTCCTTTCATCTATCAGAGTAAGCAGATGAGCGTAGAACGGACAAGTCAGCATAAAGGAGATTTTACATTTAAATCTAGAATATATAAAGGTTGCCCATAATGACTTATACAAACCAATATCTCTAAATTAACAAGTACAAGAATTACATGATTCAATACACGAGAAATAGTAGAATGCATGTAAATTTGAGCCGTAAGACTCTTCAGCTCCTCGAGGTAGATACAGTCATGCAACCCTGACACTTCTACCCAGCTCCTCATCAGCCTGAACCTAAAATTCACTTAAGCCACTTGTGCTACTTGTACGGTTATATTTATTTGATGGATGAGTGACCAACTCAGTGTGAATTCCCCTTAGGATTACACACAACCGCATTAGGTAAGCATAGTTATAAAACAAAGCATACAAAACAATACATGATGCATGTCTTATTAGATGCATGGATGCGTGAATGCAATCATCGCCCCGAGGATGCTCATCCGTACGGACAGTGGGCCGTCACCCATGTAATCATCGAACCTGTAAAATATCATCCAGTCGAAATCATCGAACCTGGGAAACATCATCCAGTCGGAACAATATGTACATCACGTTAAATAGCAATAGATGTTGGTCTGTGCCATGTATGCATGATTAGCCAATCCATTATTAATCCAATTACAACCAGCCAATTTAAATAAGCTCACGGTCACTACGGGGAGCACATATCCTAGGCTGACGGCTCGGGCATAGTGTCCCATTACCACTACCCCCGGCCCATGAGACTACCACCTTAGGATATTTAATGGAAACTCATCGATTAGTGGCCAATCATATTACAATATATGGGGCTTACCATCGCATGGTTACACAGTATAAAACATCGAACCCATATAGGAAAATTACCAGAATAAAGCCACATAGGGCGATATCAAACAAGCCACTTAGGGAAATTATCAAGATAAACCACATAGGGCGAGTATCAAAACCATGCGATAAAAGACCATCATTGAAAACCATTGGACACAACAACCCTTGATGGTAGGCCCACATCAATGATTTATTTAAACCACTACTCAATAACCACTAGATCGAAGGTCCATTGCAATCACTGTCGATCGAGTTACATCCCAAGTATGGGTGTACATTTATAACTGGGGGTTTCCCACTAATGTACCAGTTTAAATTCCATAAGCAATCCACAAATAGTTCGCAGGCATGAAATAAATATGCAGGATAAACATTAAGCATGTAATATAGCAATTCAATTCCAACAATTAACATATGTGATTATAGAAGAGAGATATCAAATGTAAATTAAAATAAAAACTATAACATAAGCTAATGGAGAAAATGGAAAGCTCAAGGGGAAGAATCATCACCTTATACTTTGAACCGCTTACCAGTGTTGCTAGAGAAGGCATGTTTTCTTAAAATCAATCCTTACCATAAATCAGGAACTTGTACAATTAGATCCAAGCTCTACACACTACCTAGGGTTTGGATTACTTGTTTTTAGGGTTTTGATGTAGAACTTAGGGTTTGATCCTAGAGTTTAGTTCTACGAGTAGAACTATAATGTATGTACAGCTTAAATACAATAATAATATGGTTAGTTATAATTCAACGTTAATGATATAACTAGTATTTGTGACCATGGTAATAATCAGTATTAGAATTGTAATAGTATAATCTATTATTAAAGATAATATCTTCAAGTGATGGATACCATGCTAGTATCATTAACGGTAATTTCATTTATAGTAACTAACATTAGCGTAACATGTTTGTAGTAATCATTATGATGATAATTAGTATTATGATCTACTACTATGATCATAAAGTACTACGATTTAATAGTTGGAATTTATTCATAATAACTAGTTTAGCATAAATGACCTACAATTTATCCTAAGGTCAGGATTTGGAAAACAAAAGACAAGATTCATAGGCACAATATCTAATTAATAATCAAATTAAAATTTCAACACGAGAGGTTAGAGAGTTTATACCTCAAGGGAAGTTGGATGCGGCCCAACCAATGAGCTAGCGGTCTGGCTCGGTTCTGAACCAAGTTAACTCAGCAGTCACGTTTCTTCTCTCCTTCACCCTCTTCTTTCTTTCTTTCTTTCTTCCTTTCTCATCTATTCTTTTTGCCTTCTTACTCCCTGCCCTATCCAGCGAGGTTGCTGGACTAAAATGACCCACAACTTCAACCAACGACTCAGACGAGTCAACTCGGCCCTGAGTCGACCCACCTAGGCTAGGCCCACGTCTAACTCGACCTAACGGAATCAGTGAGTCAGCCAACAACTCAGTCCCTAACTCTCTTCGTTTGCCTTATCTTCTTCTTCGACTATCTTT
This sequence comes from Magnolia officinalis, assembly GCA_021015155.1. NCBI lineage: Eukaryota > Viridiplantae > Streptophyta > Magnoliopsida > Magnoliales > Magnoliaceae > Magnolia > Magnolia officinalis. The sequence goes on along the minus strand of JAJHSJ010000010.1, from coordinate 28,752,683 downwards.
TTTCCTTTCCTTTATTTCCTTCCTTTCTACTTCTTCTTATATATATATATATATATATATATATATATATATATATATTTGAATCTGTAGAGAACCTTGAGGGGCCTGACAGTGGCTCGGCCAGGCTCAAAACTCCGCCTGACTCGATCCCGGCTTAGCTCGGATTGGTTCGAGCTGGTGCAACAATGCACCACTAGAATTGTCTCTCCCTTTCTCTCCTATACTCTTTCTTCTCTCTCACTCTCCCCCTTGTTTATCTCCTTGTAGGACCAGACGACGTCTAGGCTCGACCAGACCATGTCCAACTCGATTTAGACCCTGCCCAGGCCCGAGAATAGCTTGGTGAGGTGTAACACCTACACCTCTCCACCTCCGTTTTCCCTTCTTCTTCTTCTTCTTCTTCTTTCTTTCCTTCCTCTCCCTCTTCCATTTCCTTCCTCTCCTCCTCCTTCTATCTTTCTCAACAACCCCACAACCGGTTGATCAGTCGGGTTTCTCGTCGAGGAAGAAGACCGGCCGTTCATGGCAAATTGCCAATGGAGGGGTATCCTCAAGATCTGATTCTTGTGGATGCTCCGGTTTAGTCCTGGGGAGCTCCTGGAATGGAGGGATTGAAGATCGGAGGGTTTTTGGCTAGTGGTTTCAAGCTTGGAAGCTTTGGCCGAGACTCCACAAGCAGCCGTAAGGAACGGGATAGAATCCCACTATTGCTTGCTCGTTTCACTTTTACGGTTGACCCTAGCTCCTACAGACCGTTGGATGAGGACGAACGGTTTGGATTTTAATAGCTGTCCCGTTTCTAGAAGCAGACGACCTGAGATATTTTCTATGGTGTTAGCTTTCTATGGGAGCCCTAATCCACGTGAAAGTTGTTGGATGGCTATGATTACACGTATGGATGGCTGGGATTTGAGGAGTGATCCTCACATGGATCGCGCCAGCTGGCCTGCAAGAGCAGTTCCCTTTTTTGGAAGGTTCAGTTGCACATAGCTCCTTTTTGCTAATGTTTGTGTGCACGGGAGATCGTATCTTCACGAGGGACCCACTGGGTTTTGGTCAGGGGAGGCGTCCGCATTTGATGGACGGATCAGATCACAAAAGTGGGCCCTCCCTCATGGGCCACGATCATGAACACGGATGGTTGCCCGTCTGTTGACAGAGAAACAGGAGAGAGGGAGATCTTCCCATTTGCGGGAAGACTCGGGTCAGCGCAGTCTGACCGAGCTTCTCAGCTCAGTGCACTGCGCGTGCATGCCCCTGGTGCACATGCAACGCACGTGTGGGATCCACCATGATGTTTGGATGAAATCCACACTGTTCATTCTATTTCTAGGTCCCAAACAGGACCTCTTACCAAAAATCAGGAAGATCTAAGCTTTAGGTGGGCCATACGGGTCCATCTATGTCCTTTAAGTGTTGACTACGTTGATTTAGCTGTAGGATCACCCTGAAACTGAACGTTTACGGTTAGAAAGGTCCATGGGACCATTTTAGCTAGAATAAATGGTTAGAATGTGAATGTATGACCCTTGGTGCCTTTATAACAGTAAGTATCATGTTACACTACTCACACTAAATATTATTTATTATTACCATTACTATTTATTATTATTATTATTATTATTATTATTATTATCATTACTTATTTTATAAAATTATATTAATAAAAAGTAATAATGTAGTTTATTATATATATATATATAATTTATACTATTACAGATTGTTAATTATATGAATATTAGTGAAAAGAAACAAGGATTAATATATCATTTGCATATTATTTGTATAGTTATATATGTTTTAAATTTTAGATTTTATATAAAATCTTAAATTGTTTGAAATACGTTATTTGTTATAAATTTTATTAATTTACGTAATATAGATTTTAATGATTGAAATTCACATAAATAAATCACAAGCAAATAAGAAATCGATTTTTGGTCTTAGGGCTTCTTAGGAAGGTCTAAATGAATTTGATCTACTTGATCTAAAACCCAACGGTTGTATTAATATAAATTTTAAGTAGGCATGGTATATATTGGGTTTAATGGTAGAGCTCGTGGGTTTAGTCCTAAGCTCTAGTAGTGTGTGGTTGAAATTGGTAGATTTTAAATGATTAAACAGTGTGCCATACATACATACATACGCATTTAGATGGTAACACTCGAGATCAAAAAGTACAGGGCGTTACAATCTACCCCCCTTACAGAAAATCTCGACCTCGAGATTTGGTAACACATGGTTCGATTATTAGTATTATGAGTGATTTAGTTGTCCTAACCATGCACTCTATCATGCTACATGTATTCTCAACAAGCTACGTCAAAAAATTTCTCATGACCCTTATGTCTTTCAATTAGTAGATCAACTGGTGTGTTTAGGTTCTACTAAAGGTCGTAAATCATTTATATATTAACTAGAGCTAGGGGATTATTCTAATGCTCGTCGACAATGAGATTTCTAGTAGCACTTACTAAGATCATAAGGTCATTTGGGTGACCAATATCAATATCTTATCTTTCCTTTTATTCCCGTGTACCTCTATTGATAGTTCCACACTACCTAAAGTACAACACGATTTTCCAGCGTTCGAGCTATCACGGATAAATGGTCGTAGTGGGTTCGAGCCCGATACTTTGATCGTCTACCTATATATAGCAGAGGATTTTCTGGTATCAATTCATAATCCTGTCAGATCTCGATCCTTTGCTTGATCAGGGCATTGGAATCATTGAGATTTGGTAGGACTTAGAACTTGAGCCAAACCGCGTACACCTCGTGTAAACATGGTTTCATCAATCCGTGATCCCGATTATTCCAGACCCACAAAAAACATTATGAAATCTTCTATCCTGAAAATGAGAGCACCCGAAATCTACGTGAATAGATGCGAATGACCATCACGCTTCCCGCACGCACTCTGATCACCTTAATGCACTAGTTAAAAATGTTTGAACCAAAATTTCTACATGGAAACTTAAGTTTTGAAATTTGCTAAATTTTATCCAGGTTCTTAAACCTGTCCCTCATAGGCTCAACCTAGGGTTTAAAACTTACCCTAACTCTCATGACTCCAACTCTAATTAATTTCATGTGCTAGAATTTGTAGGAAATATTAAATCCAAGTAAAGAGAAGTGTTAAGGAATTCAAATTACACTTACCATTGCGATTTCCTACGTTTAGGGAGTGCTCGTTTTCGATCAAATGTACAACGTGGTGGTTAAGGGAATTCCTTCAAGTCTAAATTCGATCCATTTGCTGATTATTGCAAGAGCGTTATCCTTAACTATGAAGTTTTAGGAAAGTTCATATCCTAGATTCTTAGAAATTTTTTCATTTGAAAGTCAAGTATAAGGAATGTCCTTATGTAGTCTCATGTACATCATGATGAGTATTTGATACACATTTAATTCCCAAGTCCACACAACTATTTTGGTAGTTTACAAGGGGACCAAAGTTTTTGTCTCTAAGTTTCAAATGACTAAACCTAGATATTCAAAGAGGCCTAAGTTTATTTCTAAGTTCTATGATTATCCAAACAATTCTCCAAGGAGCCTAAAATGTTGAGTATCTATGTTTTCAACCTCCCTAAATTCCAAGAGAAATGTGCCTAAGTTCAAATGGCTATTCTTATCATTTCTAGGGAATTTTTATGTAAGTTTAAGGTCCAGGGGTCCAACTTAAAACTCTTAAGGAGTCTAAAGTTTGAAATTTCTATGTTTTCAACTGCTCCTAGTTACAAGGGGATTTCACGTAAGTTCAAATAGTTGTTCTAATAATTTCTAACGAAACCTAAGTTCGAGTTTCAACATTCACATTCATTCTCCTAAGTCTAAGGGAGATTCACGTAAGTTCAAATTTCTAATTTCAAATGTCTTAACTGAGACATTTAACATTTGTATAAGATCATTTTCCAAGGTCAAGTTTGTCCAAACTATGCTCTGATACCAACTGTAACACCCTGACTTTTTAGGATCCGAGTACACGACCCGTTTCCCAAAAACCCGAGTGTTAACCTTAAAGGATGGTCAAATTCAAGTATATATATATTTTTTCTTTCATCAATCAGGGTAAGCAAATGAGCAGAGAATGGACAAGTCAGCATAAAAGAGAATTTGCATTTAAATTTAGAATATACAAAGGTTGCCCATAATGACTTATACAAACCAATGTCTCCAAATTAACAAGTACAAGAATTACATGATTCAATACACGAGAAATAGTAGAATGCAAGTAAATTTGAGCCTTAAGACTCAACTCCTCGAGGTAGATACAGTCACGCAACCTTGGCACTTGTACCCGGCTCCTCATCAGCCTGAACCTAAAATTCACTTAAGCCACCTGTGCTACTTGTACGGTTATATTTATTTGATGGATGAGTGGCCAACTCAGTGTGAATTCCCCTCAAGATTATACACCGCCGCATTAGGTAAGCATAGTTATAAAACAAAGCATACAAAACAATACTTGATGTAGGTCTTATTAGATGTATGGATGCGTGAATACAATCATCACCCCGGGGATGCTCATCCGTGCGGACAATGGGCCGTCACCCATACAATCATTGAACCTGGGAAACATCATCCTGTCGGAATTATCAAACCTGGGAAACATCATCCAGTCGAAATAATACATACATCACGTACGATAGCAATAGATGCTGGTTGTGCCATGTATGCATGATTAGCCAATCCATTATAATCCAATTATAACCAGCCAATTTAAATAAGCTCACGGTCACTACGGGGAGCACATAGCCCAGCGTAAGCTGACGGGTCAGGCATAGTGTCCTATTACCACCATCCCCGGCCCATGAGACTACCACCTTAGGATGTTTAATGGAAACCCATCGACTAGTGGCCAATCACATTACAATATATGGGGCTTACCATCGCATGGTTGCACAGTATAAAACATCGAACCCATATAGGAAAATTACCAGAACAAAGCCACATAGGGCGATATCAAATAAGCCACCTAGGGCAATTATCAAGATAAACCGTATAGGGTGAGTATCAAAACCATGTGATAAAAGACCATCCTTGAAAGCCAATGGACACAACAATCCTTGATGGTAGGCCCACATCAATGATTTATTTAAACCACTACTCAATAACCACTAGATTGAAGGTCCATTGCAATCACTGTCGATCGAGTTACATCCCAAGAATGGGTGTACATTTATAAGTGGGGGTTTCCCACTAATGTACCAGTTTAAATTCCATAAGCAATCCACAAATAGTCCACAGGCATGAAATAAATATGCAGCATAAACATTAAGCATGTAATATAGCAATTCAATTCCAACAGTTAACATATGTGATTATAGAAGGGAGATATCAAATGTAAATTAAAATAAAAACTATAACTTAAGCTAATGGGGAAAATGGAAAGCTCGAGGGGAAGAATCATCACCTTATACTTCGAACCACTAACCAATGTTGCTAGAGAATGCATGTTTTCTTAGAATCAATCCCTACCATAAATCAGGAACTTGTACAATTAGATCCAAGCTCTACACACTACCTAGGGTTTGGATTACTTGTTTTTAGGGTTTTGATGTAGAACTTAGGATTTTATCCTAGAGTTTAGTTCTAGGAGTAGAACTATAAGGTATGTACAACTTAAATACAATAATAATATGGTTAGTTATAATTCAACGTTAACGATATAACTAGTATTTGTGACCATGGTAATAATCAGTATTAGAATTGTAATAGTATAATCTATTATCAAAGATAATATCTTCAAGTGATGGATACCATGCTAATATCATTAACAGTAATTTCATTTATAGTAACTAACATTAGCGTAACATGTTTGTAGTAATCATTATGATGATAATTAGTATTATGATCTACTACTATGGTCATAAAGTACTACGATTTAATAGTTGGAATTTGTCCATAATAACTAGTTTAGCATAAATGACCTACAATTTATCCTAAGGTTAGGATTTGGAAAAAAAAGAAGACAAGATTCATAGGCGCAATATCTAATTAATAATCAAATTAAAATTTTAACACAAGAGGTTAGAGAGTTTATACCTCAAGGGAAGTTGGATGCGGCCCAACCAATAAGCTAGCGGTCTGGCTCGGTTCTGAACCAAGTTAACTCAGCAGTCACGTTTCTTCTCTCCTTCACCGTCTTCTTTTTTTCTTCTTTTCTCATCTATTCTTTTTGCCTTCTTACCCCTTGCCCTATCTAGCGAGGTTGCTGGACTAAAATGACCCACAACTTCAACCAACGACTCAGACGAGTCAACTCGGCCCTGAGTTGACCCACTCAAAGGCTCTCTCTCTCTCTCTCTCTCTCTCTCTCTCTCTCCTACTTCTTCCCTTCTTTCTCTCTTCTTATCTACCCCACTAGCTTGACCTAGGCTAGGCCCATGTCTAACTTGACCCAACGGACTCAGTGAATCAGCCAACAACTCAGCCCCTAACTCTCTTCCTCTGCCTTATCTTCTTCTTCGACTATCTTTTCTCCTTTCCTTTATTTCCTTCCCTTCTACTTCTTCTTCTTATTATATATATATTTGAATCCGTAGATAGGCTTGAGGCACCTGGCAGTGGCTCGGCCCGGCTCAAAACTCGGCCTGACTTGATCCCGACTTAGCTCGGATTGGCTCGAGCTGGTGCAGCAACGCACCACTCAAATTCTCTCTCCCTTTCTCTCCTATACTCTTTCTTCTCTCTCACTCTCCCCCTCGTTTCTCTCCTTGCAGGACCAGACGACGTCTAGGCTCGACCAGACCACGCCCAACTCGGTTCACACCCAGCCCAGGCCTGAATATAGCTTGGTGCGGTCCAACAACCGCACCTCTCCACCTCTGTTTTGCCTTCTTCTTCTTCTTCTTCTCTTTTCTTTCCTTCCTCTCCCTCTTCCATTTCCTTCCTCTCCTCCTCCTTCTATCTTTCTCAACAACCCCACAACAGGCTGAACAACCAGGTTTCTTGTCGAGGAAGAAGACCAGCCGTTCATGACAGATTGCAAACGGAGGGGCATCCTCAAGATCTGATTCTTGAGGATGCTCCGGTTTAGTCGTGGGGAGCTCCTGGAATGGAGGGATTGAAAATCGGAGGGTTTTTGGCTATTGCTTTCAGGCTTGGAAGCTTTGGCCGAAACTCCACGAGCAGCCATAAGGCCGTAAGTAGCGGGATAGAATCCCACTATTGCTTGCTCGTCTCACTTTTATGGTTTACCCTAGCTCCTACAGACCGTGGGATGAGGGCGAACAGTTTGGATTTCAACAGCTGTCCTGTTTCTAGAAGGAGACGGCCTAAGATATTTTCTTTAGTGTTAGCTTTCTATGGGAGCCCTAATCCACGTGAAAGCTATTGGATGGCTGAGATTACACGCATGGATGGCTGTGATTTGAGGAGAGATCCTCACATGGATCGTGCCAGTTGGCCTGCAAGAGCAGCTCCCTTTTTTGGAAGGTTCGGTTGCACACAACTCCTTTTTGACAATGTTTATGTACACGGGCGATCGCTTCTTCACGAGGGACCCATTGGGTTTTAGTCAAGGGAGGTGTCTGCATCTGATGGACGGCTCAGATCACGAAGGTGGGCCCTCCCTCAGGGGCCACGATCATGAACACGGATGGTTGCCCGTCCACTGGCAGAGAAACAGGAGAGAGGGAGATTTTCCCATTTGCGGGAAGACTCGGGTCAGCGCAGTCTGACCGAGCTTCTCAGCTCAGTGCACTATGCGTGCATGCCCCTGGTGCACATGCAACGCATGTGTGGAATCCACCATGATGTTTGGATGAAATCCACACCGTTCATTATATTTCTAGGTCCCAAACAGGGCCTCTTACCAAAAATCAGGAAGATCTAAGCTTTAGGTGGGCCATATGGGTTCATCTACGTCCTTTAAGTGTTGACTATGTTGATTTAGTGGTCGGATCACCCTGGAACTGAACGTTTACAGTTAGAAAGGTCCAAGGGACCATTTTAACTAGAATAAATGGTTAGATTATGAATGTATAACCCTTGGTGTCTTTATAACAGTAAGTATCATGTTACACTGCTCACACTAAATATTATTTATTATCACCATTACTATTTATTATTATTATTATTATTATTATTATTATTATCATTACTTATTTTATAAAATTATATTAATATAAAGTAATAATGTAGTTTGTTCTATATATAATTTATACTATTACAGATTGTTAATTATATGAATATTAGTGAAAAGAAACATGGATTAATATATCATTTGCATATTATTTGTATATTTATATATGTTTTAAATTTTAGATTTTATATAAAATCTTAAATTGTTTGAAATATGTTATTTGTTATAAATTTTATTAATTTACATAATATAGATTTTGATGATTGAAATTCATATAAATGGACTCTTCTCAGGTGATCTCCAATGATGTGGCATCCTTTGTCCGTCACAAGGACAAGACAGTGGAAACTAAATTTGATTCTGGCTCTCCAGCCGCTTCAGTCTTTGTCACTCCACTCCCTGAGCTCAATTGTGTTTCCTCTGCTAGCCATGTTTCTGGCCAGCTCATTGCAGGCAAGTACCCTAAACCCTAAGCTGAAAATGCTGCACAACAAAATCAAGCGTTGAAACAAATTTTGTATCACCAGCAACAGCTCGTTGCTACTGTGCAAAAGTAAAGTCCAGTGATTCCTCTTCTTGAAGCTCAAATCGCTGCTGTTGAAAAAGAGTGTTATTATATTGCCTCTACAGTTCGCGATTCTAACCTTCTCTTGCAAAAAGAGATGGAAAGGAAATCCCTCAAGGCTCAGCTACATGATATCAAAAATCCGCCTCGCCCTGCTCACTCCATTTACCCTGATATTTCATTATTTCCTCACCCATCTCAACTCCCTCTTCAACCACCTCCTCAATTACTGTGGATCCTTGCTACTCCACCTACTGTCCCGTGGGCTACTCCACCCTCTTCCTATAACTTCCCTCCATCACTACAGCCCTCACCCTCACAATCTTTTCAACCTACTCGTCGTTCTACCCAACCGACCCAGCCGGCCTCACATCCTTCTATTCCCTCTTCTTCTTCTTCCTCTAAAGGCAAGCAACCTGCTGATTCAGATCATCCCTTCACTTTTGATCTGATGGCCTCTTCGGTTCCATCTACCGAATGTATGCCCCCATCACCGATGAATCCAATTGCCTCGTTTCTCTGGGCTAGCGCCCTGATTCCTTCATCTTCTGAGGACTCTGCACCCTCCGACCGTACTGCCATTGTTGATTCAGATGTTTCAGATGTACCTGAACAACTGATGCATCAACCCATGGTGTCGTGCTTGCTCAACAGCCTCTAGCTCCTCCTCATCCTGACCCTCAGGTTGATGAAGTAGCTAGTGATATTGTATGAAGATAATCGGCCTCCTCCGCCACAGCCTCCTTGTGTCATTGTGTCTGAGAATGATCATAAGAAGTTCTTCACCCTTGATGATATTCCGCCCCATAAATGGCAACAGCGTCTCATGGACATTTACACCTGGATAAAAGCCGACCTCCATACTCCAGGTGCTACAGCTCGTAATACTTGTGAAAAAGTCGTTGCCCGTTTCAGTGGTACACTGCGTGAATGGTGGAATATGCTACGTGAAACAGGGCTGAATGATGTGGCATCCTTTATCCGTCACAAGGACAAGACAGTGGAAACTAAATTCGACTCTGGCTCTGTAGCCGCTTCAGTCTTTGTCACTCCACTCCTTGAGCTCAATTGTTTTCCTCTGCCAGCCCTGTTTCTGGCCAGCTCATTGCAGAAAAGCATATAAGAAATCGATTTATGGGCTTAGGGCTTCTTAGGAAGGTCTAAATGAATTCGATCTACTTGATCCAAAACCCAATGATTGTATTAACGTGAATTTTAAGTAGGCATGGTATATATTGGATTTAATGGTGGAGCTCGTAGGTTTAGTCCTAAGCTCTAGTAGTGTGTGGTTGAAATAGGTAGATTTTAAATGATTAGACGGTGTGCCATACATACATACGCACTTAGATGGTAACACCCGAGTATCGAAAAGTACGGACCGTTACATCTTACCCGCCTGAGAGAGAGGGCAATTGTTAAGCAGAGTCTGACCAGCTCGTAATGGGTCCGCTACCGTCGAGCCTCGCTAGTGATTGATTGTCCACAGGCGGGTAGTGAGGTCTCCTAAGCTCGTTTGACTTGTGGGTCTAATAGAGTGGCAGTCATCCTTTAGTGTACTTGACCCCAGTGGATTTCTTATGATGGAACTGTACTTGATATGTGGATTGGACAGGAGGACTGTCATTACTTCGCATCGCATTGACATCAGCTGTATAAGCCTTCTATTGCATTGTCTCGGTATGGCACCCAGTACTCATATATTGTATTGCATAGCCTTGGTATGGCTTACTGTATTCATAGCTTAGCCTCGGTACGACTAATAACATTGGTATCATTCATGTTTCCTTCTGCATTCTCCCCTATCTTCTTCTGAGCACCATTGTCGCACACTTTACACCGCCCTCTAAGCTTTCTATAAGCTTATGCATGATTGATGCGTGCAGGTGATCCTAGGTCGGCGCAGTAGCGGTAGAGCATTGGATCGGAGCGTGATGAGGACCCTTTACAGACTTTTCTCTTCCTTTCTCACCTTATGTATTTCCTTTTGAGCCTTATGTACCTGTAAAATTTTAATTCCTAGTGGATTTTAAAATGTGTCTCCTGTGGTTGTATTCCTAAGATTTACTTGCTATGATTTTGGGTATGCTCGATTTGGACTAGATTCATGTTGCGTAGCATGCCAACAACGCAGTGAACCGAGATCCAATCTCTCGTCTCGCCCACAAACAATAAACAAGAAGAAATATAAACTAGAAAAGAATCAAAGCATTCTAAACAAACCATAAGACAAGATTTACGTGGAAAAACTCCAACAGAGTAAAAAACCACGGATGCAACTTTCACTATGAAGAAAAATGAAGATTACAAGGCAATATACTAACCTCTCCCTTGAAAGTATAAAGAAAACCCTTTGGCCATACCTTGGAATAACTCTCGTTATACCTAAAAAAGCCCTAGGGACCCCTATTTATAGTTTAGGAAACTTCCCTTTCGCACCTCTGCAAAAATCGACTAAAAAATTAGCAGTTCGTGTAAAATCCGGAAACGAATCTGTATAACCTCGACTGGTCGATCAGGGTGCTCGACTGGTCGAGCGGACCCCTCGAATGGTCGAGCACGGGCCTCAACCGGTCGAGTACCATGGAACAAAAAACCTGATGCTCGCTGGACTTTGAGTCGAGCCAGTCCATGACTGGTCGAGTACGGCACTCGACTAGTCGAGGGCCATCCAGATGTGGCTCCACATCTCAACAATCTCCCACTTGGAGACACATCGCCATAAACCTTCGTCTTCTATATCCGGAGTGCACCATCTCCCCATCTTCAAGCCTGAAGACCAATCAAAGCTTAACAGAGCTTCAGCTTCTCCCTTGTGACCGCCTTGGTCAGCATATCCGTAAGATTCTCACTTGTATGAATCTTCTCCAGAGCAATCGATCCATCTTCCAGTAACGAATGTATGAAGTGATATCTGATGTCAATATGCTTGGTCCTTGAATGAAAGGCTGAATTCTTAGCCAAGTCTATTTCACTCTGACTGTCATTGTACAGCTTGCAATCTGCTTGCTTCTTACCCAACTCTTCCATGAAACCTTGCATATACACCATCTCCTTGCACGCTTCTGTAGCTGTATGTAACATCCCAAATTTTTGCCAACCTAGGATTAGACGTCCTTAGGCAATGGGTTGCTCCTAACACCTTATTAATTCGTCAGAACTGAACCCCACAGTCTAAAATCGCTTCTGAACCCATTTCCTTCACAAATCTCACCCTTCACTACCTTATTTTTTCAATTTTTCTAAGCACTTTCATCCTAGACACTATCCTAAACTAGCTAAGTAGTATAACTTGGATCACTTTAAATACAAACTACAAAGGCCCAGGTACCACCTCAGACAGAAATCATACAAGACTAAATCCTTTAGAAATTAGGCGAGAATTAGCTAGTGCTAAACTAGAGTACCTGTGAAATTAGCACCAATCGCTTTAAATACGATCTGCAAGACCCAAAACTTGTAGAATCATTGACGCTAGGTTACCCTAAAATCTAGGATCAATCTCATTACCGGGCTGCTCTCGGGAGCATCTCGAAACTCCGTATCGGATCTGGACCGCACGTCGGGAGTCCGATTAACACGAAGTTAAGGAACTAGGACCGCCTCGCTGGAATTGACAACCATCTCAGAAATCAAGTCCAGACGATGTCCCACGGCCTTTCGTTCGAGTCCGGAGCGAGGGAGTGTGAAAACCTATGTTTTCTTTACAAAATAAATATCTTCAATAGTGATCTGGCACCACTCGCTTGCGGATCAGTATTAAGCAACCAGACCGTCAGAATCAGACCAAATTACACCCTCGGATTAGGAAAAATTTCAGGAACATTTACATGTACTTGGAATTTTGGATTGTGGCCCACTGACCGTTGAACTGAAACTGGTCCGCCACGCGTGATCTGAAAATCCCACTGATAAGTATACCTTGAACATAAGTCTATTTCGGTTAGTTTTTAGGCTATATAAGGACCTTAAACCCTCTCTCATGGCAGCCATACAAATTTGAGATTGAGAGAGAGAAAAGAGAGAGAAAAGAGAGAGAAAGTGTGGGAGATGTGGGAGAATCTCCCTGCCACTCTTCCCTGCCGCTATTCGCGCTCCACCGCCTGATTCTCATCGCTTTCTTGGCGTTTCCGCCGTCATTTCTAGGTAAGAAACCCTAACCCTAATCTATTTTGAAGTTTAGACAGTTGTAGGTTGTGAAATAGCTAACTTATTTCATTCTATAGGTTACCAAACTGCCAAATACGGAAGCTTGGCAAACCTATCGACTCCGTTACGATTCTACGATAAAAGGTGCGTACTTTAGGTGTATAGGTTATGGTTTTCAACGCTTTCAATGTCAGATAATGATAGATTCATGATCTGCATGCAATTGCACATGTACAAAGTGCTGTCTGTTTTCCGTTTCGATTAAAGATGAAAAATATGGAATTCTACATACTCTAGGTATTTGTAGAAAGTACGGTATATGTATATTTTTTGGAAATGTGTTTGACATGTTTATTTGTTATATGGATATACGATATATGGATGAAATACTTATTTGGCAAAAGGATTCGCCTAAATACATGTTTTACTTATATACACTATGTATGTTGAAATTGCGTATTCTAGAAAATACTGTATACGTATAAATTTTGGAGATGTATTTATCATGATTATTTGTTGTAGTAATATATTTTACATGGATAAAATACTTGCTTGGCTAAAGGATAGCCCTAATACATGTTTTACTAACATACACCATGTATGTTGTAATAGTGTATTCTAAGTGTTTGTAAAAATGACTGAATGAGTATAGAATTCTCATTCGTGCTCGCCATGACTAAGTGTCATGGATTTATGATTGTTGTATTGGCGATACCCCTTTGACGAAAGGATTTGCCCTAAATCACGCCACGGCCAATATACACTATATATGCTAAAATATGTGGCCCAAGTGTTTGTGGAAATGACTGAATGAATATGGAACTTGGATTCCTGCTTGCCATGACTATCCGTCGTGGGTGTACGTGTGTTATGATTGGGGCAACTCCCTAGTGAAAGGATTTGGCCTAATGCCTATGTGATCGACATATGTCATGTATGTTGATGTATGTTTGTTTAAGTGTTTCTTGAAATGTCTGAACGAGTAGTAGTTAGCAAATTGTAATGTATAAGGGTGTTGAGATATGATTCTCAACCTCTTTTAACTATGTGTATGATCTCCTTGGATAGTTGTGTGATTAGGAATTGAACATGTACAAACTCATGCTTGTGTTGTGCTTCATAACATGCTCAACTGCTTTATGATTTTAACTATGTAATGCATATGTTTAAATTTATCTTTACGTTGTATGATCCGTCATGGGTGATGGGGGAGTGGAGCAACGAGTGCGGGCAACAGCCCTGGCAGCCCTAAACAGATAATACCAGACCTTGATTGTATGAGTTGAATCTTGATCCACTACTGCTTTATCTATCTGCACTTGATTGTGTTTGGGGCTATGATTATAGTTCAGACAGTCGGTACCAGAATTGCATTCGTGGCTGTGATTCATTTGCCACGTGAGATGTGTTCGACGAACCCGAGTCGTACTTCGGTTGGCGATAGTGGTTGGCCACGCGAAGTGCTTATGCACTTCATGTTGTTTATCTTGTTGTGCGCTCGAGCTAGCCGAGCTCGTCAAGTAACCCGATCTGTCTTATGTATGTTCACCATGTTTGGACGCTACTGCTTGAACCTAGGGTACCAAACTTACCAGTGGAAATCCCGTTAACCATGGTACCTCGATCCGCTAAGACTCATGAGCCGGACATGGTGGTATGGGACACCGTGGCCGAGCTGTCGGCCTATGCTGGGGCCACGTGCCACCCCGTAGTGACCATTGAGCAACCAAACTCGTGAGCCGAATACGGTGGTATGGGACACTGTATTCAAGCTATCGACACCTACGGCGAGAGCTGTACTCGTGAGACCTGTACTCGTGCTGACGGTGAGACCTGTACTCGTGCTGACTCGTGCGGTGAGACCTGTACTCGTGCTGACGGGCGACGAGCGACGAGTTCTTCGAGTACGGTGATTGACGGGCGACGAGTGTCTTCGAGTGTCTTCGAGTACGGTGAGACCTGTACTCGTGTACGGTGAGACGAGTTCTTCGTGTACGGTGAGACGAGTTCTTCGTGTACGGTGAGACGAGTTCTTCGAGTACGGTGAGACCTGTACTCGAGTTCTTCCTGTACGGTGAGACCTGTACTTGACTCGAGTTCTTCCTGTACGGTGAGACCTGTACTCGAGTTCTTCGTGTACGGTGAGACGAGTTCTTCGAGTACGGTGAGACCTGTACGGTGAGACGTGTACGGTGATTGAGACCTGTACGGTGAGACGTGTACGAGTGATTGAGACCTGTACGAGTGATTGAGACGTGTACGGTGAGACCTGTACGAGTGATTGAGACGTGTACGAGTGATTGAGACCTGTACGGTGATTGAGACCTGTACGAGTGATTGAGACCTGTACGGTGATTGAGACCTGTACGGTGAGACGTGTACGAGTTCTTCGAGTACGGTGAGACCTGTACGGTGAGACGTGTACGGTGAGACCTGTACGGTGAGTACGGTGATTGACGGGCGACGAGTTCTCTGTAGTGTCTTCGAGTATACTCCAAGGTCTGTGATTGACGACGAGCCCTTCACAGCAACTAGAGTATGAGTTGAGCCGAGTACGGTGAGACTTGTATTCGAGCTGACTGCCAGCGATTGAGCCGAGTACGGTGAGACCTGTACTCGAGCTGACGGTCAGCAATTGAGCCGCATACGGTGAGATCTGTATCCTTGCTGACGGGTGACGAGCCCTTTGCGATGCCTTCGCGATGCCTCTCGAACCATAATACCGTATGAGATTAACTAGGATTGACGACCCTAGAATGGATCATGTTTGGGAATGATACAAGGGAGGTACCTTAGTTTCCCAATACTGCTGTTTGAAATGGACTAATAATAACTCGGTAATCATGCTCATCATCGCACCGCATGTGCCTTGTAGATGTGGAGCACTGAGGGAGGTATGCATCCGCGAACGTAAGATGATGTCGCATTAGGGTGGTTTGGCAAGGGCATTCATCATGTCATTTCATACTTGCATTTAATAAGAGTAGTTGGAATTGTTTGATTGTACTACTTTATCATTACTGCTTGACTGTATTGATAACATGTTAACCTATGCTTTATTGTTCCACTGAGTTAGCTACTCACTCCCATTTTACGGGACAGTGTTGTACACACCAACCAGATTTGTTGAGTTTCAGTTGATGGCGATGCTTGTGAAGCAGAGCCGGACTACTTCTATGATGATAGGAGTTCTCCTATCTATATCTCTCTGGCAGGTCAATGAAGACCTGATATTGTATTGACGGGGCTATAGTACTTGGGATAGGAGACATTACACTTCCTCACATTTGGTATATTTTAGAACTGTACTTACAATTATTTAACCTGGAAATGTTATCACACTCTGGAGACTCATCATAGTTTATATATTTTATCTATCTATCACAGTCTTCCGCTTACAAATTTAACTGTCTCTGGAGTATGATATGCTGTTTTGGCTTAATCTCACTCATGTTCAATGCACGAATACAGTCAACATTCAATCATCATTCATTTTATTGCATAAGTGATGTTCTGGAACTCGGGAGTTGAGTTTATGCTCGACCCCCGATTTTCAGGGCGTTACACTGTAATATATTTTGCTTCTGTCGTACCGATAGATACTATCTTCTGTAACTGAGAGACCCAACTGACTGCAACATTACCCAGAGTAAAGACATAACCTATAGTGCTTCTTCTGCTGTCAATATCTCCTGCCAAATCTAAATCCACGTAGCCTTGTAGCTTGATTTTTGATCCATCATAGCACAACTCTACATCCTTAGTACCTACCTGGTATTTAAGAATCCACTTCACTGCTTTCCAATGTTCCTCCCCGGGGTTGTTCATGAACCTGCTAACAACTCCAACTGCTTGAGCAATGTTTGGCCTCGTGCTCACCATAGCATACATGAGACTCCCAATAGCTGACGCGTATAGGACTTTAGCCATGTAGTCCTGTTCCTCCTGCGTCTTTGCACCTTGCTCCTTAGAAAGCTTGAAGTGGTTGGATAATGGAGTGCTAACTGGCTTAACACCTCCCATATTGAATTGATCAAGTACCTTGGCTATGTACTCTACCTGTGACAAAACCAATTTTTTGTTTTCCTTACCACGATTTATCCTCATGCCTAGGATTTGTTTTGCAGCTCCTAAATCCTTCATAGAAAATTCTCTAGACAGTTGCCTTTTGAGATCTGAGATGTCCTTCATGCTTGATCCAGCCGCAAGCATATCATTAATGTACAGAAGAAGGATGATGTACGATGTATCAAACTTCTTCAAATAACAACAGTGGTCTGCATGACATCTCCTAAAACCATTTTCTGACATGAAACTATCGAACTTCTTGTACCACTACCTTGAGGCCTGCTTCAGGCGATATTGACTCTTCTTCAGTCTGCACACTTTGTTCTCCTTTCCTGGTGTAACGTCTTGAAAAAATCTGTACAAAGACCCGAGTACCACCTCAGCCAGAAATCCCTAAGGACCGTATTCTGTAAAAATTAGATGAAAATTAAGTACTAAACTGAATTAATCGGTGGATTAGTTTGAACCACTATTTATACAAACGGCGGGACCTAAAACCATCAAAATTGTTGACTTAACATTACTTATAAACCTAGGAAAAATCTCAAAAGCCGGTTGCTCTCGAGAGCACATTGAAACTCCGTATTAGACCTAGACCACACGTCGAAAGTCCGATGACCGCGAAACTATATGATTATGACCGTCTTATTGGGTTTGACATCTATCGCAGAAGTCGAGCCCAAATAATGTCTAGAAACGCACAACTTGGGCCCTGAGCAAAGTGTGTGAGAAATGTGAATACCTTTGGAAAAAGGTAATGAAACTTAAGTAAATTGGGCCATTTGCTTGCGGGCAAAATTGAAGATTTCAGACCATCAGTTTCTGACCGAACTTCACCCATGGATCAGGAAAATTTTCAAGCACATATCGGTATACTTGTGGCCTTGATCGAGTGACAACGACCGCTAATCTGATACAGGTCTTTCACGGTCGATCGGCCTATCCAATCGCATTGAAACCACATCTTGGCATAGATCCATCGTCAGGGAACTTACCCTGCACTGTAAGTGAGTAGTGGACCTCCAGATGAACCTCATTTGTAAAAAACAGTCACCCTTTAGATGTAAATCAGGTATACCATGGCCCTGGGGCCATTTGCACCAGTTTTGGGCCTATATAAAGCCCTTAAACCACCTCATTCCTATCCCATACGAATTTTCTCTAACCCTAGGAGAGAGAAGAGAGAAAGGAAGAGAAAAGAGTAAGGAGTGAGGGAAAATCCTTAGAGTTTGCTGCAGTGATTCTTTCCTGCTACTCCACGCACTGAATCGCCTTTACATCTAACTAACCGATCCATTCCAACTATGATTTGGGTAAGAAATCCTAACCCTAATCTTGATGTAGAGATCCAGATAGAGTAATCGACGAAATAGCTAACCTATTTCGTGATTTAGGTATCCATTGTTCTGTGTTTGGGAACGTAGGATTCGAACCGAGTACTCCGACAAAAGGTGCAGACTATAAACATTTAGGTTATGGTTTTCAAGGCTTTCAATGTCAGCAATGATTTATGTCTGACTTGATTGCTGCCATATGATCTTAGTTATGATGTTTTCGATAAATCATACATATGTGAACTATGTTGAATATAAGATGCATTCTATGTGTTTGTTAAATGCTTGAATGAATATGAAATTGTGATTTGTGCTTGACATGACTATAAATCTAGGATACATGTTTGTCGTGTGTACCATGATCTATTTGTGTAATAAATTGTGATAATTCATGTCGTAACTAATCTAGTCTATGTATTTAGTAATGTGTAGTTTAAGTGTTTGATAAAATATCTGAATGAGAAATTGTAGATGAATTGTATTTAATAAGGGTATTGAGATAAGATTCTCAATTACCTTATCTATATGTAGAGTTTCCTTCATGCAATCTTAATTTCGACTATGCAATTTATGGATGAAATGCAATATTTGGTAACATGTTCAATGTGTTCGATGAAATGCTCAAATGAGAATCTTTATTGGAATGTTTGTTAAATGCTGATATGCTTATCACATGTATCTATCTATTGCATTTGAGTAAGACTGGGACTACCACGTGGTCCAGGCAATCGGTAACAGTTCTTGTTTGAGTGGCCGAATTAGTCTCGCCACATTTGATGAGTTCGGTGAATCCGGGTCACACGATGATTGTCGACAATGGTTAGGCCACGTGGAGTGCTTATGTGCTCCATGTCGATCAATTCGGCATGCGCTCATACCAATCGAACTTGTCTAATAAATCGATTGGCCTATCATGTGTTTACCATATATGGACATCACTGCTTGAATCTAAGGTACCACTTACCAATATAAAGACTCATTTCAACCATGGTACCACGATCCGCTAAGACTCATGAGTCGGGCATGGTAGTATGGGACACTGTGGTCGTCGGCCTATGCTGGGGTGACGAGCCTCCCTATAGTGACCAGTGAGCAACCCAAACTCGTGAGCTAAATATGGTGGTATGGGGTACTGTATTCGAGCTGTCGGTTTACATTGAGGTGACAAGCCTCCCCGTAGTGACCTCGAGTATAAACTCTTGAATTTGCCTATCCACTGCTTTTCATTAGGGGTGGTACCCTACAACTTTCCTATCGTATGTGATTAACTAAGATTGACGACCCTAGATGGATCCTTCAGTTTGGGTTAATGATATAAAGGGAGGTACCTTAGCGTCCCGAATCTGCTGTATGAATAAGCCTAATTAATTACTTGGCTAACACAACCATGCACCGCATTGCATGTGCTTTGGCGAGGAAGTTGCACGTTTAGGGAGATTGTCATG
Organism: Magnolia officinalis; assembly: GCA_021015155.1. NCBI lineage: Eukaryota > Viridiplantae > Streptophyta > Magnoliopsida > Magnoliales > Magnoliaceae > Magnolia > Magnolia officinalis. The sequence continues at coordinate 28,733,036 of JAJHSJ010000010.1, read as the reverse complement.
CGCAAACGGTTAACGGAGTCGCTTTTGAGGGAGCTTTGTGTGAGGGCATACATCATTACTGCACACCATCCCTGCATTAACAAGAGTAGCTAGGAAGTGATTGTTGTCTTGCTTTATCATTACTGCTTGGTTGAAGTGATAATATGTTAACATTTGTCTTATAGTACCACTGAGTTGATCACTCACTCTCACTCTGGGACGGTGTTTTAAAACACCAACCAGACTCTGGTTTAGATGCAGGTGATGTTGGAGTCTATGCAGCTGATCTGGACTTCTTTGATGAGGAGGAGGAATTCTCCTATATTCAGCTATCAGGCGGGTATATGTAGACCTCGTGCTGATTTGACAGGATTATAGGGATACATGGATTAGTTGGACATTTAAATTTTGATATTTTGTAAAATTTGAAACAATACATGTTTATATTCAGCCTGGTATCATACTCATACTCTAGAGGTTGCGACATCCTTACATACTTATATATACGTGTTTCAGTCTTCCGCTTGATAAGCTTTACTTATCTCTGGAGTATGATATGTTGTTTTAGTGTAATCCCACTCATGACTAATACATTGAAATGAACAACATTTAAACATCGTTATCTATGTTGCATAAGTGATGCGTTGGATCTCGGGAGTTGAGCTTTACTCGACCCTCGAAATTCGGGGCGTTACAAGTTGGTATCAAAGCATGATTTGGATTAAACTGGGCCTGGGTTATAGGTAACACGACTCATTCTGACGCACTCTGACTTAGGAAGGGGGCGATGAAACTTAAAGTCGATACTAGAATCCCAAGGTTTTACTGACGGGTGATCAGGGTCAAATATTGCATATCAGACCCCAGTAATTGCCTAAATTCACATACATGATAAGGCTTAATGGAATAGTTTAATCGTATTTTCATTGTAGGATTGAATGATGAGCGTTGGACTGAAAAGATGATTAAAAGCATGGATTTGATGATCCAAAGCCACCTGAGCACGGGATGGACCCCAGAAAACCAATAATAAAGATTTTACACGCCTGGGATCTAAGGAAAGCAAGCCAAAGGAGCCCGAAAAGGGTCCAGAATGCAAGATCACATAGTTCCCGCCATCCGATCAGTTCGAAACTCCATACATGGGATGAGGGCCATAAATTAACTGTACATTTCAAATTTCAGCCCTCGGATCACTATGGAAGTGTCCCAATTGACAAATCAGCTCGCAAACCGTTGATTTCAGGCTCACCTGATAATCGGAACTGTCTCAAACTTGATTTCGGCGGCTGACATTATATGAAGAAAAGGATGGACGGTGTAGATTTCTCCGAAACATTGCATTGGACCCCACATGCTTGAGCATGTGCATAAAGCGCACGTGCGCTGGCGCTACACCGAACCGCCGCCTCGGTCAAACGACCGCTGACCCACAGCCGCTCGCCCGCTCACACGCCAGCGTTCGCAAACGACCGGATGGGTTTGAGTTGTGGGCCCCACACATCGCCCAAAGGCGTAATCCGGACCGTCTATCATGACTAAAGGAGGGCTATTAACATTGCCTAGGTGGCCGAATTGCAAACGGTCATCCGGAGTAAAATCTAGCCGTTCAAAAGTCGATTGGACGGTGGAACGAAGAATCTGGTGGACCACACCGAAAATAGTGAAACCGGACATCCCTGGACGGTTTTCAGTTGGGGATCCAATGGACGGAGTGGATTTCCCAACAAAACATCACAGTGGGCCCCACCATTTCCGCAGAGCATCCGCGTCCGCGGTTGCTGCGTCAGCGAGCGAACGGCGCTGGCCGTTTTTGTGAAAGGCTGTGGGCCCCACACATCGCCCGTACGACCGATCCGAGCCATCCATCTTGTAGAGGGCCGCGAGTACTACAAACCCATGCTGATATTCCACTCCCATGCGTACACATGTGCATGATACAGAGGCCACAAAAGGACTGCCCTGCAACGTTCAAAACTGATTTCTTCGTGTTTTCTTCTCTGGGCCGCGATAATGGACGTTCAAAACCACCCATTCTTGACTGAAATTTCATCCTGAATCCAATGGACTGGGTGGATTCTCTAGAAAATACCTCTGTGGGGCCCACCGATCATGGCTGCAAAAATTTTCATTCTGTGTCCTGTTACAACTCTGCCACTTACTCCAGCCTTCCAACAGCTATAAAAGAGGAGTTTTTATACATGGAAAAGCATTCAGAAACAGGGAGGAGCTCCAGATCCACAGCAAGGGAGAGAAGAAAGAGAAGAAAGAGAAGAAAGAAGAGAGAGAGAAATTGGTTTGAAATTCCTTTTACGAATTTTTATTTTTATTTATCCATCTGTTTAGTGGAGTTTATGGGTAACTAATCTCTCAGCTAGGGCTGAGATGAAACCCCTAATTTGAACACCCTTTGTTCTTTGTTGATTTTACTTTAATTAGATTGATTTGTTTCTTTCCTTAGTGTGCTTGATTGTTTTAAATTCTATGCTTCTCCATCTATGAACTTGATCAAAGTCTATGGATGGATGTGGTCTGGATGCTTATTCTAGGTGCTTGTATCTGATCATCAACAGGTTCCTGTAGAGGAAGAAACAGGGTGCTTTACTGAACTGCATATTCCATATGCCCGATTTGGACATGGGATATGTTATTCATGGCATTGCTTGAAGGAATTAGACAATCTGTATGCCCGATTAAGGACACAGATTGTGCTTTCTCTAGATAAGTTGATCAATCTAATTTAAGGTGAATTAACAGGCAAAACAATGGTTAGGATAATTAGGGGTGGATTCGAAAGTCCTAGTGCTCTCTCTGATTGAATTTTCTTCCTTATTCTCAATAATTATTTTCCATAGATTTGTGTTAGCAATTTGATCCTTTATTTGTTGAATTAGTTAAGGAGAATCGTGAATTTGAATTGTGACGACCAGTCCCTGTGGATTCGACCTCGGTCTTACCGAGTTTATTACTACATCACAACCCTATACTTGGGGAGTGAACAACGGGCGAGACCAAACGCTGTAATTTAGTCCACAACGTATCTTAGACCACGTAAATTGACCCAAGTCGCCTTTGGGCCGTCATTCGACGGGTCTGAGTCGTCAGTTGATGAATTTCGAACCTGAGTTGGATCCAGGTGGTGTGAATACACATGTGTTGGACCACAAAAAATGGACGCAACCCATTTCATCCCTTTTCAACCCATCTCCTTCGAAAATTTCACCTTCCACCACCTTATTCTTCAAAACTTTCTAGGTACTTTCATATTAGACAAAAATCCTAAACTTTAAATGATGAAGAACAATAATTAAACTAAAATTTACTATAAATAGTAAAAATATAAATAAAATGGACTTTAGACCATTAACCTAGTGGAATCTTGGGAAATAACCAGGTTATTTGGGTAACTTAGCTTCTCCTACCCCAAAAATTATATATTGCACGTCGAATAACTCATTCCGGTTTGCAAGATATTCAAAATTCGAGTGGCAAAACCACCCCAGGGGGGCACGGTGGCACCGCCCAAACAGCGGCGCACCACCCGCCTCTACACTGGGGCACGACAGCACCACGGCAGCGGCAGCGCACCGCTGGTTTTCTGCAAATTTTTGCATTTTTTGATCAACTTCAAAAAGTCATATCTCCTTCAATATAACTCCGATTTAGGTGATTCAAAAGCCAGATTGAAGTTTAATAAGTCTAGTTTTATATAAAAATAAGTAAAAACTAAAATAAAATTTTTTATATAATTAAATCTAGGATGCTTTGATAATTTTCCAACTTCTAGAATTTTAATAATTTTTCTACAACTCTAAATGAACTGAAATTTTGTGGGATGACTTTAAACTTAATGATAAACCACCATAAAAATTTTAAAAATATTTCACTAAATAAAAATATTATAAGGAATGAAGATATTATGGAATCATGTAAGAAATCGTTGGTCTTGGACAACTAGTACTTCACGAATTTTTATAATTTTTATGAAACTTCGAATGAAACGAAATTTTATAAAATAAAAGTAAGCTTAACAATGGATTGCTATAAAAATAATATGGTAACTAGAGGTGACAAATATGTTATAAATAATAGAAGGGTTGAAACCAAAAATTTCTACAACTTCGAGTTGCCAATAGACTAGTCATATCTTTTCATATTAAAGTTTAGTATTCGATGTATATTTAGGAATTATTTATAATCATACTAGGAATCATCCTGTGGTTAAATTTGATTATATATATATATATATATATATATATATACACACACACACACACACACACACACACACACACACACACACACACACACACACACACACACACAATTTTGTTTAAGTTATTTTTGTGCAATTAAATTAGGACCCTTGAGTAGGACTGAGTTTCATAGTTTAATACTCTGTAAGCTCATGTTAGAGGTGGACTACAGTAAAATATTATAAGTTTCTTATTCTCTTGTAAATTCAAGGTTCATACTGTGTCGAGGAGATGTCCCTCTTCTTTCCTTTCTATGGCCTTATGTTGCTAACATTCTAAACTTCTGAAATATTTTAGAACTCTCAATTCTTCCTTCCCTCTCGAAGTTAATGAAACCGAAGTGTAGTCTGCTCATAACCCACTAGTTATAAGATTGAAATGGTGATATACATATAAAATTTTATATTATTAGAAACCTTTTTAGGTTGATCTTTGACCATAGGCATATTAAGATATTTATTAACCCTCACTTACTGTAATGAAAAGGAGGGCGAATTTCTCCAAATATGACAAGGAGGAATGACTGTGGCAGAATATGAAAATTGGTTCATGGAGCTAGCTAGATATGCTCCTTTGATTTTGGCAAACGAGCCAATGAGAATGTGGCGATTTTCAGAAGGATTATGGGCTGATATCCGCGCCAAGATGTGTTGCGCTAGCATTCCTAACTATGCTGAGCTAGTGACCATGTCTTTGCGAGCTGAGCAGGATAGTGAAAGAGTGTCTCAAACATGTGTGCCAATGGGCCTGAGGCCTCAGCCTGAATTATCGAACCGACCATTCCTCGGCAAGAGGCCACGTGCAAATTCGCCGCCCAGGCTAATGGCTCCACCGACCCAGCAGAGGCGATCTGATCTTTGGTGCATCTATTGTAATAAGGTGGGCCATACAGAATCCTTTTATTTTACGAAGATGAGGGACAACGACTTTACGTCGCCTCAGAAGATCAACCGCCAGCCGCCATAAGTTATTTCACCTCCACCCTTGCGATCTGTGCCACCGGCACAACCATTCAATCGACCTCACGCACCTCGATATAGGCCATCTCAACAACCTATGACAACGCAACCCAATCGTCCTCAATAAGCTCGAGTACATGCCCTCGCAGCCGAAGCGTCTGAATCTGCGGTTGCAGTACCACTAGCTTTTGAAGTCACTGCCCACATCCAAGGTACACCTGTATTTCTGTTGGTGGACACTGGGTCCACTATTTTCATGATAGCATACTCTACAGTTAAGTGATTAGGGCTGAACACTGTACAGTACTGATTTGTGGAGCAGGAGTTGTATACTCAGCATTATATTCATTTATTCATTCATTCACTATCCACTAGGTTGGTAGTGTGCAACTAATTGTTATGTGTACTTTCGCAATGACCAGGATTTTGGTTGGGGCACGCGACTAACCTGAGACCAGGAGCTTACCACATTGAGTCTATCTATCCAAATTTAGGTATGGGACTGGTTTGGATAGAAGTCCTTTGTGATAGGCCCCATAGCCTGCAATACCACGTATTATCATCCCAACTTCACACTGCAGCTTGGTTATTTCATTCGCACCACATATTGTATATTGCATTACATCCTCGGCATATGACATTTTAGGTTGCTATGTTTCTGTATGACGTAGATGAGGTTGATGGTATTTGTGGCTCTTCAGGATTTACATATTGCATTGCATCATCGACATCTGATATTTGGTTCTCTATAATTCCACATTTGCATAGTCGATCCACATTGCATTGTAACACCCTGAAAATCGGGGGTCGAGCATAAACTCAACTCCTGAGTTCCAACGCATCACTTATGCAACAAAATGAATGATGATTGAATGTTGTCTGCATTAATGTAGTGAACATGAGTGAGATTAAGCCAAAACAACATATGATACTCCAGAGACAAGTGAATTAGCAAGCAGAAGACTGTGATAGATAAATAAAATATATAAACTGTGGTGAGTCTCCAGAGTGTGATAACATTACCAGGTTAAATAATTACGAGTACAATTCTAAAATATACCAAATGTGTAAGGTCCTCTAGTCAACATCCCTGTAACTCCGTTGATCAAGACACGACTCACATGAAGCCGCCTGAAACTGCATAAAGGAGGAATCCTCCTCATCCTCATAAAAGTCCGGCTCCGCTTCGCAGCATCGCCATCATATGCAACTGCAGCAGGGTTTGGTTGGTGTGTACAACACCGTCCCGTAACGTGGGAGTGAGTGATCAACCTAGTGGAACAATAAAGCATAGGTTAACATGTGATCAATTCAGTCAAGCAGTAATGATAAAGCAGTACAATCAAACAGTTCTAAATACTCTTGTTAATGCAAGTATGGAATGCAGTCATGATGCATGCCCTCACCGCATACTCCCTCATGTGACACCATCTTACCACTACCAAAAAAATGAGCAAAGGCTACAGACTATAGAGGTCTATGGCTACGGATTTAATCTGTAGCTAAATAGCTACGGATTTAATCCGTAGCTATAGGCTACAACCCACTAATAAATTGACGATCTCATAAGGGCCTCAGTGGGGCCCATCGTAATGTATTTGTTTTATCTAAGTCATCCATCTGTTTTGATATCGTATTGTAGGGTATGAGCCCAAAAAAGATCGCATATTGAAGCCTCAAGTGGACCACACAATAGTAAAAACTTGAAATTATGTGCATATTATTGAAAGTTATTTCAGAGTGGTGTGGTTGACTTGGGCCTTCAATCTGCCTAATTTTTGGTTTCCTGTCGTATCCATGGTTGCCTAAATGAATAGACGGCGTGGATAAGACACATCCATCATGGTGGCCCCCACGTAGCCCCAGAGATCACCGTCCAAAAGCAAGCGAATTGGCTGCTGACGCACGATTTGGTGTGTTGACGTCACCAAGTTGTGTGAGTCCTACCATGGCATATGAGTTATATCCAAACCGTTTGTCCACTAGGCGACATCGTCGTAAGGCTTGAGACGAAAAATAAGACAGATCAAAAAATCAAGTGGACCACACTGTATAAAGCAGTGGAGGATTGAACGCTTGCCATTGAAACAGTTTCGGCGGTCAATGAAATTTTGGCCGCCTAAACCCTCTCTCTCTCCTCTCCCTCTCGCCCCAAAAGAAAAAAGCCCTCCCTCTCCCTGTCGCTCTCGCTCTCGCTCTCGCTCTCGCTCTCCATCGCCGTCTCCCTCTCCCTCTCGCTCTCTCGTGCTCGCTCACTCAATCGGATTTGGAGCTGTGGCTTCTCTTTCTTCGTCTGATTCTTTCAATTCCAAGAGATTCCAGCTTGGATCTTTCAAGTCGCTGCAGCCACTGCCGGGTCCTTCTCTTTCTCTTCTTCAAGAGATTCCTCCCCCCCTTTTCCCATCTCAATCTGATCTGATGTTTTCTCTTTTTTCTCTTCTCAGGAAGGAGCGGGAGTATTCTTGTTGTCAGATCCAATGCCAGCTTCTCTGACCCTGGGAATCCGAGGCTTCGCACTGGGAAGCTGATCACCGATGCAGTTGCAAGTAAAGTCTCCAACCTTTTTCTTTTTCATTTTCATTTTTTGTTCATTTATAAAAAAGATATTTATTTTCCTCATCTCTATTTGGATGATTTTTGGTACTGTTGCAGGCCAAGACTGATGCTTCGACGAGTGCATCTGCATCTAAACCTGGGTAAGCTCTGCTTTTGTAGATCCTTTTGCATGTGCTTTCATCTTTTTTAATTCTTCCTTGTCTTCTGTATAATTTCCTATCTCTCTATGTCAATTTGATGCATATGTATATTAGAGGTAGGAGTTTGAGTAGCTTATCTGATTTAAGATCATGTTTTCGTTCCTCATATGAAAAATTACATCAGTTCTGAATCAGTGGGAATGTATTTTGATTTGTACTTTAGCCCACGCGGGCAATCATTTTTGGGATGTGCTTGTCAATAATAGTGTTGTTGCTTCTAGGAACAAAATCCCTCAGAAAAACATTCTGTTTGTCATGTTTGGGTACTGCTAATGCACTTCTATGGAGTCTTAGAACTGTGTATGGATACTGGGAAAGAATTGGAATTGCACTATGCATATTCACAATAGAGGGAACTTGAAAATGTGACCGTTGGTTGCGAATTCATTACCATGGAATCTGCAAGCTAGCTCCTCCCTTGGGATTTTAAATTGTCTCGGACGGAAGGCTTCTTCCTGTCAGGAAAAAATAGAGCATTTCTTCCCATCTCGCTGCCACTCTTCTTGTGGACGGAAGGTTTCTTCCCGTCAGGTAAAAACAAAGGGTTTCTTCCTGTTAGCCCCTCATCGTCCTTGGTCTCTCTCTCTCTCTCTCTCTCTCTCTCTCTCTCTCTCTCTCTCAAATATTGAATGTCCAAACCCTATTCCTTTTTCTTCTATTTGTTTATGGAGGTTGATCTGTCATAGAGCTCTTCAAATGAACTGTAGACATAATGTCTGTAAATTTTGCATATATTTAGCTCAAATCCCAACCGTGGAATCATGGTTTTAGGAATCATCTGTGTGGAGTGCTACTCTAACGAGTCAAAGCCGACTCAGTTGGACCCAATCCGGTTTGACAACACAAGTCAAATCTGAGTTACCCTCAACTCAAGCAAGACAGGCTCAGTCAGCTCTGACTTGGGCGAGTGGGAACTGGACTCAGGGCCAAATGAGTTGATGGGAGTCGTTGATCAGTCTTTTAACCATGGACGAAATGGACATGAATGGTCTGGATTATTGAACCATCAGCAAACACATGGCGCCACATGTAATTCCTCCTAAATCAGTTCCCCATTTTCACAGCTTTTATCTTAGATTGTGAGCCACATGATGCACTAAAATCATGCAGATCCACAACTCAGTGGGCCACACCAAGGGAGACTAGTGACCCATTGTGATGTTTATATGCCATTCAACCTGTTCATGAGATAAAAGATGGAAGAAAAAAAAATATCTTCACAATCCAAAACTTCCGTGGCTCAGTCAGGCTGGTGGCATTACCATATGGACTTTTCTTGCATTTCAATACATGAGCCCAAAACTGAGGTGGATCCAAAGCTCAAGCAGACCATTCGATGGGAAAAAGTGGGAGATAATAGCTTATTATTGAAACCTTTCTGAGGTCTATTGTAATGTCTATGTGCATTCAAACTGCTCACTAGGTCAAATTCATTGGCATGAATTTAAAACACGATAGCTTTGGCATGATGAAAAACTCATGGCCTCAAGAATGTCTCAACGGTGGGCTTTCAATCTGCCCACTTGAGTTTTGAATTTGCTTCAATTTTTGGGTTGATTCAAATATCATAAATTTTCATGAGATTTTGTACTGAAATTAAAATGATTAATCATGATATTTGGTGAATTTTCGTCTAATATCTTTGTGCATTTTCATCTAATATCTCTGTGCATGTCATGAGATTTGTTTTTAATGCTCTTGTTCTGGTGCTACTTTAATATTACTTTTGCTTATTTCCTTGGGTTATTCCTTGTTGTATGTGGAATTGTACTTGAGGCCCCTATTGTTTGTTTTGGGTATTTGGTTCTCATTGGTTAGGATTGCTCTATCAGTGTGAATTTAAATATGCACATTTCCAATGGATTCACCATTTGATGTAGAAACCCGTACATCAGTGCCACAAATGAGGAGTATGAGTTACTTTTTAAACTCCGCATAATTACCATAGGAATGGTAGTGGTAACTAAGTATACACAAGTTGAACTATACACAAGTTGTGGGAAGATGGATGATGCACAGTGCTTGTTTGAAGATTTGCCGAGAAGAGAGGTGGTGGGAATCTCATGGATAAAGAGAAGATTTTCCCAAGTGCCTGTTTGGTGACTTTTGTCTATTGAATGTGGACCCTTGGCCGGATCTTTTGCAACTGTTCATTTGTAACCGTTGGAAGTCCTTTAATCCAATGGTCAGGATCATGTGAATGGTGTATTTTAGCTGTTAAGGCCTGTCCATTTGAGTAAGAGATGACATTGGTTCTTTGCTCATATAACTAGCCTTCTATTTACTATGTGTTGCCATTCATCGTGTGCATGCTGGCTGGGGTTATTACTTGATTTATTAAAGAATGCTTACACCATATTGTTCCATGTTTTGGTTTGTACAATTGGGGCCCATGATTTAGTGATATGGACTACTGATATATGGCCACACTTTAAATTGGCATGAACCAAAATCTCCAGGATGGAAAGATCGTGGCCAACAAAAGTTTTTTAACCACTTGCTATTATTTTTTTAGTTAGGTTGGCCTTTATACCATGGGCCATCCATATAGTGCCAACCATTTGGACAGTCAGGATTCACTGACTGTATATAGCCACATTTACTATCAAGTTGGCAATGGACCATGAGTTTTGTTCATCGCACAACTGGAAAGCTCCTATGGTACGGGTTTCAAAGAACTCAAGTGGGTTTTTCTTTTCTTTTCCTTTTTTTTTTTTCCACTTTTCTTTCTGGAAGACTTTGAAATGGCATTTGGTTGTTTTGTTTCTTCGAATTTGGCTCTCCAATGCTAGAAAACGACAACTTTCATTTTGGGTTTTTAAATTCCTAGGGCCTCAACTGCAAAAATTCAGAACCCAAATCCAATTGTTGATTTTTGGATTCAAAATTATTCGGCGTTTAGAGAGCCAAAGTTTCTGACCTAAAAACATAGATGACTTGACCTTTTGTTGTGCAGATGTAGAAAGAAATAAAAGAACTAATTCAACAGTGAGATCTTGCTTAATCTCATCTCAAGGGCTCATCTCTTTTTCTCAACATTTTTCAAGAAATTTCTTTTTTCTTTTTAACACACTCACTCACACCTCACACACACTCATGCACTCACACCATCGATGCTTCTTCAATGCTTATGATTCGCCTTGACAGTAGCCTTATGATTCGCCTTGACAGATTTTCATGTCTTTTGGAAAGCCAGAAAGTGTTCCTGCTACTGGAAAATTCTCAAACATGTTAAAGTTCATTGTTAATGAGGTAATTGTGCTCCACTTTTCTACTCAGGGAAATTGAAGTGTAAGGTAAGAAATGAGGTTTGTAATGAAAACATGATTGCATTTACAGGTACATGTGCCAATATAGTTGGGAGATTTTCAGTAGGTGGGCCACATTGCTTAGAACATTTGGCCTAAAAATCAGGTTGTTTAACTCCTAGGTAGGCCATAATATGCAAAAAAAAAAAAAAAAAAAAAAAAGGTATGGGGAAGCATTCACTTCATATATGCTGATGGTACTGTATTTTGTTGTTGTTTTTTCATGAAATGGCGTCTTAATGTAGGACACATTTGGGTTATTTTCCTCTTCAAAGACTGAACTAAAATATCCATTTGCTTGCATCCATTGCATGTATGTATGTATGCATGAATCTATGGATTTGGCACTTTAGGTGGTGTTGGACTACACATTTGGGTTGTTTCTCCCTTCAAAGACTCGACCAATCCCTTTTTGTTGCATACATGCATATGCATGTGTTATAGTCATGGCATTGTATTCTTTTTCCTTTTCATACAGTGATGTCCTAATGTAGGATATTTTGGGTTTTTTCTCCCTTGAATGACTGAAGTAAATGCATTTAGCCAGCCTGCATGTATGCATGTATGCATGTTTGTATTGGTATCTTTTGCTTTTTCATACAATGGTGTTCTAATCTAGAATATGTTTGGGTTATTTCTACCTTGGGAAAGGAATTTTGTATGCTCTTTCATAGAGGGTTGCCCTTAATTTGGATAAGTCTAAAGAATCATGGATCTTCTTTTGGAGGGGCCTCTTTTTTCAACACCAATTTCATCTTCTTATATTTCACAAGATTTATAGATGTATGATATTGTTATAGTTCTCTGATTTCAGATGAAAATGATGCAAATGGGCAGTTTGATAGAGACACTCTGCAGTCAATGGGATATGGTCCTGCAATAAGATGTTCAGGATTATCCAATTGAAGCTATTATTGTGCTGCAGCTGATCTCTGGTGGGGCCCACTTAGTGAACAGTCCACATTGTGTTGATGTTATGTAGGGGGCCAGGCCACCTGCTCCTAATGGAAGGCTACATTAGAGGCTTCTGTATGTAATCTGTTCCCTTCAAAAATTGAAGCGGTTATTGTCTGGAGCAATGTTTGTACTTGCTTCTTTAAGGAGATAATCCATTCTAATTCCATGGTTGCATGTGCAGAGATGAGAACAGTGGATCTTTTATCATGTGTGGATTTCATATCTTCCTTTGTCTCTGTGTCATTATTGGGAAGTCTTCTATGCATGGTTTTAGGACTTAGATTATTCCAATATGACTCATCCGAGTCGACTCGGACTCGGTAGCACCTGATTCATCCAGTTTGATGTCATGGTTCACCCCTGACTTGGGTAAGTTGGGCTGATTCAGTCCCTACTTGGGCAAGTCCTGACTCAACTCAGGACTGAATGAGTTGGTCTGAGTCGTTGAGTCTTTAAGTTTTAACCATGCTTCTGTGTGAGTTTTTTTTTTTGGTTCAAATTAAATTTGATTTCTAGTTGCTGGCTTTGTTTTGCCTTGATTAGGAATGGGCATATCCTTTGTTGTTACCATTTAGGTTTGAGTCTTGTGATGCATACAAATTCCATCTAACTTACAGATTGCCTTTTAAAATTATTCATTTACAGGGAGGACGTTGTGGTATTTATGGTGCCAACTGTCCTGAATGGATTGTTAGTATGGAGGTACGGTTATGCTTTTCCATGGACTTGATCATCATTCATGAAAATGATAACCTCATTAAGTTTTTAATTTCTACATGTTTACTGTTCATGCGCATAGGCAGCCATCTAATGCCACCACATCTGCTAGCATGGCACACAGGTGTGAATTCATCAGGTGGCTCCACTGTGTAGATGCACTAGCCCTAGGCTTGTCCACTCATCATGTTATCTCGGCTTTAGAAACAAGGGAACAGCTAAGTTTTGTTGCCCATTTGTTCTCTACATTGTCCCACCTGATCACTGGACAGGTCTGATTTCTGGATGAAGGCATCTATATGGCGGGACCTGTCTGATGGATATCTTGGATTTCACACCTTTGTGCCTGGCTGGCACATGTGGTGGCATTTAGATGGGCTAGCTTATACATGTGTATGCTCAACACAACTCTAAACTATATCTGAGTCTCCTTTTTAGATTTTTGTGTTTCTTATTGATGTTGCATAACTTCTGCAGGCCTGCAATGCTCATGGGATTTATTGTGTTCCATTATATGATACCATTGGTATGCATATCACAACTTCTCATTGGATTCACTTGTGCATGGACTGATTTTCAGTAATCATAAATGAAGTTCAATTGGTGCAGGATTTTGCATCATAAATGGTATCATATAATATGTATATATGTATACAATATTCAAATAATTTCTAAATGCTCAAGTATTGTCCACCCTACCCTACCAAGAGCATCAAAGTTGTTTTCTCTAACCATTTCTTACTTAAAAAATTGAAAGTATTATGACAATTTGACCCTCTCTTAACCACTCTTGCAAAGACTCATGGCTATTAGTGATCGCCCATTAGGTGTGGATCCAACTAAGTAGGTGCAGCCCTTGCTGTGGGACAAATCCCGATGTATGTGTTGTATATCAGTTTCGCCAACTTATTTTAAGCATAGACCCAAAAATGAGGCAAATACACATCTTACGTGGACCACACCATAGGGATTAAATTCCCACCGTTGAAAAATACTTGGGTGCCACAAAAGTTTTGGATCAATCTGCTCTTTGTGTTTTACCCTTCAACTAGGTCTATGTGTGACTTTTTCAGCAAGTTGGATGAAAATAAACATCATTTATATGACCTTAGAAAGTTTCAATGGTGTGAATTCAATGACCTTTGGTTACTGCAGTGTGGTTTAGTTGAGATTCGTACTTGCTTTGTTTTGGAGTATTTCTGAGTCGTTTTCTAAAATGAGTGGCAAAACCGATGGACGGTGGGGATATACAACACATACATATAGGTAAGCCCGAAGAGCATGGCCGTGGACTTGCACCTAATCCACCTTTCGATGCCAATGTGTCGGCATTATATATTGCACATCTTGGCTGGACTTGGATGCCAGTCCTTTGTAACCGACACTAACACTTTTCCCACCGTGATTAAACAAATGCCTGGCCTAAAGCGCTATTTGCAGATGTATATCCATATATACCACTGTGATCCTACTAATGCCGTTGTAGCACACATGCAGAACATCTGAGACCTTTATATCTTAGGATCCTTCTGAATGAATGTGAGGTCCACTCATCATGTCAAACGGACAAATGAGCTAAATGTTCTCTTATGATCTTTTTCTCATAAATGTGCGGACCACTTGATAATTGAATGTGAAATGTTTTTCTTATTTATTTTTTTATTTTTTATAAGAAACATTCACGATGGGGGATTGTCTGATGAATGGCCTAGATCTTATGCACATGATGTACCCGTACATGTGATATACTTGTGTTTAGCTTAAAGGCGTGTGGAGTCGTGGGCAAACAGCATTTTTTTTGTCCCATCTCCCGGTTGCCGGTGTCAATGGTGAGGTCACATGGTTTCAAATTTTATATGGAGAATAATTTGGTACTCTCACTAACCACTATACTTTATACTCAAAGACTTGGAAGTGATAGATTGTGAAAGCTAAGGTCATTAAGTTACAGCCAAAAATCACATTGGCCGCAAAATCCTAGCCATTAACCCAGGAGCACTTATTTTTTGAAATAAGATGGGATAAGTTTCATTTTCAACGGTCCAATATCTGTCCACCAATTTGATAGTCAGGTGATCAAATAAGACTAATTTTTTGTAAATGATGGTACTAAACTGGTACATGAGATTTGGACACTTTAATTTGAATTAGAGTATGGTATTTATACAATCCCTGAATAATTTCTAAATGCGTGTGTATCATTGGTCATTGTCTACGAAGAGTACCAGAGTTTCCCGCCCTTTTTATTTTAAAGGATTTTTACCCGACAACTACTTCAAATTCTGAACTTAGAAAATGATGTCCCGAGAGTAAAACAAAAAATTTCTTTCTTTTTTCTCTAACACTAATTAAATTGATAATTGTGGGGACCGATAAAGAATAATATAAGAACTGATCAATTGCAAGCCTGCAAGCAGTGCATTCAATTTACTAGCACAAAATCACTTATCCTATAGCCTGTTTGGAAGGTGGGATTAAGTGGTATGAAATTGCATTTGGTCCCATATGAATTTCATCTGACTTTTGGAACGATTGGAGAATTGAATTAATCTAGGTATCGTAACATTCAGTCTTAAAGTAAATGCTGTTGGATTTAAAATCTACGACATTTTGTGGACCTCATACTAATGTATGAGTTTTATCTACACCGTCCATACATATGCACTCTATACACATGACACCGTCCATCCATATGAGACCTTTACACGTGACAATCGAGTTATATGTGTATAGGTAACTGATATCAGTTGTAAATTTAATTCATTGATTGCGCTTCTATGATGCGCCAAATGCAAGTTTCACTTAAGTCCTGCAGTGGATGGGATGCCATGCAGCAAAAAACCCACCGATGGGAGATCATCTTTATCGATATAATGGGCAGTGTAGAACAATGTTCTACATCTCAACTTTATGCAGATGATGAATATTTTGACCCTTTTTTTTTCCCTTTTCACACGGCCCCTCAAATTAGAGTCTACTAGATGAATGGTTTTGATCATGGATTGATGACCTGTCTGAGTCAGATGCAACTCACCTGAGTTGACTCGGACTATTGAATTTGACTGGATACCGCGAGTCAACATTGAAAATATGGGGTGACTTGGCCTGACTCTGCTGAGTCAGCCTCCAACTTGGTCAAATCATGACTTGACTCAGGACCGAACGAGTTGGTTTGAGTCACTGAATCTCAAATCCTTGGTTTGGATCAACATGTGGCTAGGTGCAATAGAGGCATGTATAAATGATGGGAAATGCTTGCAAATTCTTCTAGTATGGATGCATGTGCTAGGCTGCTAGCTAAACATGACGGGGATAACCTTTTTTTTTAACAGAGCAAGTTATCGAAGGACTCGATAGAGCAGTGATGACGATGAAGAAGGGGGAGGTTGCATTGGTGACAATTGCACCAGAATATGCTTTCTCTTCAACCGAATCAAAGCAAGAATTGGCTGTGGTTCCCCCACATTCCACTTTATGTTACGAGGTTGAGCTTGTCTCCTTTGTGAAGGTCAGTGATATTTCCTATCTTCCATTTCCTTCTCAAGTGTGTATTCCCCTTGAGTGGGAGATTGAGAAGCGTAACAATGTTCGCCCTGATGATTATCTTACAGGAGAAAGAATCATGGGATATGAACAATGAGGAGAAGATTGAAGCCGCTGGTAAAAAGAAGGAAGAAGGAAATGCTTTGTTCAAAGCGGGTAAATATGTGAGGGCTTCCAAGAGATATGAGAAGGTAACATTACTACAGCAAGTTCTTCATTTTTTTAGACATTCTGCCAAGTGGATTTTTTTTTCTTCTAATTTTTCATGCTCATTTGAATTTTAGGCTGCGAAGTTAGTTGAACATGACATGCATTTAGTGAAGAGGAGAAGAAACAGTCCAAAGTGCTGAAGCTCAGCTACAACCTTAACAATGCTGCCTGCAAGCTGAAGCTCAAAGACAACAAACAGGCAGAGAAACTGTACACTAAGGTATGTTTGAAATTGTTATGAGAAATTATCTAATTCAATATCTATTGTCTGCATTTTTTTTGAAACCCTAACAGTTTAATATGATAACAAATTTTTTTTTTGGTCATGGTTTGGATATCCGCGACTTAAAAGTGTCCACTAACGTCTGCTGGGTCAGTTTGGGTCAACTCGGAGACTTGTCTGAAAGTGTAAATTGATAATGGTCTTAGCATAGCCTGATATATTGACTTGTAGCACTCTATAGTAAAAAAGTATCTATTTAAATAGATAAATGATCAGGTATAGTGGTTGTATCATTTTTTCTTGAGAGGTATTTAGCAGTTGTATCATAAGGTGTCGTACAACTACATTTTCCTGCCAATAGGCACATTGATGATCACTTGATATAAAAATCAGGCTGATCTACTCGTTGAGTTGAGCATACACCATAACATTACACTTAGTCATACAATTGGCTATCCATCAATTTTGATTTTTTATCCTGATTGATGAGTGGATTGGTCTTGATATTCATATAGGTGATCATCAACGTGTGGCCCACCTGTTTCATGGCTTGGATATTCTATAGATGTGATGTGTTGGCAGAGAAAAAAGGGATGTATCATAACTTGTGATACAAATGACAAATGACAAATGACAAACCTTCGTTAGGGCCATTATTTCAATGCCAATGACAAAAGAAAATGAGGAAGTGGATGTAGAGTAAATGAAAGCAGAATTTTGAATCACCTCAAGTCAATCTACAACAACCTTCGTTGTTGTTGTATCACAGGAAAATGAATGTTGTATGGAATTCTTTGAATTATTTCTCTCTAAAAACCAAGAGTTTTCTTCAAATGAGGGCTTTCGACATGTAAAAAGCAAAGGATATATATTTAAAGATGCTGAAGTGTCATAGTCACTTCAACGTTGATACAATTGAAAAGGTGTGCCCCATACCAAGCTCTACAATGATTTCTGCACAAATGAGAGGTTCTAATGAAATTTCAGTTTGAAAATTTACATTAACTTATCCTTCTCTTGTCTATCAAGTGGTATCAAAGCTTCAAGGTGACTGTTGTAGCTTTAGTATTTATTGTGCCAGAAAAAAAAAAAAAAAACCATTTGCCGATTCTAAAGATACTTAAATGTGAAAAACACAAAGTATGAAATGAAAGTGTCATGTTCTCTTTGTGTAGGACCTTTTGTCCATGTAGTCAAAAAACATAATCGAATAGTAAAATTACATTAAAATTCAAAAGAAAGATGCCAATTCTAAATGACCCATTCAGTAGTAGAATGCAGCTAGGTACAACATTGGTCCAATTCTAAATGACCCATTCTAAATTACATTAAAATTCAAAAGTATGCCAATTTTTCTTGAGGATACTCATCTTCCTCTTGGTCCATGATATCCTGGCTTTTTGTCATTTCATTCGTATAATTTTTTTGTTCTGTCAATGCAGCTAGGTACAACATTGGTGCAGTTATCTTGCTCTGGGCACCCGTAGTCTTGGTATGTCTTATTGTCCTTCAATAATTTAATATATCGAGATTTCTTTCCCATCATCATTTACATTTTTCTTCTTAATCGATACTTGGAAGTTAATATAATCATTTACTCTGTTTTACAATCTTTAAAATCTTTATTTGTAAATCTGTGCCCATATGCATTTTTTAAGAAACTAAAAAACTTACTCATTCTCAGATAGCATTGTGGAATATGCATCCATTATTCAAAGAAAGGGCGACATTCCAAGCACTCACACTTTCTCTCCTTGCTAGCTAAATTAGTGAGTCTTCTTTCCTTCATACTATATGATACATTGATGAAGTGGCCTGGCTATTTGGACAGGCCCATGTTTATATATTATCTCAAAATTAATGAAGCAGATCCGGATGTGCGTCGGAGCTATCCAAATGTTGAGCGGGGGTCCCTGGAAGGTGGGAACCGCTGTTATGACCGTGATGAAGCTGTCCATTTCCTATGGACGGCATTGGAGGGGCCTGGCCATTTGGACAGGCCGTGTTTATGTATTTGCTCGAGATTAATGGAGCAGACCCGGATGTGCGTCGGAGCTATCCGGAAGAACGGGGGTCCCTGGAAGGTGGGAACCGTTGTTATGACCATGATGAAGCTGTCCATTTCCTATGGACGACATTGGAGGGGCCTGGCCATTTGGACAGGCCGTGTTTATGTATTTGCTCGAGATTAATGGAGCAGACCCGGATGTGCGTCGGATAGCTATCCGGAAGAGCGGGGGTCCCTGGAAGGTGGGAACTGTTGTTATGACCATGATGAAGCTGTCCATTTTCTATGGACGGCATTGGAGGGGCCTGGCCATTTGGACATGCCGTGTTTATGTATTTGCTCGAGATTAATGGAGCAGACCCAGATGTGCGTCGGAGCTATCTGGAAGAGCGGGGGTCTCTGGAAGGTGGGAACCGCTGTTATGACCATGATGAAGCTATCCATTTCCTATGGACGGCATTGGAAGGGCCTGGCCATTCGGACAGGCCGTGTTTATATTTGTATTATATTTGTATTTGCAGGGACCACACCCGAACCCATTCTCAAATCCTATAACCTATAACCTAAATCAAAACCCCTAACCTAAACCAAAACCTAAACCTATAACCTAAACTCAATTCCCTAAAGCTAAACCTACACCTAATCCTAATCTCAACTCCCTAACCTAAACCTAAACCTTAACTTGAAAACCCAAACTTAAACCCAATCTTGAACCTGAACCCGAACCCGGTTTCCTCAACCTTCACCTTAACCTATTCTCAATTACCTAAAAGCTTAACCTACAACCTAACCTAAACATAAACCTAAACTTGAAAACCGAAACGTAAACCCGATGCCGAACCCGAACCCAATTTCTCCAACTTAAACCTTAACCTATTCTCAATTCCCTAAAGCTTAACCTACAACCTAACCTAAACATAAACTTGAAAACCCGAACTTAAATCCAATCCCGAACCTGATTTCTTAAACGTAAACCTTAACCTCTTCTCAAATCCCTAAATCTAAACCTACACCTAATCCTAAATCTCAACTCACTAACCTAAACCTAAACCAAAACTTGAAAACCCAAACTTAAACCCGATGCTGAACCCGAACACAATTTCCTTAACCTAAACTTTAACCTATTCTCAATTCCCTAAACCTTAACCTACAACCTAACCTAAACTTAAACCTAAACTTGAAAACCCAAACTTAAACCCGATGCCGAACCCGAACCCAATTTCCTTAACCTAAACTTTAACCTATTCTCAATTCCCTAAACCTTAACCTACAACCTAACCTAAACTTAAACCTAAACTTGAAAACCCAAACTTAAAGCCGATCCCGAACCCGAAACCGGTTTCCTAAACCTAAACCTTAACCTACAAACTAACCTAAACCTAACTACCTAATCTAAACCTAAACCTAAACCTAAACTTGAAAACCCAAACTTAAACCCGATCCCGAACCCGAACCCGAACCCGAACCCGGTTTCCTCAACCTAAACCTTAACCTATTCTCAATTCCTTAAACCTTAACCTACAACCTAACCTAAACCTAACTCCCTAACCTAAACATAAACCTAAACTTGAAAACCCAAACTTAAATCAAATCCCGAACCCAAACCCGATTTCCTAAACCTAAACCTCAACCTATTCTCAAATTCCTAAACCAAAACCTACACCTAATCCTAAATCTCAACTCCCTAACCTAAACCTAAACCTAAACTTGAAAACCCAAACTTAAACCCGATGCCGAACCCGAACCCAATTTCCTCAACCTAAACCTTAACCTATTCTCAATTCCCTAAACCTTAACCTACAACCTAACCTAAACCTAAACCTAAACTTGAAAACCCAAACTTAAACCCGATCCCGAACCCGAAACCGGTTTCCTAAACCTAAACCTTAACCTACAAACTAACCTAAACCTAACTACCTAACCTAAACCTAAACCTAAACCTAAACTTGAAAACCTAAACTTAAACCCGATCCCAAACCCGAACCCGAACCCAGTTTCCTCAACCTAAACCTTAACCTATTCTCAATTCCCTAAACCTTAACCTACAACCTAACCTAAACCTAACTCCCTAACCTAAACCTAAACCTAAACTTGAAAACCCAAACTTAAACCCGAACCCGGTTTCCTAAACCTAAACCTTAACCTATTCTCAATTCCCTAAACCTTAACCTACAACCTAACATAAACCTAACTCCCTAACCTAAACCTAAACCTAAACTTGAAAACCCAAAATTAAACCCGATCCCGAACCCAAACCCGGTTTCCTAAACCTAAACCTTCACCTATTCTCAATTCCCAAAACCTTAACTTACAACCTAACCTAAACCTAACTACCTAACCTAAACCTAAACCAAAACTTGAAAACCCAAACTTAAACACGATCCCGAACCCGAACCCGATTTCTTAAACCTAAACCTTAACCTATTCTCAAATCCCTTAACCTAAACCTACACCTAATCCTAAATCTCAACTCCCTAACCTAAACCTAAACCTAAACTTGAAAACCCAAACTTAAACCCAAACCCGGTTTCCTAAACCTAAACCTTAACCTATTCTCAATTCCCTAAACCTTAACCTACAACCTAACATAAACCTAACTCCCTAACCTAAACCTAAACCTAAACTTGAAAACCCAAAATTAAACCCGATCTCGAACCCGGTTTCCTAAACCTAAACCTTCACCTATTCTCAATTCCCAAAACCTTAACCTACAACCTAACCTAAACCTAACTACCTAACCTAAACCTAAACCTAAACTTGAAAACCCAAACTTAAACACGATCCCGAACCCGAACCCGATTTCTTAAACCTAAACCTTAACCTATTCTCAAATCCCTTAACCTAAACCTACACCTAATCCTAAATTCAACTCCCTAACCTAAACCTAAACCTAAACTTGAAAAACCAAACTTAAACCCGATGCCGAACCCGAACCAAATTTTCTCAACCTAAACCTTAACCTATTCTCAATTCCCTAAACCTTAACCTACAACCTAAACTAAACCTAACTCCTTAACCTAAACCTAAACCTAAACTTGAAAACCCAAACTTAAACCCGGTCCCGAACCTGAACCCAGTTTCCTCAACCTAAACCTTAACCTATTCTCAATTCCCTAAACCTTAACCTACAACCGAACCTAAACCTAACTCCCTAACCTAAACCTAAACCTAAACTTGAAAACCCAAACTTAAACCCGATCCCGAACCTGAACCCGGTTTCCTAAACCTAAACCTTAACTTATTCTCAATTCCCTAAACCTTAACCTACAACCTAACCTAAACCTAACTACCTAACCTAAATCTAAACCTAAACTTGAAAACCCAAACTTAAACCCGATCCCGAACCCGAAACCGGTTTCCTAAACCTAAACCTTAACCTATTCTCAAATCCCTAAACCTAAACCTATACCTAATCCTAAATCTCAACTCCTTAACCTAAACCTAAACCTAAACTTGAAAACCTAAACTTAAACCCGATGCCGAACCTGAACCAAATTTCCTCAACCTAAACCTTAACCTATTCTCAATTCCCTAAACCTTAACCTACAACCTAACCTAAACCTAAACCTAAACTTGAAAACCCAAACTTAAACCCGATCCCGAACCCGAAACCGGTTTCCTAAACCTGAACCTTAACCTACAAACTAACCTAAACCTAACTACCTAACCTAAACCTAAACCTAAACCTAAACCTAAACTTGAAAACCCAAACTTAAACCCGAACCCGAACCTGAACCTGGTTTCCTCAACCTAAACCTTAACCTATTTTCAATTCCCTAAACCTTAACCTATAACCTAACCTTAACCCAACTCCCTAACCTAAACTTGAAAACCAAAACTTAAACCCGATGCCGAACCCGAACCCAATTTCCTCAACCTAAACCTTAACCTATTCTCAATTCCCCAAAGCTTAACCTAAAACCTAACCTAAACTTAACTCCCTAACCTAAACCTAAACCTAAACTTGAAAATCCAAACTTAAACCCCGTCTCGAACCCGAACCCAGTTTCCTCAACCTAAACCTTAACCTATTCTCAATTCCCTAAACCTTAACCTACAACCTAACCTAAACCTAACTCCCTAACCTAAACCTAAACCTAAACTTGAAAACCCAAACTTAAACCCGATCCCGAACCCGAACCTGGTTTCTTAAACCTAAACCTTAACCTATTCTCAATTCCCTAAAGCTTAACCTACAACGTAACCTAAACCTAACTCCCTAACCTAAACCTAAACCTAAACTTGAAAACCCAAAATTAAACTCGATCCCGAACCCGAACCCGGTTTCCTAAACCTAAACCTTAACCTATTCTTAATTCCCAAAACCTTAACCTACAACCTAACCTAAACCTAACTACCTAACCTAAACCTAAACCTAAACTTGAAAACCCAAGCTTAAACCCGATCCCGAACCCGAACCCGATTTCTTAAACCTACACCTTAACCTATTCTCAAATCCCTTAACCTAAACCTACACCTAATCCGAATCTCAACTCCCTAACCTAAACCTAAACCTAAACTTGAAAACCCAAACTTAAACCTGATGCTGAACCCGAACCCAATTTCCTCAACCTAAACCTTATCCTATTCTCAATTCCCTAAACCTTAACCTACAACCTAACCTAAACCTAACTCCCAAACCTAAACCTAAGCCTAAACTTGAAAACCCAAAATTAAACCCGATCCCGAACCCAAACCCAGTTTCCTTAACCTAAACCTTAACCTATTCTCAAATCCCTTAACCTAAACCTACACCTAATCCTAATCTCAACTCCCTTAACCTAAACCTACACCTAATCCTAATCTCAACTACCTAACCTAAACCTAAACCTAAACTTGAAAACCCAAACTTAAACCCTATGCCGAACCCGACCCAATTTCCTCAACCTAAACCTTAACCTACAACCTAACCTAAACCTAACTCCCTGACCTAAACCTTAACCTATAGGTTTTATTAATTTATTAAGAAAAAAAGAAGAAGAAAATGGTTATACATGATGCACTTCTTTCAATTTGTTTTTCTTTCCTCCAATTGTCATTCTGATTTATGAATGTCATGACTATTTGTAGGATGATGGAATATACGAAGCTGTTGCAGGAAGTGACTTTGTCATTACTAGAGGTTCATTTCGAGACGACTCTTCAAAGTACTACATAAATGACTGTGGAAGTAATTTTACAGAGGTCACTAAGAAATTGAAAGGAAAAGGAGTGGACTTGGACAACAACCGATTTTTTATTCTTCAGGTGGGTGATGGCTAAAAAAGGCCTATTTACTTGTGAAAAAAATATCATACTATCAAAATATATCTTCTCTTTTAATTCTTCATCTTTGAAATTTCAGGGTGAAGTCGAGCAAATTTCTCTAATAAAGCCAAAGATTTGTATTTTCAGCATTATTGTAATTGTAATTGTAATTCATTGAATGAAGGATTGTAATTGTAATTGATTGAATGAAGGATTGTAATTAATTGTAATTGTAATTGTAATTGATTGAATGAAGGATTGTAATTGATTGAATGAAGGATTGTCATTGAATGAATGAATGATTATAATTGATTGTAATGGAATGAATGAATGATTATGCAGGTGGTAATTGAATGAACAAATAATTGTATATATATTTTTTAATATAGAATTTGCTACGGATTATATCTGTAGCTGTTGTAAACTATAGCTACGGATTAAATCCCTAGCTGTTATGATTAAATCCGTAGCTATGGTAACCTACAACTACGGATATAATTGCTACGGCTTAGATCCGTAGCGGTTGCCAGATATAGCTACGGATTAAATACGTAGCGGTGGTGATTAAATCCGTAGCTGTTGTGACCTATAGCTACGGATATAATTGCTACGGATTAAATCCGTGGCCATTTTGACCTATAGCTACGGATTAAATCCGTAGCTATAGGTTCCAGACCTATTGTTATGACACCTACGACTACGGTCGTGCTACGGACTAGATCCGTAGCCATAGGTCTATGGCTACGGATTTAGTCCGTAGCCTTTGCCCATTTTTCTAGTAGTGTACGTTCGTGACATGCTTGCATTCCTCAGTGCTCCACATCTTCCAAGCACATGCAGTGCAATGATGAGCATGATTACCGAGTTGTTATTAGTCCATTTCAAACAGCAGGATTGGGAAACTAAGGTACCTCCCTTGTATCATTCTCAAACATGATCCATTCTAGGGTCGTCAAACCTAGATAATCTCATACGATAGTGTGGTTCTAGGGCGCTGCAAAGGCTGACAGGGCTGTTACACATAATCGTTACACAACTCCCCCATCACCTTTTTAACGGTTCATCACTAAATTTGTAACAACTCGAAAAATTTCATACAATGGTCCGAGTACCACCTCGACCAGAAATCACTTAGGATTAAATCCTTTAGAAATTTGACAAAGTCAACTAAGTGCTAAACTAGATTAGCTATGAAATCCGTTGGAATCACTTTAAATATGATCTGCAAGACCCAAAACTTGTAGAATCATTGTCGTTAGGTTACCCTGAAGTCTAGGATCAAACTCATTACCCGACTGCTCTTGGGAGCACATTGAAACTCCGTATCAGATCTAGACAGCACATCGGGAGTCTGAATAATACGAAGTTAATGAATTAGGACCGCCTCGCTGGGCTTGACAACCATCTCAGAAATTAAACCCAGACAGTGTCCCACGGCTGTTCGCTTGAGTCTGGAGCGAGAGAGTGTGAAAACACTTGTTTTCTTTACAAAATAAATATCTTGAATAGTGATCTGGCACGTGTCGCTTGCGGACATTTTGTAAGCAACCAGACCGTCAGAATCTGACTCAAATACACCCTCGATCAGGAAAAATTTCATAAACATATCCATGTACTTGAAATTTCTGATCGAAATCCGCTGACCGTTGAACTGAAACTGGTCTGCCACGCGTGATCTGGAAACCCTACTGGAACGAAAACTTAACTCCACCTAGATCCAAGGTGGGTGAGCTTAAGTTCGACCTTTGGCTCAAGGAGGTCTACTAGAAGTCCTCCGTTGAGCTGGAAAAGTGCCGCTTTGGTTATAACCTAAGTATACCTTGTCTACAAGTCTATTTCAGAGAGTTTTTAGGCTATATAAGGACCTTAGAACACTCTCTCTCACAGCCATACGAATTTGAGAGAAACACTAGAGAGAGAAGTGAGAAAAGAGAGAGAAAGAGTGAGAGAAGTGGGAGAAACTCCCTGCTACTGTTTCCTTCCACTACCCAAGCTCCACCACTCCGTTCTTGTCGCTTTCCCAGCGATACCGACTTCGTTTTGAGGTAAGAAACCCTAACCCTAATCTGTTTTGGGGGTGTGAAGGTTGTAGTTATGAAATAGCTAACCTATTTCATTTTTAGGCTATCAAACTGCCGAATACGGAGGTTTAGCAAACCTAGCTGATTCGTTGCGATTCTACGGTATAAGGTGAGGACTTTAGGTGTATAGGTTACGGTTTTCAACACTTTCAATGTCAGATAATGATAGATTCATGATCTGCATGCTATTGCACATGTACAAAGTGTTGTTTGTTTTCCATTTCGATTAAAGATGTAGAATATGGAATTTTTCATATTCTAGGTATACGTAGAAATACCGTACACGTATAAATTTTGGAAATGTGTTTGCCATGATTATTTGTTGTATGAATATATGGTATATGGATAAAATACTTATTTGGTCAAAAGATTTGCCCTAATACATGTTTGCTAATATACACTATGTATATAGAAATAGTGTATTGTAGAAAGTACCGTATATGTATATATTTTGGAGATGTGTTTGCCATGACTATTTGCTGTATGAACATGCTATATATGCGTAAAATACTTGCTTGGCGAAAGGATTCGCCCTAATACATGTTTTACTAACATACACTATGTATGTTGAAATAGTGTATTCTAAGTGTTTGTGAAAAGGCTTGTGAGAGTAAGTGTTTGGATGATGGTGCCTTAGGTAGGTGTTGAAATGGGATTCTCAACTACCTTAGAGACATGTATGATTTCCTCCATGTGGTTGTTTACTTTAACCACTTATAAAATATATGTGATTGTATTCCTATTTATATAGTGCTTTATAATATGCTTTATAACATGCTTTATAACATGTTTTATAACATGCTTTATGGCATGCTTGTTAACATGCTTGAATTACTTTGTTTATTATGCTTTACACCACATGCTATGAATAAGGATTGATTGAGTTTGGGACTATGTCTATAGTCCAAAAAATCGGTACCAGACTTGAGATCGTGATTGAGATTCATGTCGCCACGAAAGATGTGTGACGAACCCGAGATGTACTTCAGTTGGCGACAGTGGTTAGGCCACACGAAGTGCTCATGCACTTCATGTCGTTCAGCGGATTATGCGGTCTAGCTAGTCAGGCTCGTCAAGTAACCCGATATGTCTAATGTATGCTCACCATGTTTGGACGCTACTGCTTGAACCTAGGGTACCAAACTTACCAGTGGAATCCCGTTAACCATGGTACCTCGATCCACTAAGACTCATGAGCCGGGCATAGTGGTATGGGACACCGTGGTCGAGCTGTCGGCCTACGCTGGGGCCACGTGCCTCCCCGTAGTGACCAGTGAGCAACCAGACTCGTGAGCCGATTATAGTGGTATGAGACACTATATTCGTGCTGTCGGCCTACATTGATAAGGTGATGGGGAGCAGTGTAACCTTTGTGCGTAACAGCCCTGACAGCCCTTTGTAGCGACCTCGAGCATACTTTGAATTTGCGGTGAGGCGACGAGTGTTGCCACAGTGTATAGAGTATGAACTAGGCCTGTATCTGTATAATGATGAACCGTTAAAAAGGTGATGGAGGAGTGGTGTAACCTTTGTGCGTAACAGCCCTGACAGCCTTTGCAGTGACCTAGAAATACACCATCGTATGAGATTAACTAGGATTGACGACCCTAGAATGGATCATGTTTGGGAATGATATAGGGAGGTACCTTAGTTTCCCAATACTACTGTTTGAAATGGACTAATAATTACTCGGTAATCATGCTCATCATCGCACTGCATGTGGCTGGTAGATGTGGAGCACTGAGGGATGAACGCATTCGCGAACGTAAGATGGTGTCGCATGAGGGTGGTTTGGTAAGGGCATTCATCATGTCATTTCATACTTTCATTTAATAAGAATAGTTAGGATTGTTTGATTGTACTGCTCTATCATTACTGCTTGACTGAATTGATAACATGTTAACCCATGCTTTATTGTTCCACTGAGTTAGCTACTCACTCCCACGTTACGGGATGGTGTTGTACACACCAACTAGACTCTGTCTCAGGTATAAATAGTACGTCGATTCAGGAGGCGGAGCCAGACTACGATGAGGACCAGGACGAGTTCTCATACATGCAGTACTCTGATGGCTTTGCTTAGGCCGACTGGATCGCGGGGATTTCAAGATCTATCTTTTAGTTGTATTTTGACCTTTTGATTCAGAAACAATACATGTATATGGATACTCAGTTAGTGTTCATACTCTGGAGTTCATGATGGTTTTGTTTCCTTACATACCTATATATACAGTTTCAGTCTTCCGCTTGCCTTTATACAATTGATCTGGAGTATGAATTACTATTTTGGTATAATCTCACTCATTTTATTGCACTGACACAGACAACATTCAATCTTCATCATCTATGTTGCATAAGTGATGATCTGGAACTCGAGAGTTGAGTTGCTACTCGACCCTCGAATTTCAGGGCGTTACAAAATTGATACAGGCCTAGTTCATACTCTATTCACTGAGGCAAAACTCATCGCCTCACCACAAATTCAGAGTATGCTCGAGGTCACTACAAAGGGCTCGTCACCAATCAGTGTAGGCCGACAGCTCGAATATAGTGTCCCGTACCACCATAATCGGCTCACGAGTCTGGTTGCTCAATGTACACTACGAGGAGGCACGTGGCCCCAGCGTCGGCCGACATCTCGACCACGGTGTCCCATACCACCATGCCCGGCTCATGAGTCTTAGCGGATCGAGGTACCATGGTTAAAGGAATTTCACTGGTAAGTTTGGTACCCTAGGTTCAAGCAGAGGCATCCAAACATGCTGAACATATATAAGACAGATCGGGTTGCTTGACGAGCTCGGCTAGCTCGAGCGCACAACAAGTTGAACAGTATGAAGCACATAAGCACTTCGTGTGGCCAACCACTATCGCCAACCGAAGTACGACTCGGGTTCGTCGAACACATCTCACGTGGCAAATGAATCTCAGCCACGAATTCAATCTCGTTACCGATTGCCTGGACTATAATCATAGCCCCAAACACAATCAATCCATGACTAGAAGCATGTAAAGTAAAGCAGAATAAACAAGGTGATTCAAGCATGTTGACAAACATGTCATAAAACATGTAATAAAGCACAATATAAACAGGAAACACAAACACCTATATTTCATAAGTAAGCGATTAAATTAAACAAGCAACATGGAGGAAATCATATACATCTCTAAGGTATCTGAGAATCTTATCTCAATACCTTATTAAACTTAGTTCGTCACACAATTTCTCACACAGGCATTTTAGCAAACTCTTAAACTACACCACTCCAACATACATGACGTATGTTGATTTCAACATAAAATAGGACAAATCCTTATAGCAAGGAGTTGTCGCATACACATCAATCATGTTCTTACATTCAATACATTTGGCAGACATAACTCATAAATCCATATTTATTTAGTCATTTCAATAAACACTTTAAACTACATACATCAACATACATGACGTATGTTGATCACATAGGTATAAGGCCAAATCCTTTCACTAGGGAGTTGCCCCAATTATAACATGTTCTTACATTCAATACATTTGGCAGACATAACTCATAAATCCATATTTATTTAGTCATTTCAATAAACACTTTAAACTACATACATCAACATACATGACGTATGTTGATCACATAGGTATAAGGCCAAATCCTTTCACTAGGGAGTTGCCCTAATTATAACATGCGTGGACCCACGTCGGATAGTCATGGCAAGCAGGAATCCAAGTTCCATGTTCATTCAGTCATTTCCACAAACACTTGGGCTACACGTTTTAGCATATACAGTGTATATTGGCTGTGGCGTGATTTAGGGCAAATTCTTTCGTCAAAGGGGTATCGCCAAGACAACAATCATATATCCATGACAATTAGTCATGGAGAGCACGAATGAGAATTCTATACTTATTCAGTCATTTTCACAAACACTTGGAATACACTCCTTTAACATACATAGTGTATATTAGTAAAAACATGTATTAGGGCGAACCCTTTCGCCAAATAAGTATTTTATCCATATATAATATATTCATATAGCAAATAATTATGGCAAATACATTTCCAAAATTTATACGTATACGGTACTTTCTACAAATACCTAGAAGATGTAAAATTCCATATTCTTCATCTTTAATCGAAACGGAAAACAGACAACACTTTGTACATGTGCAATTGCATGCAGATCATGAATCTATCATTATCTGACATTGAAAGCATTGAAAACCATAACCTATACACCTAAAGTCCGCACCTTTTGTCGTAGAATCGTAACGAATCCGATAGGTTTGCTAAGCTTTCGTATTCGGCAGTTTGGTAACCTATATAATGAAATAGGTTAGCTATTTCATAACCTACAACTATCAAAACCCCAAAATAGGTTAGGGTTAGGCTTTCTTACCTAGAAATGAGGTCAGAATAGCCGGAAAAGCGATTAGAAGGAAGTGGTGGAGCTTGGATACGGCAGGGAAGAACGGCAGGAAGAATCTCTCACACTTTCACTCTCTTTTCTCTCTCTTTTCCTAGGATTTTTCTCAAATTCGTATGGCTGAATGAGAGAGGGTTTTAAGGTCCTTATATAGCCTAAAATCTCACCGAAATAGACTTCAGGTCAAGGTATACATAGGTTATAACCAAAGCGAGTTGTTCCAGCTCAACGGAGCACTTCTGGTGGCCCCCCTTGAGCCAAAGGTCGGACTTAAGCTCACAGACTCTGGATCTAGGTGGAGTTAAGTTTTCGTTTCAGTCGGATTCTCAGATCACGCATGGCAGACCAGTTTCAATTCAACGGTCAGTGGATCTCGATCGGAGATTCCGAGTACATGGATATGTTTGGGAAAATATCCCTGATCCGAGGGTGTAATTTGGTCTGATTCTGACGGTCAGGTTGCTTAATACTAACCCACAAGTGTCACATGCCAGATTTATTTATTTTGAATTTAATTTAAAATTATTTTCACATTTCTCACACTCCCCGCTCCGAGCTCAAGCGAATAGCGCTGGGACACTATCTGGATTTGATTTCCGAGATGGTTGTCAAGCCCAGCAAGGCGGTCCTAATTCCTTAACTTCGTGTTAATCGGACTTTCGACGTGCGGTCCAGATCTGATACGGAGTTTCGTGATGCTCCCGAGAGCAGACGGGTAATGAGATTGATCCTAGATTTTACGGTAACCTAGCGTCAATGATTTTACAAGTTTTAGGTCTTGCAGATCGTATTTAAAGTGATGGGTGCTAATTTCACAGGTACTCTAGTTTAATACTGGCTAATTCTCGCCTAATTTCTAAAGGATTTAGTCCTGTATGATTTCTGTCTGAGGTGGTACTTAGTCCTTTGTAATAATGTTTAGCTTAAGTATTGTTCTTCATCACCTAAACTTTAATATAGTGTTTAATGTGAAAGTACTTAGAAGGATTTAAAGAACGAGATGGTGAAAGGTGAGATTTGTGAAGGAAATGGGTTCAAAAGCGGTTTTAGACTTTGAGATTTGAGTTTTAACAAGTTAATAAGGTGTTAGGATCGACCCATTGCCTAAGGACGTCTAATCCCAGGTTGGCAAAAATTCGGGATGTTACATGGATATTCTAATATTGTATGGTTCGTGGACTTACTAGTATGTTTCCGCTTTCTCTGATATCGTATGATTCATAAACTTGTCAGTATTTCCGCTTAGTCTGATATTTGCTTGCTTGACACTTACCTTGTGCACACACTTACACCACCCTCTAAGCTTTCTATAAGCTTACGCACGATAGATGCATGCAGGTGACGATAGGACGCAGTCGAGCTGAGGCAGGAGTGTACGACAGAGCTTCTGGAGATTTTATTATATGCATGTATTTTCCTTTCAGTGTTGTACTTAAATGATTATATTAGTATGTGGTGATGATGTTGTTCTTGTGATTTGGGTATACTTGTGGTTATGCTTCTTATGAGACAAATTCATGTTGAAAATCCTTCTTGTAAGATCCCAGGATCGGAATCTGGCGTATGAGCCCTGGGAGCCGAGAAT
Organism: Magnolia officinalis; assembly: GCA_021015155.1. NCBI lineage: Eukaryota > Viridiplantae > Streptophyta > Magnoliopsida > Magnoliales > Magnoliaceae > Magnolia > Magnolia officinalis. The sequence continues at coordinate 28,700,791 of JAJHSJ010000010.1, read as the reverse complement.
GGGGTATTACAGAGGCTGTCGGCACCGAATTCGGCGATCAGGAATTTTGTGAGTCTGGTTTCCGAGTTTGGGGCGTGACACCTACCATTGATTTATGTGTTTTATATTCATCCGTTCATCTATTTTGACGTGGCCCACCATGATCTAGACGGTGGGCCCTATCATGATGCATGTGTTTATCCATGCAGTCCACTGTCCAGATATGGACAGTGGGAACCCACCTTATGTATTGTATTTCCAGCCGTCCATCTGTGTGGGAGATGGAAATGGATTGGCTGGAACACCTTACACCGTCCAGCAGCAATAGCTGTTGTAATGACATCAGTCAGCTCCGTGAGCCCCACCACATGTCTCATCATGATGCATGTCGACCATCTACACCATGCATTTGATGGGTCCCCTCTTAAAAATGGGGTACACCAAAAATCAGTCGTACGCAGAACTCAGGCAGTCCACACTACAAGAAGCAGTGGGGGATTGAACGTCTACCATTGAAACCCTTTTTTTGGGTTATAGAAGTTTTGGATAAATATGAAATTTGTTTTTTCCTCTTAATTCAAGTCTTTGTGACCTTATAAACAGATGGAAAATAAACGTTATGGTGGGCCCTACGTGGGAACCACCAATGTGGAAACCGATTGGATGGTGTACCACACACCAGCTATATAGCTGCTGTAATGATGTCAACAGGTTCTGTGGGAGCCACCGTTGATGTATGGGTCTTGTCCACACCATCCAGATGGTTGGACGGTGGGACCTACCGTTGATGTATATGTCTATATCCACACCGTCCAGCACCCTGGACGGTGGGACCCACCTCAGTGTATGCGCTGTATATTCACATCATTTGTCCCTTGGACGTGAGGCCCACCATGATGTATGTGTTATGTACACACTGTTCATCCATTTTCTGGATCATGGGCTACTCCTTAGGCCCATGTGATGCGGCCCTCTTGATGTACATGAGGCCCATGTTTGAGGCCCAATATGATGTATACCCAGCCCATACGTTGAGGCCCATTGTGATGTATATGAGGCTTGTGTATGAGGCCCATTATAATGAGCATGCGGCACGTCTTTAAGGCTCATTGTGATGTACATGAGGCCCATGTTTGAGACCCAATATGATGTATACCCGGCCCATGTGTTAGGGCCCATTGTGATGTATATGAGGCCCGTGTATGAGGCCCATTGTAATGAGCATGCGGCCTGTCTTTAAGGCCCATTGTGATGTACATGAGGCCCATGTTTGAGGCCCAATGTGATGTATACCTGGCCCATGTGTTGGGGCCATTGTGATGTACATGAGGCCCATGGGATGTGGCCCATTATGATGTATATGTGGCCCATGAGTGAGGCCCATGTGATGCGGCCCATTGTGATGTGTATTAGGCCCATCTGATGCAGCCCACTGTGATGTATATTAAGTCCATATGATGCTGTCCATTGTGATGTATATTAGGGCCATGTGATGCGGCCCATTGTGATGTGTATTACGCACATGTGATATAGCCCATTGTAATGTATTTGAGGCCCAATGTGATCTATATGAGGCCCATGAGTGAGGCTCAATGCGATGTATATAAAGCCCATGTGTAAGGCCCAAGGTGATGTATATGAGGCCTATTGCTATGTGTGATTCACCAGGATGTATGTAATGATGTTTATGATGCCCATTCATGTTCCTAGTTGATATTAAATGGGTCATGCCTTGGGAGCAATGATGGTTTAATGTCCACATTATAAGAACAATGATGGTTAAATGTCCACATTGTAACTCTTCCCAGGGCTCGTTGTTAGACCCATCCTCATCTCCCCTTAATGGGCTAACCCAAACCGTTGGCCCCCATTGATGATTATATTACCCATCTTTCCCTTGATTAGGCTATCCCAAACCGTTAGACCCCCCATTTGATAATGATACTTTCCATCATACCCTGTAGGACCACCCAAGCCTTGGAGCCCATCTTGTGTTCGTACCGAGCCTTCCATAGGGAATGTGGCCCACCTAGATGCATGTGTTTGTCCAAGCTTAATGACCTAAAATTGAGGCCCACTTAGATGATGAGTAAGACCGTTTGTAGGGTTATGTAGTCCCAGATGTGTGGATCCTACCAAGGGCCGCCTTATATTCGTATCAGGCCCTCATAGGAAATCCCAATTGTCATGATAAAGGAAGTGAGGAAGCCCACTTGTCGTATACCTACTTGACTCACCCCATGAGACATATCTTATCCTTGTATCCAGTTGTTAGGACCTTAGTGTCACATATATATCGTTACACCGTCCATTTACTTCTTTGGGACAAGTGTGAGGCCTATCCTTGACACTAGTACACCATTACCTCTTACCGTATATAGGAGAATATGTAGTACCAGATTTAGTATATCCTCTGCGTAGAGCCTATCTCGATGTATGGCCAATATTCGTTGTCCTTCCAGTGGACCCCGTCTTGGAATATATGATATATCAGTACCTTAGAAGGCTAATGTAGGACATGCCGCATGGACTCCTATAGTTATAGAAGAAGCATGTCGATTAGTTCATAATCTTGGTATGTGACATACCAGTGAAAGCCGATCGTGGTTTATTGTTGTCTACCTTATCTGATAATCATGTTAAGTGTACTTAGTCTAGTAGGACACACTAAGAACATGTATAATATTACATCATGATACATGCCCATACGCATCATCTGCATGCTTGTTATGAGGAGTGATTGAGCATAGCATGTACCATTGGGCTAATTATTTATGGGACTCCCTGAGAGACGGAGTTGCCCCACATGAGCGTGTTGTACACGCAGGTTTGATGCATGACTGGATGGTATGACTCATGAATCTCGTATTTTATGATATGACCACCGTACACCCTAGCGACATCAGGGCGGTAGCCTCCATGGGCATATCGTGGATGGCCAGATGGGACACCAGAAAATCTTTTTCTATATGGGGTGCTATAGATGTCCATGGGTGAAAGTCCCTAAACCCTCTTGGTACCGGAGGACGCTCCAACGTCTAAACCGAGTGGATACATGAGCGCCCGAGTGTTGAATACCAGTAGGCCACGTCTCTCACTGTGTCGTGGTCGGTTGGAAGGGGTATAGCCTTATCCGCCCGAGTAAGGGGGCTGTAAGCTAGGCTGAGTTTGACCAGCTCACAAATGGGTCCGCTATCGACGAGCCGGGTAAGTATTGGCAGACTACTGGCTAGGCGGATAGTGAGGTCTTTTCCACTCGTTGGTTGTACGGCTAGGGAGGCGGCAACCATTGTTGAGTGTACTAGACCCCGACGATATCACAGAGATGTACAGTACTGATATATGGACTTATTGAGCAGGAGTTGCATACTCAACATTTTACTCATTCATTCATTCATTCATTCACTATCCATTCGGGCTGGTGGTGCGCAACTAATTATTGTGTACCTTCACAATGACCAGGATTTCAGTTGAGGCGCGCGACTAATCAATAATCAGGAGTTTACCACACTGAGTCTGTCTATCCAAATTTAGGTATATGACTGGTTTGGATAGAAGTCCCTTGTGATGGACCCCATAACCTACGATACTACGTACTATCATCCCGACTTCACACTCTAGCTTCCTCATTTTATTCACACCGCATATTGCATTACATCTGCGGCATATGACATTTTAGGTTGTTATGTTTCTGCATTTATATGACCTACATGAGGTTGACGGTATTTGTGGACTTGTCAGAATTTGCATATTGCATTGCATCCTCAGTATATGATATTTGGCTTACTATGTCTCCACATTGTATAGTTGATCTACATTACTTCCTCAGTATATGATATTGGCTTATTATGTTTTACATCACATAGCCTGGATAAGGCTGATGGTATTGATGGACTTACCAGCATGTTTCTGCATTTCTCTGATATTGCATACTTGACACTTACCTTGCGTATACACTTAGACCAGCTTCTAAGCTTTTTATAAGTTTATGCATGATAGATGCATGTAAGTGACGTTAGGTCGCAGCAGTGTTGAGCTTGGAGCATGCAGCGGTCTTCTGGAGCTTTGATTTTTGATTTTTGATATATATATATATATATATATATATATATATATATATTCTCTTTCAGCACTGTACTCAACTGTTTATATTAGTGGATATGTGATGATGATGTTGCCTTTGTGATTTGGGTAAACTTTTGGTTATGCTTCTTACGAGATAAATGTACGTTGAAAAATTCTCCTTGTAGGATCCGAGGATCGGAATCTGGCATATGGGCATTGGGAGCCGAGAATGGGGTACTACGAAAGCTATTGACACCGGATTCGGTGATAAAAAATTTTGTGAGTCCGGTTTCCGAGTTTGGGGCATGATATTACTCTATTAAAATAGTTTAAACTAACTTGAGAGAGAGAATAGAATTAGCAGAAATAAATATAAAGATTACAGTGCAAATAGCTTAAGGAGGCTTGGACTATCACTCTTTTTAACAAGATAGAACTACGAATTTTCATGTGTTATGAAGAGAAGAAAGAGCCTCTATTTATAGCCAAGGATGTGTGCAGTTCAGCTGGCCCGAGGGTCAGTTCAGCTAACCGGATTCCAAAGATCATGTTCCAACAGAACTCAGATTTTGCGGGATAAAATCTTTTTAAAATTCGACTGGCCCAAACCCAAGTTCTGTTGACCGAACCTACCGTTCGACTGGCCCAATATGCCTAAAATCTGACAGATCACAATTGTTGTGTACTTGATCGAACCTAGCCCGGGCTGGACGAACATGCCGTGGGAAAATCTTATTTGGATCTGATTTTTGCCCGAATAGTATAGGGTTGGCCTAATGCAGATAGGCTGGCCAAACCAAATGTCGAGCTGGCCTAACTAGAGTGTATTTTACATAAAAGATGATCATTATAATGCATGTATGAAATACACATAACCTATGGTCATTCTAAGGTTATACCACATGTGGTTGACTAATACCAAGTGTTCCGATCTTTGAACCATGAATTATCTTAACTTGAGATATTGAGTCTTTTTCTCAGATGCTTGATTGAGTTGATAACTTGTTTTCGATGGAGCTTGCGATCCTTATAGGACTACAAAATTTGACAAATTACAATGTGATTGAGTATAAGCACTTACAGGACTGATTGAGAGAAGAAATAAAGAGGAAATCAAAGAGAAAAGAAGAAGAAGAAGAAGAAGAAGAAGAAGAAGAAGAGGAACAAGTAAAGAGTCGAGTTATTGAGTTGACTTGGTCCAAAACCGAGTCAAGTCGTTGACTCGCTGACTTGTGGCGAGTTCAACCAAGTTATGTGGGTTTCATTGTCCCTGTTAGACGATAGATCGGGTGAGGAGAAAAAAGAGAATAAAGAAAAGGATGGTAAGAGACTATGAAGAAGAAGTAAAGGAAGGGAGGGGGTTGTTAAGTCGACTCAGTTGAATCAGGTCACTAACTTGGCTCATCCTCTCAAGTTAACTGACTAGACATCGAGTTGGGCCGCACCCAACTTCAGTTGAGGTAGAAACTTTCACCTCCCTTTTGTTCGTAGTTGTAACTATGTGGGCTTGACGGGTTGTATTCAGAATAGATTGTAGGCAAGTTTAGCCTAGTTTAGCTTTGTTCGGCTAAGTTCAACCAAGTCGAGATTGTAGGTCAAAGTTCACTAGACTACATAACTAAGACCCTAATGTTGATCCTAACTGTAGATAGTTTGTAGAACTTTGATCTAACTATACAATTTCATAACTAATGATAGGATTTGATTATAAGGGTGCACGCAATCCCTAACAACATTGGTAGGCGATTTGATTCGTAAGATGATAACTCTTCTAACTCTTCTCCTTTGAGCTTTCCGCTTCCATGTAGCTTAAGTGATAGTTCTTATTTTAATTTCAACTAATAATTGATATCTCTATTTCATGATTACTCGTGCTAGTTATTGGAACTGAACCTCAAATTATATGCTCAACATTTATCATGTATAAACATTTACATGTCACACTTGAATATTTTCTCATACTCGTGAACTGTTTGTAGAACTTGAATTGCTACATCTATTAGTGGAAAACTCCACTTATATATGTACATCCAGACTTGAGATGTAACTGATTATAATAGACCCTCGACCTAGTGGACATTTTTGCCTAATGGATTAGATGAAATTTTGTTATGGCATTACCATCTTATGGAATGTTGTGCCTATGCGGCTTTTGGGGATAATCCACTTTTATCGCATTCCTTGATAGACTATTTTCCCTCTGTGGCTTTGATTTGATATTTGCCCTATGTGGCTCTGACTTGATATTTGCCCTTGTGACTTTGATTTGATATTTGCCTCATGTGCCTTCGATTGCATATTTTCCCTAAACGGCTTGATGGATTATTTTTGTGTAACCATACGATGGTAAGTCCTACCTGTTAAACTATGATTGGCCACTAGTTGAGGAGATTACCATTAAACATCCTAATGTTGGAGTCTCATGAGCCGGGGATGGTAGTATGAGACACTATGCTCTAGTTGTCGGCCTATGTTGGGTGACGAGCTCCCCATAGTGACGTTTGAGCATTCTTAAATTGGTTGTTTGTAGTTTGAATAATAATGGTTGGGCTAATCATGCATTCATAGCATACGTGGGATGGCGGGTGGCTAATTCTGGATGTTGTAGCATGTGCCCTTTGTCGTGGTATCGTTTCGTTAGATCCCAGATCACCGACAAATGATCCACTTTTAGTGAGCTAGTCACTACGCATGTACTTGATGTATTTTAGCTAGTTGCTGACCATATGCATTGGTTTTGCCCAAAATTCAATTGGATGAGCATCCCCAGTTGTTATGCATTCACACATCCATGCATTTAAATAAAATTTCATCATGGGTTAAGGTTTTCTTGTTTAACTATACTTAACTAATGTGACTATATGTAATCTTGAGAGGAATTCACACTGAGCTGGCCACTTATTCTTTGAATATATAACCGTACAGGTGGTGCAGGTGATTTGAATTACACTCATGTTCAAACTAATAAGGAGCACGGTACACACATTAGGGATATGTGATTGTATCTGCCTAAGAGAAGCTGCGTGATCTTGCATCTCAAGTCTGGCTGCATTTTATTCTCTTTACATGATAAATTGTTTATTTCTTGTATTTGTAAGCATTGAGACATTGGTTTGTATAAGCCCTATGGGCAGCTGCTCGTGAATCTTGAATGTGTACACAGACTTCCCCTTATGCTTGATTTATTTCTCTTCCGCTAAACTGCAAACTCTGAAAAAGGAAAAAATGTGTATAAAAATAGGCCATCTTTAAAGGTTAACACTTGGATTTTTGGAAATGAGTAGTATATTCGGGTTTCGAAAACTGAGGCGTTACACTATATGATCGAGTCACATGGATATATAATCATCCTTAGTCGTGACGTTAGATTCGACGAAGGATCCTTGTTCCATAAGGATGACAACGACGAAGAAGAAAAGTCAGTTGTGGACGTTCACATAAATAGATATGAGACACAAGTTGATACTGAGACGTAGACAGAGGTACAAGAGTGGGTGGAGCAACCACCAGTGAGAAGGAATCTGCCAAGGGATCGTAGGTAATCGGCGAGATATAAGGATGACTTAAATGTTGCATTTGTCGTCATTAAAGATGAAGGAAATTCACTTACTTTTTAGGGCGCTCTTGACGATGCTGATGCCGAAAAGTGGAAGGCAGTGATGCATGACGACATGGACTCTTTGTATAAGAATGAAACTTGTAAATTGTTGGAGCTTCCCATCGGCCATAAAGTGATCAGGTGCATATGGATCTTTAAGAAGTAACATGATAGGTACAAGGCAAGGCTGGTTGCAAAGGGATATGATTAGAGAGAAGGTATTGCTTCACCGAGATATTCGAGCCCGTGGTGAAGAAAGTATCAGTCAGTTTTGTATTAGCGTTGGTTGCCCAATACATTCTTGAGCTGGAATAGATGGATGTTAAGATTACTTTCCTACATGGGAAATTAAAATAACAGATTTACATGAAGCAACCAGAAGGTTTCGAAATACAAGGGGTAGAGAACAAGGTTTACAGGTTGAAGAGGTCATTATACAGCCTGATACAGTCGCCTAGGCGATGGTATAAGAAATTTAATTATTTCATGGTGAGCTAGAAGTTTACTAGAAGTGAGTATGATCATTGTATCTATTACAAGACACTGAGCGATAGGAAATTAATTATCTTGGTATTGTATGTTGACGACATACACATGGCCAGTCATAGCATGTCTGAGATTGTCATACTGAAGACTCAACTATCAGGGACATTTGAGATGAAAGATCTGAGGACTGCAAAGAAGGTTTTCGATATTGATATACACAGAGACGGGAATAGGAGCAGGCTATGGTGATCTCAGGCAGAATACCTTGAGAAGGTATTGGTGAAGTATGGAATGTACATGGCAAAGCTAGTCGGCATTCCCCACGCGGCTCATTTTAACCTTTCTCTCGAACAGTGTCTTGAAACAGATGAAGAAAAGCAAGCTATGTCTCGTGTGCCTTATTCGAGTGCGGTTGACAGCTTAACGTATGCCATGGTCTGTACGAGACCAGATATTTCACATGCGGTGGGTGTTATTGGTAGATACATCTCTAACCCTGGTAGGCAACACTAGGAGGCAGTGAAATGGCTACTTCTATATATTCGAGGTATGTAGGACTATGTCTTAGCATTTAAAAAATAAGGGACAAGTTAGTAGGCTATGTGGATTCAGATTACATGGGCAGTGTGAGTAATAGAAAGTCGACTTCCAGTTACTCATTTGTGTTAGTGGGTGAAACGATCAGTTAAATGTTAAAGTTTCAATCTGTGGTGGCTCTTTCCACAACTAAAGCTAAGTATATGGTGGTGATAGAAGCATTCAAAGGTGTTTGGGGGGGGGGGGGGGGGGGGGGGGGGGATAAATCGGGGGGCTTCAGGAGGAGGCCGAGCAAGTGAATTGTGATAGTGAAATTGCGATTAATTTGGCAACGAACTCTGTTTATTACTCGTGTACTAAGCATATTGATGTGCGTTGTCATTTTATCTGATAGGTGCTTAAGGAATGAGAGTTGACACTTGAGAAGATACACACAAGCGTGAATTCGGTTGACATGCTTTTGAAGGTAGTTCTCATAGAGAAGTTCTATGTAACTTCTTTGGGCTTAGTGAAGCCGTAATGAGGACTGATGTGCACGAGAAGTGATGATGAAGCTATGATGGAAGGCAATTGGAGATGGTGGTGAAAAACGAGTAATGAAAACTGAAGATTGAAGACATGGAAGAGATTAATGTCTAATGTCTTAAATCTATCTGTAACAGGGTCTGTCGATGCCATCGACAGACCACTCAATCCCATCGAGCAGATGTGGATGATGTCGATGCCATCGACAGACCGCTCGATCCCGTTGAAAAAATTCGAAGAAAAAAAATAAAATCTTATTTGGTTCCTTTACAATTTTGGAAGTTATTATTCAATGACAATGAAAGATCTTTGATGTCATCGACTGGTATTCGATGTATGTCGAAATCATTGAAGGTCTCATCGAGCGCACATGCAAAGTTACGTAAGTGCGTGAGATTTGTTTCCTATTATGGTTAGGTAGTATATATATAGGATTAGGGAGAGGATCATGGCTTTCTAAAGTGTTTTAAAGGATTCAAGGGCATAGTCAGAATTTTAAAGGAGATTCAAAAGCTATATAAATATGTAATATCTGCTATCTCTTGTAATTTTATTTTTATAATGTATTACTCCTTGCTTTACGTGGTAGTTTCTTTCTTTAATGATTTTTTTCATATAAAATTTGTCTTATCTTCTTGTTGTACGTGAAAATGGCGTTACAATTTGCTTGGCTCTTGCATATGTTTTCCCGCGACCCAACATAGATGAGATGTTTTAGGCCCACTGAGTTCGAGAGAAAGAGAAGACGTTGTACCGATAATTGATGGGACACGCTCACGCAAGTCCACCCCCATTCAGTACGGTTGGATATATAAAAATAAAATTTTAGTTGGATGGGCTATTCACACTTTTACATTCGGGCCACACCTATCAACGTCACACGTAAGAACTTGGTGATGCAATGGAGGAACCTACTGTGTAGATGGTCTGCCCCAATGATCAGGTGGGTTGAACGTGTACTAAACTCCCTGAACCGTCCATTCTTTTTTATTTTACAGGAATGACCCACGTGATGAGTAGACTGTCTTCCTTTTTAGCACCCAGTCATCTGTACGGTGTGTCATACCTTATGCACGGTCAGATGCCGTGTACACATTCAATTTTACACTTCACTCGTGCCCTTTTCCACCCATACCTCATGCCAATCAATGTCAGACTTACTTTCAGCAGCACTAGCGCATGTCGTGACAATTAGATTCCCGACTAATGGGATAGAAATGGAAATGACATTCACTTGACATTTCGACAGATTTGGATGTGAAATCACTATGGTTTCCCAAAGGGGATTGATAATGGAGATTAATTATGACATCATAAATTAATTATGTCATCATTATTATTTTATTATTGCCAAAGAAATAGAGAAATAGTGTGACAAATACAAGTTTATTTTGCAAAGTAATTTATAATTATCACGCTTTTCATTTAATAATTATAAATTTTTTATGCAAAGATAACATCAATTTATTTTGACAATAATTTAATAAAAACAACATCAAATTGTCATAATTATATTTTTATTGTAAATAAATCAAACAATATAAATTACCATCGTTAAGATCAAAAACATTTGTCATTGGAACAATTAAAGTAATTTATAATCATTATTCATTTTCTTTACATTAATGTGGTAGAGCACAACTTGACAATGACCGAACCAATGAGGTGGGTGAGACCCTGACCGGAGGACCCACCTCGTTTTATGAATTGTATATACACACCATTGGTTTATTTTTCCAACTTATTTTGGTAATGGTTCCAAAATGGGAGCAGATACAAATTTCAGGTGGACCACACCACAAGAAACAAATGTCATTGAGCACTAACCATTAAGGTCACACAAAATTGGATGAAAGTAAATATATATATATATATATATATATATATATATATAATATATATATAGATATTATATATAATATATATATATATATATATATATATAATATCCTTAACTTTTGTAGCCCACTAGCCCTTGGATTCCACCATGCATATTAGCTTAGGCATGGTCAAATGTCGTGCACCTTGATTGTGGGGCCCTATGGTCAGGGTCTCACCCACAAGCCCTCAGGAATGTAAAAATAGGATTTCAAAAATAGAGTACCCCCTAAGTGGAATCACATTATTTCTTGGATGGGTTAGACAATTATTAACTTATCACATTATTTCTTGTATAAGAAAACCCTGACCTAAGAGCAATGACTACTGTGTAGAAGCCACGGATCCAAACAGCCTGTGTTGTTGTGGAAAGCAATTTTCATTCTCACAAAGATTTTTTGTATCCAAACACACCTTTATTCTAAAAATGCCTTTGCCTATTGGACTGTAAAGTTCATGCCCCACTCAGAAGACCCTACTGATTTAGAGTTCTATAACCCTAGTAATGATTCGGAACAGTACTGTACTGCTATTTTGGTGCAAATTGGCTGCATTGGTCAGGTGAGTAGTGCCAACATTGATTAGTATTAGTTTGGTCCAATCCACTCTTCAGTCACGACTGAACCAAAACAATTCCTAACCATCCAATCCATCAATCCATGGCTTTCAAAACGAGCGGTCCTTATAAGTTGCTGTGGAACAGTCCAAATTTGAACCATTCATCCAGTGATCGCTACTTTGTTGTCCATCATGACTTTAATCTGGCGATCAATAGAAGTCCGAAAAGCAAAGTGAAATCATTAGAATTAGAATAGTCAGCATCACCGGGACTGGTTAATGGTGACCCATGAAGAGCACACTGGACCATCTGGACCGTCCAGATTGTTGTTTTAGACCTTTTTTTTTTACATAGGATGATTATCCTACAAAAGAAATATCAATAGGCCATTTTTGCATCTTTATTGAAACGATGAACTTATCTAAAATTGGACACATAAGACGTGACCGTTCACCAAGTGGGCCATAGATAATTGATTTACAATAAATAATTATCTAATAACTGTTTTTGAGCATTTGTCATTTTTATAATCACATAAATAATTAATCATCATATATGTATAGGGCATGAATGATTTGGATTTAGCTGGTGTCCTTGTATTCTTGCATCTGGACATCTTGTCCCGGATCCTCTTAGGACGGGTCTTTCCAGGTCCAGAACTTAAAACTGTTATGGATTTGGAAATCCGTCTGCGTATCTATCGGGACTTACGATCCTTCCTCTGGGATGCAAACTGCAGCGAGTAAACTCTGTGGGACCCACCATGATGTGTCTTATCCACGTCGTTCATTCTCAAAATTGAAACATATTCAAAGCTCAAGTGAACCATACCACAAGAGTGGGAATTGAATGCTTACGGTTTCAATTCAATATCCCCGCTCTTTCACACCATCACGACTGGACAACTGCTTTTTTTTTTTTTTTTTTTTTTTCTTTCTTTTTAATTCTTCTTTTTTTTTTTTTTTTTTGGTTAGCACGTTAGTACACACCATACTGTTAGCCACACCCCACTTGGGAATAGATACCAAGACTACTATTGAAACGAGTTTATCTACACTCAATCTACCACTTAAGCTATCGATCCATGTGTGAGAACTACATGAAATCGCAATCCTCTAATGGTCCTGGCCATTCAATCCATGCCAATGAAACATATAAGAAGAAAGGTTTGCAAATTGCATACATCTACCATGTATGACGCAGCTACCGCCAAAGAGGCACTTGTTTCTTGACGCAGGGATGGACGTGATAAGGTTGATAACCGTCTTCCTTAAGGAGATAATTACTCTAAATCCACAAATCATCTTCTTAGACTCTTCACAAAGATTCCTCGAATTCACGAGGAAAATTAAGAAAATAGAAATAAATTTTAAGAAATTCGAAAATTAATTGATAGATGATGAAAACAAATTTATAAATAGTACTATTTATAGACAGTCATGATTTCTACTGGACTTCATGATTTTTAGCCAAAAATAATAAGTGTCCTATTTGGCCTAACCACATTATTCTCCTAAATTTTCTAAGCCCTTTTCATGTTGGGCACAACTTCTAAGGCTCAAAGCATAAAGAGATATGATCGAACTAAAACTTACTATAAATAGTAAAAATCTCGCAAATTCGGCGTGGACAACCCGGCGTAACTGAATTGGGTGGCTAAAGTAGCTTCTCCTACCCTAAAATCATATGGTACATCGAATAACTCATTCTGGTTTGCAAGATATGCCTACTTTAGGATTCCGATGGTCCTGATCACTTCCGCCTCCGATTGCGACTTCGTTCGTCCATCTTGGACATGAAAGTGTCCATGACCAGCTCTACATCAGCCCCCTCCACTTCAAAAGAACTCGTCCTTGAGTTCTTGTCCCGCTTTGGTTCATGATACTCGGTCTTGAGGTTCTTTGCATACGAGGGAGTAGTTAATCTGACTCCCACCCGGCTTGTGCTCCAGGTCTGCAACGTTGAAAGTACACAGGATCTCCATGTCATCCGAAAGATCAACAATGTAAGCATTGTCATTGATCTTTCGGAGGATCGGTATCGGTCCAATCTTCTGGTTCTTCAATTTGTTGTAAGTCCCGGTTGGAAATCTCTCCTTGCATAGATGAACTATAAATTGGTCACCCATCTCAAATACCTTTTGTTGCCGATGCTTGTCACCTTGCTCCTTGTATTTATTGTTCGAAGCATGCAACATGGCTTACACCTCCTTATGAATGCCCACGATTCGATCCGTCATATTTTCTGCTATAATGCTCATGCCCGAAAGCTTGGGCAAAGGGACCAAGTCAAGTTATGGAGAGGCACTCAACCATAAACAATCTCGAACGGAGACTTCACTATCAAGTAGTTCACCATGTTGTTGAATGTAAACTCTATTTGAGACAAGTCCAAATCCCACTGCTTCAGTTTTTCACCTGAAATACTTCGAAGGAGGTTTTCCAATGTGGGATTCACAACTTTAGTTTTCCCATCAGTCTATGGATGATAGGCACTGCTAAACTGAAGTTCTGTACCGAACTGACTCCATAAAGTCCGCCAAAAGTGGCTATGAGTTTCATGTCACGGTCAGAAGTAATGGTCTTGGGAAACTTGTGTAGCTACATGACCTCTCTGAAGAATAGGTTCGTCACATGTGTTACATCGAGAGTCTCACTACCAGAAAATAGGGCAATGCTGACGGTAAAAAACCATCGGCAATGACCTTCGTCGACGGATTTTAGCCGTCGCAAGGTCTATCGACAAAGGGTGTATCGGCATTGCTTGCCGACGGATTAAAACCGTCGGCGGTTTCGACGGCTAAAACCGTGGGCTTTTCCGACGGTAAGAGCGACGGTAAAAATCGTCGCCATTTTCGACGGTCGGCGATTCTCATAAAAAAAATTGAAATATATAATATATCATCCATTGAATTTGGATGATATATTTCTTGCTTTTTCTATTGTGTAGACTTACCTTCTCAAATAGATTGGTTTGTTCAGGGCCTTGGAGAAATGTGTATATCTAGAAATGGATGTGTGCATTGATCAACGCACATCCATTTCTAGATTTACCCATTTCTCCAAAGCCCTGTACGAACCAACCTATTTGAGAAGGTTAGTCTACCCAATAGAAAAGCACATGCATGGCATACCAAAAACTTTTAAAGACAACAAGAAGCAAAAACCAGCATGGCATACCAAAAACAACTTACATCTCTTTCGACTTTGTGATAAGAACATGAAAGCAAACATAACTCTCTTGGTGCATTAGGATCCTTTTTCTTCTTTGGTTTTCTCTTCTTTGAA
>JAJHSJ010000010.1:28514880-28685777 GCA_021015155.1 Magnolia officinalis | reverse complement strand
TTAGCTCCTTTCTGTAACCATAGGTATCAGTGTCATAGTACACATCGTCGATGAAATTCAGACCAATGCGTTTCCCATTTCATGTCAAGGATAGGTCCTAAAATTACACCTTGTTCCGACATACGGATCAGGACATAACACTTGAGCCTTGAGGGTGGAAAAAAATAAAAATAATAAATAAATAAATAAAATAAAATAAATTTTAAGGGGGGTAGAACATTATGAGCCTAATCTAGTTAAGTCAGTTTATACGTCCTCTTTGATCAAAGTGGCGCAACGAAAGCATGGTGGACCCTACCCCACTGGGCCAGGATCGAAACTGTGCTGGTTGAATACGAACATTATAGAAGCCCTAGCAAGTACTACTATGAGAAACCGTTCTAGGATGATCTAGTAAGATTCGATTCACCATTTCATTTCCTTGGACATAGATAATAACAAGGACTCTCTTAGACCAATGGGCAACCCGAGAAATAGGACATTTGATCATTTCAATGATGGGCATTCCCTAAGTTTTTAGACTGATCGGTCTACGGAGTTACTGAAACATACAACTGCGAAACATTCGCGGCTTGACCCAATTCTCAATCCTGGGTGACTACCAATGGACTCACTGCTTGACTAAGTAGAAGACCAGGATCCACTAGGATTCGGAAGGGATACGATGATCTTTCTACTCTGGCTCGGTAGATGATCGATGTATCGGGATCAAGCCCATTATAACCGTCTCTCCGTGTAGGTCAAACCATGAAAACAACTATCTTACCTAAATAAATGGGAATTGTAGTCAAGACTCCAAATAGGTAAAGAAATAAATTGTAGCAAACCATCCAGGTATGAGAAATGGATAAATAAATATGTTTTAAGGGGGGTAGACTAAAATGAACCAGGCTAGTATATACCCTACCACGCGTAGAAACTCGAAATCAATAAAACTTAGGCAAAAGAAATAATTAAATCTTTCCTTATTACCCTTAGATAATTTCGGGGGCGAAATTTTATTTTAAGGGGGGTAGATTGTAACAGCTCGGATTTTTTCCAACCTGGAATTAGACGTCCTTAGGCGATGGGTCAATCCTAACACCGGTTTAACTTCTCAAACACTCAATTAAAGCCTCAAATCCCTTTTCAATCTATTTTCTTCACAAATCCCACCCTTCACCACATTGATCTTTCAATTTTTTTTAAGTACTTTCACCCTAGACACTATCTTAAACTAGCTAAGTAGTATAACTTGGATCATTTTATATACAAACTACAAAGGACTAAGTACCACCTCAGACAGAAATTACTTAGGACTAAATCCTTTAGAAATTAGGCGAGAATTAGCCAGTGTTAAACTAGAGTACCTGTGAAATTAGCACCAATCTCTTTAAATACGATTTGCAAGACCCAAAACTTATAGAATCATTGACGCTAGGTTACCCTGAAATCTAGGATCAATCTCATTACCCGGCTGCTCTCGGGATCATCTTGAAATTCCGTATCAGATCTGGACCGCACGTCGAAAGTTCGATTAACACGAAGTTAAGGAACTAGGACCGCCTTGCTGGGCTTGACAACCATCTCGGAAATCAAATCCAGAAAGTGTCCCAGCATTATTCGCTTGAGCTCGGAGTGAAGAGTGTGAGAAATGTGAAATTAATTCAAAATAAAATATCTTGAATAGTAATCTGACACGTGTTGTTTGCGGATCAGTTTTAAGCAACCAGACCGTCAGAATCAGACCAAATTACACCCTCGGATCAGGAGAAATTTCATACACATTTACATGTACTCGGAATCTCCGATCGAGATCCGCTGACCGTTGAACTGAAACTGATTCGCCACGCGTGATCTGGAAATCCCACTAAAACGAAAACTTAACTGATCGTAGATCCAATGTCGGTGAGCTTAAGTTCGACCTTTGGCTCAAGGAGGCCCGCCAGAAGTCCTCCGTTGAGTTGAAACAGATGTCCTTTGGACAAAACCCAAGTATACCTTGTTCCCAAGTCTGTTTTGGTGAGATTTTAGGCTATATAAGGGCCTTTGAATCCTCTCTCTCACAGCCATACGAATTTGATATTGAGAGAGAGAAAAGAGAGAGAAAAGAGAGAGTAAGTGTGGGAGTTGTGGGAGAATCTCCCTGCCACTCTTCCCTGCCGCTATACGAGCTTCACCAATCCATTCTCGTCGCTTTCCCGGTGATTCCAGCTCCGTTTCTAGGTAAGAAACTCTAACCCTAATCTGTTTTGGGGTTTTGATAGTTGTAGGTTATGAAATATCTAACCTATTCCATTCTATAAGTCGCCAAACTGCCGAATACAAAAGCTTAGCAAACCTATAGGATCCGTTACGATTCTACGATAAAAGGTGCGGACTTTAGGTGTATAGGTTATGGTTTTCAATGCTTTCAATGTCAGATAATGATAGATTCATGATCTGCATGCAATTGCACATGTACAAAGTGCTGTCTGTTTTACGTTTCGATTAAAGATGAAAAATATGGAATTCTACATACTCTAGGTATTTGTAGAAAGTACCGTATACGTACAAATTTTGGAAATGTGTTTGACATGATTAATTGTTGTATGAATATATTATATGTGGATAAAATACTTATTTGGCGAAAAGACTCGCCCTAATACATGTTTTGCTTATATACACTGTGTATGTTGAAATTGTATATTCTAGAAAGTATCGTATACGTATAAATTTTGGAGATGTATTTGCCATGATTATTTGCTGTATGAATATATTTTACATGGATAAAATACTTACTTGGCGAAAGGATAGCCCTAATACATATTTTGCTAACATACACCATGTATGTTGTAATAGTGTATTCTAAGTGTTTGTGAAAATGACTGAATGAGTATAGAATTCTCATTCGTGCTCGTCATGACTAATTGTCATAGATATGATTGTTGTATTGACGATACCCCTTTGACGAAAGGATTTGCCCTAAATCACGCCACGGCCAATATACACTATATATGCTAAAATGTGTAGCCCAAGTGTTTATGAAAATGACTGAATGAATATGGAACTTGGATTCCTGCTTGCCACGACTATCCGTCGTGGGTGTGTGCGTGTTATGATTGGGGTAACTCCCTAGTGAAAGGATTTGGCCTTATACTTGTGTGATCAACATATGTCATGTATGTTGATGTATGTATTTTAAAGTGTTTGTTGAAATGTCCGAATGAGTAGTAGTTAGTAAATGGTAATGTTTAAGGGTGTTGAGATATGATTCTCAACTCCTTTAACTATGTGTATGATTTCCTTGGATAGCTGTGTGATTAGGAATTTAATATGTACAAACTCATGCTTGTGTTGTGCTTCATAACATGTTCAAATGATTGTATGATTTTATCTATGCGATGCATATGTTTAAGTTCATGTTTACGTTGTATGATCCGTCATGGGTGATGGGAGAGTGGAGCAACGAGTGCGTGCAACAGCCCTGGCAGCCCTAAATGGATAATATCAGACCTTGGTTGTATGATTTGAATCTTGATTCATTATTGCTTTAACTATCTGCAATTGAATGTGATTGGGGCTATGATTATAGTCCAGGCAATCGGTAACGAAAATGAATGCATGGCTGAGATTCATTTTTCACGTAATATGTGTTCGACGAACCCGATTCGTACTTCGGTTGGCGATAGTGGTTGGCCACACGAAGTGCTTATGCGCTTCATATCGTTCAACTTGTGGTGCGCTCGAGCTAGCCGAGCTCGTCAAGTAACCCGATTTGTCTAATGTATGTTCACCATGTTTGGACGTTACTGCTTGAACCTAGGGTACCAAACTTACCAGTGAAATCCCTTTTAACCATGGTACCTCGATCTGCTAAGACTCATGAGCCGGGCATGATGGTATGGGACACCGTGGTCGTGCTGTCGCCTACGCTGGGGTTACGTGTCTCCCCGTAGTGACCAGTGAGCAACCAGACTCGTGAGCCGATTATGGTGGTATGTGACACTATATTTGAGCTGTCGACACCTATGGCGAGAGCCGAGTACGGTGAGATTTGTACTCGTGCTGACGAGCGACGAGTCCTCCGTAGTGTCTTCGAGTATATTCTAAAGTCTGTGATTGGCGACGAGCCCTTCGCAGCAACTAGAGTATGAGTTGAGCCGAGTACGGAGACCTGTATTCGAGCTGACGGCCAGCGATTGAGCCGAGTACGATGAGACCTGTACTCGAGCTGACGGCCAGCAATTGAGCCGCATACGGTGAGACCTGTATCCGTGCTGACGGGTGACGAGCCCTTTGCGATGCCTTCACGATGCCTCTCGAACCATAATATCGTATGAGATTATCTAGGTTTGACAACCCTAAAATGGATCATGTTTTGGGAATGATACAAGAGAGGTACCTTAGTTTCCCAATACTGCTGTTTGAAATGGACTAATAATTACTCGATAATCATGCTCATCATCGCACTGCATGTGCCTGGTAGATGTGGAGCACTGAGGGATGAACGCATTCGCGAATGTAAGATGGAGTCGCATGAGGGTGGTTTGGCAAGGGCATACATCATGACTACATTCATACTTGCATTAATAAGAGTATGTAGAATTGTTTGATTTTACTGCTTTGTCATTATTGCTTAACTGAGTTGATAACATGTTAACCTATGCTTTATTGTTCCACTGAGTTGATCACTCACTCCCACGTTACGGGACGGTGTTTGCAACACCAACCAGATTTGTTGAGTTTCAGGTGATGGCGATGCTTATGAAGCAGAGCCGGACCACTACTATGTTGACGAAGAGGAGTTCTCCTATTTATGACTCTCTGGCAGGTCTATGAAGACCTGGTATTGTATTGACGGGGCTATGGTACTTGGGATAGGAGACATTACACTTCCTCACATTTGGTATATTTTAGAACTGTACTTGTAATTATTTAACCTGGTAACTTTATCACACTCTGGAGACTCACCACTATTTTATATTTTATATATCTATCACAGTCTTCCACTTGCAATTTAACTGTCTCTGGAGTATGATATGTTGTTTTGGCTTAATCTCACTCATGTTCAATACACTAATGCAGACAACATTTAATCATCATTATCTATGTTGCATAAGTGATGTTCTGGAACTCGGGTATTGAGTTATGCTCGACCCCCAATTTTTTGGGATGTTACATCGTAGAAAAAATGAGCATAGAAAAAATTGAAGTGCAAGTAAAAAATAAAATAAAATAAGAAATACATAAGAAAAAATGGTTGCCCATGACATTCTTAAAGAACAAAGAAAAACTACTTACCACAACAGAACAAACTCATGCTCAATATTAGTAAGTCTTAAGGATCTTTCAAAACAAGTTTCTATTGTCCTGGAATATAGGTTTCCGATCAATTTGGCTGGAACATATCATGTACAATTTGCGTCCAGTCTAAGATGAAAAAGAATGCTCCAAATGACAGATGAATCATGTTTAGAGCCCAGTATAGATAATGTATAGCAAAGCACCCTCAATCCCTTGATCCAAAAGCCATGGTTTGAAGGTATTGGCTAAATCTTTGACCCCGCACATACGTTGTATCTAGAAATGATCCACCACACTCAAAGCCACAATTTTAACGAACCTGCATAGCTCATGATCATACTACATCCAAATCACCTGCTGTAGATTGACTTTGGTCAGCTAATGTAGATCTTGTCTAACAAATCACCTCAAGCTTTTGCAATATGCCAAGTGTCATTGTTGCATTGTAGTAAAGAGCATCAACAATCTGCAATAAGTTTGAAAGACTTATAACTTAATGTGCCTTGTTCATCTATAATTTCATAACAGTAAAATGCAAGTGGTCTTTCAACTCTATGGAGTCCATCTTCAATCAATGCCACATCCAATATCAGTAACATTTAGGGTGATTAGGAAAACATACAACATGCTATTGAGAACAATAACTCCAAAAATATTAACAAAAAATGCTCCAGTGCTCTCAAAGCACTATAAATTATACTGCTCCTAGTTGCATGGGACACCTGGACTATCCAATCCATCAATCTAGATTGATCACTAGGTCCAGTGCACATTTCATGAGCAATTAACCATGCAAGCATCCTCAAATGTGTTTTGGACTTGACAAATAGTTGAGATCAATCAATTAGACTAACTGAACTGATGCAACTAGGAGCACTATAACTTTACAATTGCTCTGGGAGCACTGGAGCATTTCTCAAGACATTTCACAGTACCTTTTTAAACAGTCTGCATCAGCAAAGCTTAATGTGCTACAGCTTGAGTAATTCAACAGCTGTGAAGTTCTCCTAGAGTAAAACATGAGTGGCAACTTACAGACATGTAGGATAGAACAGCCACATACATGTGACAACCTCTCCCACTAAGTAGCAACATTTTAGTGATGTATTTACTCTGTATTGACCAACAGAGATATCATGAAAACTAATTACATTCTATCTGACAATGCATTCTCAACTCAACCACTATGAGAAGATAATACACACACACAACAGATACATCTTGATCTATATAGCACTAACAATTTATGAGCATAGTACAATTATTCTTTCTGGGTAGAAAGATTGTCCTGTCAACAGGAGCAACTGGATTTGTTTTGGTCATTTTCCTATAAATAAGCATATGGGCCTATCTTTACGTTTACCATAGTCACCGGATGTTAACAACCAAGATGTAAATGTAGGCCAGGGACCAACTAGACAAAACCTGGAAAGCAGAGGATCAAAAGCACTCTTTCTGCCTAATCAACCATGCTGGAAACTTCAGAAATTATAATTCCCAGCCATAGATCAACAAACATATTGGCAAAATTTTTGGCAGTTGAGTTGTACATGATGAGAATTTGTTTCAGTGTTCCTTGAAAGTTCGATGAGAATCGAGGACAGATGGTTTCCTTTCTCTTCTTTCTTTTTCCTTCTTTTTCTTTCTTTATTCTTTTCTTTTATTATTTATTTATTTTTGTTTTCCTTTCTTTTGATGTACTGAAGTTGGGTTCTCAGTCAGTCAATAGAAAAACTGTCACTTAAAACTAGCTTTTATGTGAGATAACATGAATTAACATGTAGACTTCCAGAATGACACTGAACATCAACAAGGTTCAATATCTACATGTTGGAAAGAAGGCCCAAAACCAGTTAGAGATCAATCAATATCTGCAAAGATAACATGTTCAGTAGCAAAGTATCCATCAATGATGAGAACCCTATAAAGAGATGAGATTGATTGGCATTCTAATTAGTTTCATAAGCTTTTAAGTAGATCTGTTGATAAACTAATTTGGGAAATGTTCTAGCAGATGTGAACTTCTAAAGAACAAATATTAGCTATGCATAGCATGTTCCATTAGGCGTGTACATGGGAAAGCATCAAGATCTGATGAAAATCATTTCCCCTTCATGAATAATAGATCATCATCATCATCATCATCATCCAGAAATTAATAAATGTGGGGTCATAAGACAAGCTTCATTAACAATAGATAGTAGTAAGAAAATGTTCACTTTTCCATGTTCAGATATCAAATTGGCATACAAAAAACTCATAAGTATGTGTCGATTACCCTAGTTTTCCTGTTTTCATGCACCTCAAAAGGGCTGCAATGAAAATGGAAGCCAGCTGAACTCTCACTCTCCTTCGAACCATGGGCAAAAGTGGGGGGGGGGATCCCCAGGTACAGATCGAGATTGTGAGCAGTTCCTATATCAAAATGGGAGAATAAGTATTCAGTTCATGGAGGCCTGACTTATGGTTGTTTCTGCTCAGGGTATCGTCAGATGCAGAAGTGTCGGAGGATGAAGAAGATGACAAGGACAACATTGAGCATGATGATAGTTTCATAGATGATAGATTAGATCCTACAACAAATACTCAAGCAGGAGCTAGTGGAAGCGACATGATGGCAATTTATAAGTAATTTTTTAGTTCACTAATCATGGGGTAAATGATCAACTGTTTAAGAAAGGAAACTAAATCTCACTACCATGGTACTTCAATAAAAAAAAAAAAAAAAAAAAAAAAAAAAAAAAAAAAAAAAAAATCTTTAAGGCTGAACTACAATAACCTATTAAAAAAATCCAAGAGATAACTAAAATGAGTGTAAAACGAAATTAAAAAGGTTGAGCATACACACAAAACTATAGATGTATGTTACATGAAGTAAAGTTTTAGACAATAGCCTCCTTTCAAGAGTTATGTAGCCATTGAAATTGCGACAAGAGTTATGCGGTTGTACCATTGTGAAACCAATGTTTCTCCTACATGTTACGAAGTCGAATGAATGCGAATCTACTCTTTTGAGTCATCTATGGTGATTTTATTTGATTGAATATCATTATTACCTTTTTTACTGTCACTTCACTATTGTGTGCACCATGACTGACTTCTATATCTTTTGCCAATAGATTCTCTAAACCAATATGTCTATTACAAAAGGATGCCGAAAAATAAAAACCAGCATTAAATTTGAAAGAATCTGCATACAGAGCAACAATTATCACAATCCATAACAAAAGGGGGAAAAGAAAATGGAGAAGGTGTGTGAAGTGCACCTACAAAAAGCCTATAGTAGATGCTATGTAGCACGTCAATTGACGCCCTCATAAAAAAAAAATAAAAAATTTAAAGGTGGTAGTACAGAGAAAAGCTGTTGTATGTTGATATGGTTGGTTGGAGATGATCATCAGAACTTTTAATACATCTTTATAGCCAGCATGTTTGATGCTCCTCATAAAAAGTTCCACAAAGTAAGCCTTATCCCTGCAAAGAACCTTTTTTTCAGTGTGTCCAGACAGTATCATCAACACCCAAAACAACTAATGAGACCAACATGACTGCATTATATCATTGCATGGTTCGAGGCTTAATCATAATAGCAGATGGTCAGGGCATGGAAGTTTCACTGGTAGGGAAGGGATACAAAATCATTGTTGCACCACTTTTTTATGGCCATGACAGATCACTGAGATGATTTCAAGAAGGTATAAAATGATAAAAAGCCATGATCACCCTGCAAAAGCAACAAGGCAATGCTTAAAGACCTTGACAACAGATGCTCCTGTTGCGAATTTTTTTCCAAGCTTCTTTGAAGCCTCGCTTAGTTTAACACCTGAAACAATAAGCCATGTATCATGTGGAGTAATAAAACAAAATTAGAAATTCCA
The DNA here is from genome assembly GCA_021015155.1 of Magnolia officinalis. NCBI lineage: Eukaryota > Viridiplantae > Streptophyta > Magnoliopsida > Magnoliales > Magnoliaceae > Magnolia > Magnolia officinalis. The sequence goes on along the minus strand of JAJHSJ010000010.1, from coordinate 28,676,634 downwards.
TGCATTACGAGGTGTCACTGTCTCCAACGGTTGATTTTAAAAGCCAAATTGACAAACATGTCTAAAAACATATAAAGTAATCAAGTATTACATTTTTCATGGATAAGGCTGAAAAAAAATTAATAAAAAAGAAAAAGAAAAAGAACTAGAATACAACAGTGGTGTTCGAAAGGAAATAGCCCCAAAAGAGAGAAACATAATGCAAAAAATAAAATAAAGGAAAACTAGTATTAAATTTTGTGTATGAATTGTAAAAATGCATTAAAGAAAGAAAATTAACCTAAAAATCAATTGCTTACATGTAAAGAAGTACTTTTGGGTACATGTAAAAAAAGAAAAAAAAAAAAAAAAAAAAAAAAAGATAACAACCAAATGTGAAACAATCAATGCACTCAATGAGGACATCATCTCCCACCATTAAAAGATGGACAACAGAAATAATCTAGCAAGCATTTCAAAATGCAAATACCTAAATGCCCATTTTGAAGTTTGTGCTAAGTTACCTATCCATCATTATTGGAAGGTGGATGGTAAGGGCACGATTTCTATCAGTGCACACAATTGCACACATTCTTTTTTCCAAAACTGTTCTTTTAGATAAGTGTGTCCAACAGCTTCAAACATGCAGACATCAAAGCATGTTGACTTGGCACACTTCAAGTGTCATATCCTTGTTACATAGTTAATAGTGAGACACAGAACTGTTCCTCAGTCATTTAGAGAGAAGCCCAAGGACATCTCTTGACTAATTTTGCTAACCAAGTATGGAAGAAGCTGAAATAAGCTAACAGATACTGATTCTACTAGTCCTCTCATAGAAAGCACAATGCACGTGGTACTTGGATGGTTTCTTAAAACAATCATACACATGAATTTGAACCTAAGGGGAAGTTGGTCAAATATAAAGCATAAGATACATCTCTACTGATTTTGAAATCATCACCAATCAAGTTGCACAACATTGACAACTAGACAAAAAAAAAAGGACATGTGAATCGTCATCTTAGCTCAATAATAAAGATAGTAGGAGTTGCAATATTTATATTAATAATAAATGACAATAATAGTAATGTTAATTTTTTGTCCATAATAACCAGTAATGGTAACAAAATAAGTTTAGTAGACAATCATGTCAATAGTATGTGCTAGAAAAAAAGAAGTAAACAAACCGAATCTTTAACTCATTACCTCATACAAGAGCTCCAAAGCACTCAAAGTCATAAGCATATCATTTGTGTCGTTAACTTCTGCTTCCAATAACCCAAGGAGATTAGAGTGATAAACTACTGATGCCACAGAGCTAGAAATTGAGAAGAGCTTTGCAATAAGGGCCAAAACCCGAATCCGTGCCTGGAATATCCATATGCAGTAAGCAAAAGACTGAAGCATGGCATCGAGTAGGTAACAGATAATTTATAGTTTGAATGATGCCTGGCAAAGCCAACCAAAATAGCTTCTTCTTCTTCTTTTCTTTTTTTTTTGTTTACACATGCACTCACACCCCACACACACCCACGCGCTTACACCACAGTGGGATTTCACCACAATGGGTACTCGAACCCATGACCTCATGTTGAGACTCTTGTGAGTCTGCCACTAAGGCATGAGTAAGGACCCAGCCAACCAACATAGCTGAAAGCATAATTTGGTACAAGAAAGTTCATTTGCATTTATAGAAAAAAAAATCACATGTTTTAATCTATCGAGAACTTGTTGTGAACTTGGAATCTTGTGCTTTTCAAGGAAGACATCTTCAAGTAGGGTAATGTGGTGGAGAAGGGATTTGGAAAATCTTGAGAAAATAGTAACGTGATATATAGATCATGGTTAAAATATAAAGTATATAACATGGCATGCAAAAACAAGGCAATATCCTAACTTTACAAGAGCCTGGGAAAGGGAAAATCAAACAATTAATCAAACTTGTTGAATGGTATGCACAATGCTGTGTCACATAATCCCTGAGTATCAAAGTTGACCTCTCCAGCATCTGCTTAATGTTACCCTTGATGTCATGCTTTCAAATTGCATTCTGCACAACTTCAGACTCCATTTGCATAGAGATGCCCATATGGGCCCTACCATCCTACACTATAGAAGTGGAATCAGTAACAAGACTGCTCGTTGTAACTGCAACCCACTTGCACTTGAGCAAAAACTCATGTGGACTAGATACGCACAAGATATGCAGCCTTTTCAAACAGCTTACCAAAATAGAAGCTGGTTGAAAATGAAATTTCCATTGCAGTGAAGTTCTTCCATTTAGACATAAATTGAGAATTAAAGATTCTACCAAAAGGCTATAATCAGTGACCAACTGTGCATGAAAAACCAAGCACCAAAAAATATAAAGTATTATCAAATCAGGGAAACATCTACTTCTAGAAGGGGCATGAAAATTTCCAAATTCTAGAAAATGCATTGTCAGAAATAACAGCATATCTCTTAACTCCATAGAAACAAATTTCCTGAGAATCATAATCAATATTATATAAAACAAATACAAAATAATCAACCACCATACCAGTGATGAACAACGAGCTGCTATATTTTTTAGGTGCATAGCTCCATCAGTGTTTGTTGGGAAGATGATACCCTAACCACAGTTGGCATAGCAACAACGATCTTAGTATCAAAAGAATATGATAGTTCAATTGTTAGTAATGAAGTATAAACAACATCTGCCCAAACAGCACACAATAATTACAACAAGTCCTTACATCTGCCCAACGACATCATTCTTATCAAAGATGACCGGGGTCTCCCCATCGTTGTAGGTCCAGTGGGCCACACCAGCAGGGATAGCGATGACGTCGCCCTATCGTAAGTGCTGGATCTTCTGATGTTGATCTCTATCTCTAGCGTTGGCCCTGCCCTCCACGTTACTCTGATTAGTGGAAGGAATGGAAGGACTCAAGGCAGCTAGGGATGATTGCTCCAGTGATGCCGAAGAGAGAGAGAGAGGAAATCTAAGGGGCCGTTTGAATGACACTCGATGGAGGATTTGTCGATGGAAATCTAAGGGACCGTTTGAATGATGCTCGATGGAGGATTTGTTGATGGAAGATGAAGTAGGAAAAAGAGTTAAATAGGGAAAAGAGGCGCCCAATAGATTTGGGAATCATCTTTCAAATAAGATAACATTTTCAAATCCGTATGTTGTGAGTTTTCCACTAAATAATATAACAAAATCTATTAACGGTCGTACATGCATAGGACCGGTTTCTAGATGGTTAAGATTGTATTATATAATAAAAATGTATAAATATTTACCATTTACAACTAGATTGATTATTTAGATGGTCTAGATAACTCTATATCTTAGCCAATATTATTATAAACAAGTCACCACTATTTTACATTAAATACAAAACTCACAATGAAAATAAGAAACAAAAAACGTTAAATTCAGCTTTGGACCTTGTATGGCTCTATGGGTCCCACCATGATCGATTTGATTCATCCACGCCGTCCATCCATTTTTATACATCATTTTGTCATCGATCCCAAAAAACTAGCCTGAAATAAATCTTGGGTAGACCACACGATGAGAAAACACTAGTGCTTGGACGTCCACCATTAAAAAAGTGCCTTCGCTGACGGATTAATAGCTTTTGGGTACGACTAAAATCCGTCGGTGTTTCCGACGGATTTTACCCGTAGCGAAAAGCTCCACAAGGCCATCGGCTTTGCCCTATTTTTTGGAAGTGTCTTCTTACATGGGATAAAGTGTGTCATCTTTGAGAAATGATCTACCACCACAAATACTGAATCCATGCCGCGCTGTGCTTGTGGGAGGCCAAGCACGAAGTCCATAGATAAGTCCTCCCAAGGGTTGTTAGGCATAATTAACGGGGTGTATAGACCTCGTATTCTAAGACTGCCCCTTGGAGGTCTGACAAACATGACAGTGCTGCACTGCTTTACTCACGTCACGTACCAATTGTGGCCAGTAATACCGCTCCTCCACATGAGCCCGTGTCTTATCTCGCCCAAGGTGTCCACCAAGGCCACCTCCATGTAACTCTTAAATAATCTACTCCCTCGAAAAACTTTGGGGAATGTAATGTTGATTCCATTTGAAGAGGAAACCATTTTGCATATGTAGCTCACTAACATGACCATCTTGGCATCTCATCCATGCACCTTTGAAGTCCTCGTCCATTAAATGATAGATGATAAAAACGAATTTACAACTCTTTAAATAGTGATATCAAACATAGGAAGAAGTTTTATAATCAAACTCCCTAAAAAGCATGACTTACTATAAATACTAAACATACTATTTATAGACAACCATAATTTCTAATAGACTTCATCATTTTCAGCTAAAAATAGTAAGTGTCCTATTTGTCCTAACCACGTTATTCTCCTAAATTTTCTAAGCCCTTTTCATGTTGGGCACAACTCCTAAAGCTCAAAGGATAAAGAGTTATGATCGAACTAAAACTTACTATAAATAGTAAAAACAAAATTAAAAAGGATTTTTGACTATCGATCTGATGGAATCTCGTAAATTCAGCATGGGGAACCTAGCGTTGCGGGGTTGGGTGGCTAAAGTAGCTTCTCCTACCCCAAAATTAGATATGGTCCTACCCCAAAATTAGATATGGTACGTTGAATAACTCATTCCGGTTTGCGAGATATGCCTATTTTAGGGTTTTGACAGTCCTGATCACTTCTGCCTTTGAGTGCACCTTATCTGATCCATCTTGGACATGAAAGTGTCTGCAACCCCGCTTTACATCATTTCTTAATGGGTAAAGGGCTTTGGTAGCAATGATATGAACAAGTATATAAGGCCGTATGATACAATACATTGTGACTTTAACTTTTGAATTTGAGTCATCTTCTAATGATCCAAATCAGTTACATGATTTATCTCACTTACGACAAATAAAATTTCACAAATAGGATTACTCCAACCCTTCTTTTGCTTTGAAAATGGACTATAACCATAACTTTTATATAATTGAAGGGTTAAAACATTTGTGATTTTCTGGGCATCCCCCATTCAAGAGTATCCTTGTCATATAAAAGGTTTGGGTCATTGGAAAGAACCCAATTTTAATGGTTAAAGTCCGACATATCATATTGCACAACGTTTGGAAGTGTTTGTGTAAACATCAACAAATGATGCAAACAAGGATTTACATAATTTGTTTATAACATAGACACACCTTTCTTTCTAGCTTGTGGACTTCAGCTTGGGTCGGGATGTTAGGGTTCTCAAGTCAAGTAGAGGTTGGAAACTCCAACTTGATTTGATATTAGGTGGGGTTTAGGCTGAGGAAAAGGCCCTGTTAAGTCGGATTGAGAATAGTCGCATGTATTAGGGTTACTGATAGAGCTTAGCTAGCTAGAAGTTTTTTTTTTTATCTCTTAACTATCTAACTATATAATAAAGAAAAGTGATTACATTTTTTATTTTCCAATAAAACAAATACAAATATAAATAGGATTTTTTTAACAACTTTTATTACTCGAACTCTATTTAAAGAGATATTGATCTATATATGACTCTATATGACTCTTATCTAACAATCCTCCTAACATAGCTTGGACTCTATCTAAAATATTTCTCATACTTAGTAATTAATATTGACAGCTAAACAAATCTTGACACTTGGTATTCGACATCGTAACAATGGTGGTAAGCAATTGATTGAAATTAGGTTGGGTTCGAGTTGAGGAAAGGGTTTGATTATGTTGGCTTAGCAATAGTAATTTGCTTTCGGCTCAGGTCAGGGTGGATTGATTTAGGGTTGATGATGCAGAGCGGGTCGTAAACAATTTCATGGCCAAGACGGATTAGAAAAAAGGCCCGATCGGAAGCGGAGGTGATCCAGACCGTCATATTTAAAACGGATATATCTCGCAAACCGGCAGGAGCTATCGGACGTACCATGTATGATTTTGGGGTAGGACGCACTACTTTAGCCACCCAACCCACTATGCCGAGTTGTGCATGCCAAATTTATGAAATACCAATAGATCGACGGTCGAATCCCAATTTCAATTTCCTTTATACTATTTATAGTAAGTTTTAGTTTGAGTGTAACTCTTCATCTGTTGGGCTTTAAGAGTTGCGCCCAAGATGAATAGTGTTTAGAATAGTTAGGGGAACATCATGGTTTGGCCAAATAGGACACTTAGTATTTTTGGCCAAAAACCATGTGCACTAGTAGGAATCATGACCGTCTATAAATCGTTAAGTTTATTATTTATAGTAAGTTACGAATTCAAAGAGTTTTAGTTGTAGTTTCATTTTGAAACTTCTTCCATGGCTTAGTATCCCTATTTAAAGAGGCGTAAACTCATTTATTCATTCATCAATCAATTTACAAATTTTTATGAATATTATTTCTATTTTCTTGTGGATTTGAGAAGTCACTGTGAGGAGTCCAGAGAAGCTTCGTAGATTCGAAGTAGTTATCCTTGAGGAAGACGGTGATCGACCTCATCACGCCCATCCCCACGTCAATTGGTATCAGAGCGAGGACTCCCCTCGGGCCGATGGCAAACAATGAAGGTATAAACTAAAATCCTCTGAATGGTGATCAAGGGATTCGTTATCTTTTGAAAAGAATGGAAGCTTTTTACCGAGAGAGTCAATTAACTATGTAAGGGCTACAGGCAACCCTTGCCCCTTCTTGCAGATGTGTTACTTCCGTCCCAAGTCCTAGGTGATGCTTAACCACCTATAGTTGTTGTATGACACAACCCTGACATCCGTAGAGCACTACCAGTGATGAATCATAGGGCTACACCAGATGATTCGAGCTCTAGGGAAGAGGACCTTGATGAAGGCTTTGCCCGACGACCAATCCATAGATTTGATCTTCTAGATTGTACTAAAAGAGACATTCGAGGTAAGGTCAAACTTTCTAGTTTTAACGGTTTATTACGCATAGAAGATTTCCTCAACTGGCTAGAGAAGTGCAAGGCCCGTATCCTATTCCGTACCGTTCCTTAGACTTTCGCGATCCTCCCCGTCAAATCTAACAACCCACGACCTGTAATTGGCGTTTACGCATGACCCTAAGTCACTTCCTATAAATCTAAGTCGACTCGACCCGAGACTTGTACCATTGCGACCACACCGTCGCCGCGGTTCCAACGCCGCATCTTGCGCACTGAAGTAATACCCAAGCTAAGAGAAGTGGGTCCTTGTTTATCTTGAAGAAACTGTCACGCCCCGAACTTGGAGACCGGGCTCACAAAATTCCCGATCGCCGAATCCGGCGCCGACAGCCTCCGTAGTACCCCATTCTCGGCTCCCGGCACCCATATACCAGGTTCCGATCCTGGGATGCTACAAGGAGGATTTCCAATATTAATTTGATTCGTAATGAGCATAACCAAGCATAACCCACGAACAATAACCACAAGAACACCATCACAAAATCCACTATGAACAAAAACTTTGAATACAGTGCGTAGGAAGGGAAATACAATATAGTGCAAATAACCAAAAACTCCAAAAGCTCGGTGGCACGCTCCAACAGCGGCGAAACTACAGCTGCGTCCTGGCGTCACCTGCACGCATCAATCATGCATAGGCTTATAGAAAGCTTAGAAGGTGGTGTAAGTGTGTGCGCAATATGAGCGTGCTCAAAATGCAATGCCGGAGTCATGCGGAATCATGCTGATGAGTACGTAAATGCAACCAGCCGTACCAAGGCTATATAGTACAAGATATGAATGCAATCGGCCATACCAAGACCATGCGATGCAAGATGCAGCTCAAGCATGCCAATCCTCATCCAAATCCTCATGTCAATACAATTCTCAGTCTGGATAATCACCGGGGTTCAGTACACTCCAAATGGCACTGTCTCTCTCCAAGCAGCACAGTCCAAGTGAGCGTAAGAAACCTCACTATCCGCCTGGCCAATAGTCAGCCAATACCTATCCGGCACGTCGATAGCGAACCCATTTTCGAGCTGGTCAAACTCAGCCTAGTAATGCCCCCTGCTCTCAGGCGAGTAAGGCCACACCCCTTTCCAACCGACCACGACACAGTGGGAGACGCGGCCTCATGGTATTCGGCCCTCGTGCGCTCGTATATCCACTCGGTCTCGACGTTGGAGTCATCCTCTGGTACCATCGGGTTCAGGGACTCTCACCCAGGGACATCTATGGCGCCTCAATTGCTTAGAACAAGATTTTTTCGGTATCCAACCAGCCACCCACGATATATCTGTGGAGGCTATGGCCCTGATGTCGCTAGGGCATATCTCAATCATACAGATGCAAATGCATGAACCACACTACCAATCATGCAACCATCCTGCGTGAAGCACGCGCTCATGTAGGGCAACACCGCCTATCAGAGAGCCCGTAAACAGTCTTCCCGAAGGCATATGCTATGATCAGACACTCCTCATCTCAAGCATACATATGATGCGTATGATCATGAATCATGGGCTGTGCTAAACATGTTATAAAGCAATAAACTATCCTCTCAATGAAGATGGGCCTATGTGGCCTACATGAAACAGATACGGGCCTATCAGTGGCCTTAGGGAGAGTTATAATGTGGACATCGAACCAACATTACTCGTACAATGTGGACGTCAAACCAACATTGTCCCCAAGGCTTGACTCACCTCAAATACCATTAAATAAATCCTAGTGGAATCACACATTGCAATGTGCCTTAGGTACATCCCATTGGGCCTCAAATATATCAAATGGGCCGTATCTCATGGGCCTTATATTCATCAAGTGGGACATCCCAATGAGCCTCACCAATGGGCCTTAGGTACATTGCAATGAGTCATCACCCATGGGCCTTAGAATGCATTAAAATGAGCCCAATCACGTAAGTTTTATGTGTATCAAATGGGCCTAATCACATATGCCTTATACATATTAAAGTGGGCCTCAACAATGGGCCACAGGTACATCAGTTTGGGCCTCAGAACGTGGGCCTATATATATCGAGGTAGGCCCCGACAACAGGCCCAAAAACTCGTCAAGATGGCCTACCAACATGGGCCCATATATGCCAAAGTGGGCCTCAATGATGGCCTGAATATACATCAAGATGGGCCTGAACACGCTAGCCCATATGCTTCCAAGTGGGCCTCAATAATGGGCCTATATGCATGCCAAGATGGGCCAAAACACACTAGCCCATATATACTAAAGTGGGCCCCATGTTAGGCCCACCATAATGTTTATTTCCCCATCCAATCTGTTGATAAGGTCACATGAACAGGGGGCCCGTCATAATATTTATTTTCCATTCAAATTAGTCATAGGGTCACATGGACCTTGGGTAGGGCCCACTGAAATGTTTATCTTGCCACCCAATCTGCTCTTGAGGCACGTGGCCAGGGAGGGCCCACCGTAATATTTATTTGTCATGCAACCTGTTCACAGGGTTGCGTGGTCCAAGGGGGGGGGGGCACGGTGATGTGTATTTACCGTCCAACCTGTTCATATGGCCACACAGCCAAGGAGGGGCCCACCGTAATATTTATTTGCTGTCCAAACTGTTCATGGGGGCTAGCCCCATGAACATTGTTTCCTGTAACGTGGTCTACTTGAGATTGAGATTTACCTCATTTTTGGGCTCGTGCCTTGAAATGATCTGACAAAATGGATGGACGGCGTGGATGACACGCATACATCATGGTGGGGCCCACAGCAGGGAGTTGTGGGGCCTGGCTCACCCGCACGCCGTGCGCAGGCAGCAGCTGCTGCCTTCTGACGGCAGCAGCAGCAGCTGCTTTATTTTTTTTATTATTTTTTTTTGTTTGGGGCCCACCGAGATGTGATTCACAATCCAACCCATCCATTATGTGTGTTTCACCAGTCTGGCCGTCCAGACCGAGTTTCAGCTGCATCTAAACTCCAGGTGGGTCCCACCAAGTACTTTTATATGTTTTGGCAGGTCTTCACATAGTCTTAGAGGGTATGGCCCACCCGGTGAGCAGATCACCTTAAAAATTTGGCTCAAGGCCTAAAACATTATGAGGAAGAGGATGGACGGCGTGGATTAAACACATACATCAAGGTGGGGCCTATACGGGCAGCCCACTCCAACCTTCCCTTCCTTTCATCTTTTTTTATTTTTTTTATTTTTTTATTTTTAACTGGCGCTGCCAGTCCAGCGTCCAGAGACACTGGACAGCGTGCAAAAAAATACATTTCGGTGGGTCCCACATGGACGTGCATCATGGTGGGTCCCACCCACATTAGCCACCTCAACTAGGGATAGATACCAAGGCCTCAAGTGTTGAAACGAGGTATATCCACTCAGTCTACCAGTTGAGCTATGGATCAGGGTATTTCATGGTGGGTTCCACCATTCATGATGGATGGTATAAATGGAACTCTAAATGGTGGGGCCCACTACATCCAATGGGTAAAAGAGAGAAGAAGAAGAGAGAGAGAGAGTGACGGTGGAGGAGGGAGGGACTCCGCCACTAATGGGCCCTCCCTTAAACAATACATACATCATGTGGGTCCCACAACAAGTGGGCCCTTAAAATTGAAAGCAACGGTATAACACCCACCTTGTTGGCCTCCTTCTTGCTCCCTTAAACTTGTAAGCTCCTTGCCTTCGCGTTCAACGGTGGATGATGGACTTTTAATGGTGTGGATGAGAGATGAGAGGGTGGGCCACACTTGGAGTTTTGGGAGAGGGAAAGAGAGAGCTTGGATTTCTCATGGAATTTTCCATGGGATTTTTTTTTTGAGAAAAGAATGAGGGAGAGAGAGAAGTAATGGAAGGAATGGGTGGAGGGAATGAGTGTAGTTAATGAGGCATGGGTTTGTTTGATTTTTGTAAAAAGGAGGAATGGTTTGCTTTGAAATTTTTGTAAAGGAGATATGGTGATGGAAGAGAGAGTAGACTTTTGAAAAAGGGAGGGATGGTTGTGTACTTGAGGTATGGTGTGACTTGACTTGTAATTGATTGATTGATTGATGGGACATCTCGTAGAGATTCCCTCGAGATTCGCAACGTGGGACGTTTCTTCGAACCGAACGCTGACCGACATCTTCTAGCCTGGGTATCGGGTCGGTGCGTGAGTCGCGGCGTTGGAACCGCAGCGACGGCACGGTCGCCAAGGTACAAGTTTCAAGTCGAGCCGACTTCGGCATGCGGGACTCAGCTTAGGATCGTGCGCAACGTCGAAAATGGGTCGAGGGTTGCCGGAATTCGACCGGTAGAATTGCGGAAGCCGACCGAATGGTACGGTTTAGGTTATGGGTCTTACAGAAACGCCGCGCATTTGCAATCCCAAGAGAATCTCTACAACCCATCCCATCAATCAATCAAATCAAGTCAAATACACATCACATCTCCAACCCATGCTTTCTTTCTCCCCAAGACAAGCAACCTGCCCTAAGTCAACTCTCAAGTCAAGTATATCTTTCACCCACATCCATCACTCACACCCATCACCTCTCTTACAACCTCTCTCTCTCTCTCATTCTCCACCCATTCTCCCAAGCAAGAGAAGTAAACGTCCAAACACTTACAAAGAATGAGAGAGCTTTGTGTGTGGCCCACCTCCTACCCCTCTCATCTCCCATCTCAACCCTCCAACCTTCATCAACCTCCATCAAAGAGAGAGCCAAGGAGTTTGGCATTCCATTAGATTTATATTTTGTTGATGGGCCAAGTGGGGCCTACCGATTGATGGTATGGATCCCACTTTGGACCCTAGGTGTGGCCGATGGCCTACCATGATTCATACATCCCTCCCATGATGGGGCCATTCTCCATGGACCCCATGTCACGCCCCGAACTCGGAGACCGGGCTCACAAAATTTTCGATCGCCGAATCCGGCCCCGACAGCCTCCGTAGTACCCCATTCTCGGCTCCCGGCACCCATATACCAGGTTCCGATCCTGGGATGCTACAAGGAGGATTTCCAATATCAATTTGATTCGTAATGAGCATAACCACAGCATAATCCACGAACAATAATCACAAGAACACCATCACAAAATCCACTATGAATAAAAACTTTGAGTACAGTGCGTATAAAGGGAAATACAAGATAGTGGTAATATCAAAACTCCAAAAGCTCGGCGGCACGCTCCAACTGCGGCGAGACTACAGCTGCGTCCTGGCGTCACCTGCACGCATCAATCGTGCATAAGCTTATAGAAAGCTTAGAGGGCGGTGTAAGTGTGTGCGAACGTGCTCAGAATGCAATGCCGGAGTAATGCGGAATCATGTTGATGAGTTCGAAAATGCAACCAGCCGTACCAAGGCTATGCAGTACAAGATGTGAATGCTATCGGCCATACCAAGGCCATGCGATGCAATATGTAAGTCAAGCATGCCAATCCTCATACCAATGCAACTCCTCACAAGAGCATCAAATCAGTACAGTTCTCAGTCTGGATAATCACCGGGGTTCAGTACACTCCAAATGGCACTGTCTCTCTCCAAGCAGCACAGTCCAAGTGAGCGTAAGAAACCTCACTATCCGCCTGTCCAATGGTCAACCAATACCTATCCGGCACGTCGATAGCGAACCCATTTCCGAGCTGGTCAAACTCAGCCTAGTAATGCTCCCTGCTCTCGGGCGAGTAAGGCCACCACTCCTTTCCAACCGACCACGACACAGTGGGAGACGCGACCTCATGGTATTCGGCCCTCGTGCGCTCATATATCCACTCGGTCTCGACGTTGGAGTCATCCTCTGGTGCCATCGGGTTCAGGGACTCTCACCCAGGGACATCTATGGCGCTCCAATTGCTTGGAACAAGATTTTTCGGTATCCAACCAGCCACCCACGATATATCTGTGGAGGCTATGGCCCTGATGTCGCTAGGGCATATCTCAATCACACAGATGCAAATGCATGAATCATACTGCCAGACATGCGTCAATCCTGTGCATACCGTGCGCTCATCTAGGGTAACTCCACATATCGGGGAGCTCGTAATCAGTCTGCCCGAAGGCACATGCTATGATCAGACACTCCTCATCTCAAGCATACATATGATGAGTGTGATCATGAATCATGGGGCTGTGCTAAACATGTTATAAAGTAATAAACTATCCTCTCAATGAAGATGGGCCTAGATGGCCTACACGAACGGATATGGGCCTATCAGTGGCCTTAGGGAGAGTTATAATGTGGACATCTAACCAGCATTACTCGTACAATGTGGACGTCAAACCAACATTGCTCCCAAGGCTCGGCTCACCTCAAATACCATTAAGTAAATCCTGGTAGAATCACACATTGCAATGTGCCTTAAGTACATCCCACCGGGCCTCAAATGGATCAAATGGGCCGTATCTCATGGGCCTTATATTCATCAAGTGGGCCACCTTAATGAGCCTCACCAATGGGCCTTATGTTCATTGTAATGGGTCATTACCCATGGGCCTTAGAATGCATTAAAAATGAGCTCAATCACATAAACTTTATGTGTATCAAATGGGCCTGATCACATAGGCCTTATATATATCCAAGTGGGCCTCAACAATGGACCACAAATACCTCAGATGGGCCTCATAACGTGGGCCTATATATATATCAAGGCAAGCCCCAACAACGGGCCCATAAACACATCAAGATGGCCTACATACATGGGCCCATATATATACCAAACTGGGCCTCAATGATGGGCCTATATACATGCCAAGATGGGCCTAAGTACATGGGCCCATATGCATCCAAGTGGGCCACATGTGAAGCCCACCAAAATGTTTATTTTACTATATCCAATCTGCTGATAAGGCCACATGAATGGGGGGCCCACCATAATATTTATTTTCCATCCACCTGTTGATAAGGCCATGTGGCAAGGGGCCCACCAAAATGTTTATTTGAAATCCAACCCATTCATAAGGTCACGGGACTAGGGCCCACCGTGATATTCATTTGCCATCAAACCTGTTTATAAGGTCACACGTGACCTGGGCCCACGGCCAGGGAGCCCACCGAAATGTTTACTTGCCAACCGACCTGTTCAGTGAGTCACGCGGCCAGGGCCCACCATAATGTTTATTTGCCAACCAACCTGTTGATAAGGTCACATTAGCAGGGTCCCACCGTGAGGTGGTTCATAAATCCAGCCCATACATTATGTGTGTCCCACCTGTCTGAGGGTCCAGACCAAGTTTCAGTCCCATCAAAAATTTAGGTAGGCCCCACCAAATGTTTTTATATGATTTAGGCATGTCTTCACAAGATTTATATGGTGTGGCCCACCTGAGTTCCGCTTGCGGCTAAAATTTGGGGACGCCGTACAGATAAAGGGGACCCACCAAAGGTATGGTGTTGATGTTCAAAACGCATCACGTGGGGCCCACGGCTGGAGCCGTGGGGCCTGGCTCGTCCGCCCGTCATCCATGCAGGCAGACGCTGCAAGCAGCGCTGCCACTTTTTTTTTTTTTAGATGGGACCCACAATGACTAGATCCACCCTATCCATTGCCTAAGTCCCAAAAAATGAGGGGTCCACACCAAGTTTCAGGTGGGTCCAAGCTTCTGGTGGCCCCACCAATCGTTTTTCCCATATTTTAACAAGAAATGTAAGTATTCTAGATCCCACGGCCCGCTAGAAAACCAGATCAGCCTCATTTTTCGGCTCAACGCCTAAAATAGGCTGGAGAATAGATTGAATGGTTTGGATTACGTACATACATCAAGGTGGGCCTGCATGAGCAGCCCACCCTAAAAAGGTAAATAACTTCTTTTTTTTTTTTTTGCAAGTACGCACCCACGTCGGTGCACACACTCCATATTAGCCAATACTCACGTCCAGCGTCCCTGGATGCTGGACGGTGTGGGTACACATGCGTTAATGTGGTGGGTCCCACGTGGACGTGGCCCACTGATATTTGTGTTTTCCTTTTGATCAGGCACGTCCAAATGGACGACCACATGAACTGCTCGGTGGACGGTCGAGATGAAATGCATGCTTCATGGAGGGCCACACACACATATTAGGTGAGCCATCAACAAGGAAAAAGGGAAAAGAGATAGAGAGAAGGAGAGAGAGAGATCGGCATAGTGGAGGGGCCCCGCCACTATGGGCCCCTCATAGGATTACAACACATACACTAGATCGGGTCCCATCACAAGTGGGCCATCAAATTGAAAACCAACAATAAATCACCCACCTTGTTAGCCTCCTCCTTGCTTCCTTGCACTCCTTAGCTCCTTGCCTATGAATTTGATGGAGGTAGGTAGGAGTTTGATGGTGGGGATGAGAGATGAGAGGGGTGGGGAAAGTGGGCCACACTTGTTGTTGTGGTTTGGGGAGAGAAGAGGGCTTGGACGTGGGATGCTTGGAAGAGTGTTTGAGAAATGAGAGAGAGTGAGATGATATGGATGGGATGATGGGTGATGGATGGAGTGATGGGTTGAGTGATGGCTTGTAAGAAAGTGATGGGTGAAGGGATGTAAGAGTTGACTTTGGGTAGTTTGTGTAAGAAAAGGGTAAGGATAGGTATGGGTTGTTGTACTTGACTTGATGTGTGATGTGAACTTGATTGATGGGACATCTCATAGAGATTCCCTCGAAGTCCGCGTCGCGTGGTATTTTCTTCGAATCGAACGCAGGCCGACATCTTCTAGCTTGGGTATCGGGTCGATGCGCGAGTCGCGGCGTTGGAAACGCGGCGACGGCGCAGTCGCCAAGGTACAGGTTTCGGGTCGAGCCAACTTTGGCATGCAGGTCTCGTCTTAGGATCGTGCGCAACATTGGCTTTAGGTCGAGGATTGCCGGAATCTGACCGGTAGAATCGCGGAAGCCGACTGAACAGTACGGTCAAGGATACGGGTCTTACACCCCATCATGATGTTTAATTTCCTTGTAAGAGAAGGGTCATCTAGACCTTGCATTTTGGTGAAGAATGAATCTTCACCGTTGATTTTGATTGGTGGGCCCACATATAACGGGACCCACTTGATGTATGTTGTAATGTATGGAAGGGAGGGCCCATAGTGTCGGGGTCCCTCCATCACACGATTCTCAATATCTCTCTCTATCCCCTATTTGATGGCCCACTTGAAGAATGTATGTATTTTTATCCATGTTGTCCACACGTGGGACCACTTGATGTAAGTGTTTCATCCACCGTCCACATGTGTGGGACCCACCTGATATATATGTTATATCCACGCCATTGTCCAGGGACGTGGACCCCACCCACGTTCATGTATGTATTCTTATCACGCCGCTCATCTAGCCGGTGGGACCCACCTGCCTGGACGTGGTTGGCTGGTGCACACTAACTATATAGCTTCTGTAGGACGTCAGCAGGTGGGCCCTGATTATGAGGTCTGTGTATATCCAGACCATCCATACGGTGGGCCAGTAGCCAACGCCTAGTGGACTGACATCAGCAAGTTTTGTGGGACCCACCTTTGATGAATATGCTTTGCATCTAAGCCGTCCTGGCATGCTTTTAAAAATAAATCAATAATAAATAATATAAATATTATAATAATATAATATATTATATATGATGGTGGGCCCCATGTGGGACCCACCTAGATTGGAAACGGATTGTTTGGAGTGCCTACACTAGCTATGTAGCCGATGTATTGATGTCAGCAAGATGGTCTGATCACAAACGCGATCCAGACTGTCCGTCCATTTTTTTACTGGTGGGCCACATGTGTATGTGGACACCACACACCAGCTATATGGATGCTGACAACGTCAGCAGGCCCTATTGGTCCGTACGATGTATGTGTTTCATCCACACTATCCACTGTCTGGACGGTGGGACCCACCAAATGTATGGGTCTTATCCACACCGTCCAGATGGCTGGACGGTGGGTCCCTCACCATGATGTATATATTTTATCCATGCCATTCATCTATTTCACGTCCACACCGTGCATCCACAGCGTGATGTATGTGTTTTATTCCAACCGTCTATCAGGTGGACCACTGTGATGTATATGTTATCTCCAACCATCTATCAGGTGGACCACACCGTAAAAATAAGTGGAGATTGAACGTCCACCATTGAAATCCTTTTGGGAGCACTAAAGTTCTGGATTAATATGATATTTATTTTTCCTCTTGATTCAGGTCTTTGTGACCATATGAACAGATTGGATGGAAAATAAACGCTATGGTGGGCCTCATGGAGTTTTAACAGTGGAAATCATTATCACCACTATTATTTATGGTATGGTCCAGATGATCTTCCGATGTGATTCATTTTTGGGTAATGCTCTAAAAAGATCTCTAGATGAATGGTGTAGATAGTGCGGCCATGTGATGCGGCCCACTTGATGTATATGAGGCCCATTGGTGCGGCCCATTGATGCAGCCCACTTGATGTTTATGAGGCCCATTGGTGCAGCCCACTTGATGTATATGAGACCCATTGGTGCGGCCCATGTGATGTGACCCATTTGATGTATATGAGGCCCATTGTGATGTATTTGAGGCCTATGGGTTGAGGCCCAATGTGATGTATATAAGGACCATGGGTGACCATGAGTGAGGCCCAATGAGACGTATGTGAGGCCTTTGTGTGGAGTCGAATGTAATGTATATGAGGTCCATTGCGATGTGTGATTCCACCATGATGTGTGTAATGATGTTTATGGCGGGTCATGCCTTGGGAGCAATGATGGTTTGACAACCACATTGTAAGAGCAATGATGGTTAAATGTCCGCATTGTAACTCTCCCTAGTGTCCATTATTAGGCCCATACTTATTGTGTGTAGGCTGTCTAGGCCCATCTTCGCTATGAAGATAGCTCATCACCATATAACATGCTTAGCATAACTCCATGATCCATTCCCATACGCATCATATGTATGCTTGATATAAGAATGACTGATCATAGCATATGCCATTAGGCAAATTATTTATGGGACTCACTGATAGGAGTTATCCGCATGAGCGCACGGTATGCACAGGATTGCTGCATGACTGGACAATGTGATTCATGCATCTCGCATTTGTGTGATATGATCATTGTACGCCCTAGCGACATCAGGGTCGTGGCCTCCACAGGCACATCATGAATGGACGAATTAGATACCGAAAATATTGGCTCAGCATTGTGGGCACATAGGATGTCCTTGGGTGAAAGTCTCAGAACCTTTTGGTACCAGGAGATGCTCCAATATTTAGATCGAGTGGATACATGAGCACACGAGTGCCGAATACCAGTAGACTGCGTCTCCCTCTGTATTATAGTCGGTTGGAAGGGGGTGTGGCCTTATCCGCCCTAGTGAGGGGCCTGTAAGCTAGGCTGAGTTTGACTAGCTCGTAAATGGGTCCGCTATTGACGAGCCGTGTAGGTATTGGCAGACTACTGGTCAAGCGGACAGTGTGATCTCTTCCACTGGTTGGACTGTGCGGCTAGGGAGGCGGTAGTCAGTGTGGAGTGAACTAGACCCTGGTGATATCCCAGAGGGGAATTGTACTGATATATGTACCTAACGAGGACTGACATGCTTGCGTTACATCTTGCATATGACATTTAGCTACGTAGGCCTTGCATCGCATGGCCTTGGTATGGCCGATAGCATTCATGCCTTGTATCACATAGCCTTAGTACGGCTGATAGTATTTATGGACTTACCAGCATATTTTTGCATTACTCTGATATTGCATACTTGGCACTTGCCTTGCGCATACACTTACACCACCTTCTAAGCTTTTCGTAAGCTTATGCACTACCGTTGCATACAAGTGACGTTGGATCGCAGCAGCATTGAGGCAGGAGTGTGTAGCTGAGCTTTTGGAGTTTCGATATCTATATTTGTATTTCCCTTTCTGCATTGTACTCAAAATTTCTGATATAGTGGATATGTGGTGATGTTGTTTTGTGACTTGGTTATGCTTGTGGTTATGCTCCATTACAAAAAAAAAATCATATTGAAAATCCTCCTTATATTTGATCCCAGGATCGGAATCTGGCATATGGGTGACAGGAGCCGAGAATGGGGCACTACGGAGGCTATCGGCGCTAGATTCGACGATCAGGAATTTTGTTAGTCCAGTTTCCGAGTTTGGGGCGTGACGGAAGTTGGTATCAAAGCATAACTTGGGAATACCTGAGGATCACATCACTTATCTGCTATGAACTTAGAATGATAGGTTCCGAGTCTGAATAACCTAGCGATTTTCGGATATAGACCCTTAACGTCTTTGCCTTCGAGAGTTCTCAAGGCTGATAGGCCCTTGTTCCTTCCTGTAAGACATGCTGCCTAGGAGAGCGACCTGAGCGACTCCCGCTCCCTCGTCTGAGTCTAGCATAGCCCCAACACCACCCATGACTGCAGATCAGCTTTAGCAGATGCCTCAGGCGATGACCACTATCCTTCAGGGGCAGGGCAGGCTGCCCATTGTTACACCGGCCCAGGCAGAGCAGGAGTGCGTGAGCGCCCTTCTCCGAGACTTCCAACATCACCATCCCCCGCTCTTCCGGGGCGAGCCAGACCCTACTGTAGCAGAAATATGGTGTTCCGAGGTGTAGAAGACATTCGACACTATGAGATGTACGATCCAACAGCGGGTCTCGTTAGTTGTATTTCTTCTCCAGTGCGAGGCTCAACACTAGTGGGCATTAGTCGCCCGAGCGGTAACAACCAATTTTGAGTGGACTTGGGAGGACTTTGTAGACAGGTTCGACCGAAAGTTTTTTCTTGAGCATATTCAACAGCAGCACGCGTTAGAGTTTGTGACTCTAGTCCAAGGGGACATGTCCGTGTCGTAGTATGAGACACGTTTCGTCGAGCTATTGAGGTTTGCAACATATCTTGTCGATGATGAGGGGCGGAAGGTCTACCGTTTTGAGAATGGCTTGCGTCCTGCCCTTAGGAGTCGTGTGGTCAAACACATGCTTCCGACATTTGAGTAGATTGTGTAGAGGGCACAGGTTTGCGAGGCAAATTGGGTCGATTTACAAAGGGTTCGTGACCGCATAAGAGACCGGAAGAGGAAGGCGCCCTCTGGTAGCTCCCAACAGCAGCAGCATCGTCCATAGCATCGACGTACGACCCAGCCAGCATTCCGAGCACCAGTGGCACCTCCATCACCACCTCCGGAATCGTTTGTAACAACCCGAAAAATCGAGGGTTGAGTAATAACTCAACTCTCGAGTTTCCAGAACATCACTTATGCAACATAGATAATGATGATTAAATGTTGACTGTATTAGAGTAGTGAACATGAGTGAGATTAAGCTAAACAATATATCATACTCCAGAGACAGTTAAATTTACAAGCAAAAGACTGTGATAGATAGATAAAATATATAAACTAAGATGAGTCTCCAGAGTGTGATAACATTACCAGGTTAAATAATTACAAGTACAATCCTAAAATATACCAAATGTATAAGGTCCTCTAGTCAATATCCCAGAAAGCCCCGCCGATCAGGACACGGCTCACTGGAAGCCGTCAGAAGACAACCAATACAAGCAGGCATCGTAGTCATTGGAGAGGTCCGGCTCCGCCTCAGAAGTAGCGTCGCCATCTGAAATCAGACAATGTCTGGTGGGTGTTCGAAACACCATCCCGTAACGTGGGAGTGAGTAGCTAACTCAGTGGAACAATAAAGCATAGGTTAACATGTTATCAATACAGTCAAGCAGTAATGATAAAGCAGTAAAATCAAACACTCCTAACTACTCTTATTAATGCAAGTATGGATGCGGGTATGATGGATGCCCTCACCACACCCTCCCTCGTGCGACACCATCTCACGTTCGTGGCATGCTTTCATCCCTCAGTGCTCCACATCTTCCAGGCACATGTAATGCGTGATGAGCAAGATTACCGAGTTTTTAATTAGTCCATTTCAAACAGTAGGATTGGGAAACTAAGGTACCTCCCTTGTATCATTCCCAAACATGATCCATTCTAGGGTCGTCAGTCCTAGTTAATATCAGACGACGGGTGTGTTTTCTAGGTCACTGCAAAGGCTGTCAGGGCTGTTACGCACAAAGGTTACACCACTCCCCCATCACCTCTTTAACGATTCATCACTATATAGAAACAAGCCTAGTTTATACTCTGTTACTACGGGAAGGCTCATCGCCTCACCGCAGATTTAGAGTATGCTCGAGGTCACTCCACTGACACCCTACCAACTGGCAGTCTATTTTCGAAGCACGACCAGTCCGCTTATTGAGAATGGAACCCGGATGCAATCCGACTGGGGACCATAGCCAGGCTGTGCCAGCGTAAGCCGACAGCACGAATATAGTGTCCCATACCACCATAATTGGCTCACGAGTCGGGTTGCTAACTGGTCACTACAGGGAGGCACGTGGCTCCATCGTAGGCCGACAGCTCGACCACGGTGTCCCATACCACCATGCCCGGCTCATGAGTCTTAGCGGATCGAGGTACCATGGTTAAAAGAGATTTCACAGGTAAGTTTGGTACGCTAGGTTCAAGCAGTAGCGTCCAAACATGGTGGATATACATGAGACAGATCGGGTTGCTTGAGGAGCTCGGCTAGCTCGAGCGCACAACAAGTTGAGCGATATGAAGAGCATAAGCACTTCGTGTGGCCAACCACTATCGCCAACCGAAGTACGACTCGGGTTTGTCGAACACGTCTCACGTGGCAAATGAATCACAGCCACGAATTCAATTCTGGTACCGATTGTCTGGACTATAATCATAGCCCCAAACACAATCAATTTCAGATAGATAAAGCAATAATGGATCAAGATTCAAATCATACAATCAAAGTCTGGTATTATCCGTTTAGGGCTGCCAGGGCTGTTGCACGCATTCGTTGCTCCACTCCCCCATCACCCATGACGGATCATACAACGTAAACATGAATTTAACATATGCATTACATAGATAAAATCATAAAAGCAGTTGAGCATGTTATGAAGCACAACACAAGCATGAGTTTGTACATATTCAATTCCTAATCACACAGCTATCTAAGGAAATCATACACATAGTTAAAGGAGTTGAGAATCATATCTCAACACCCTTAAACATTACAATTTACTAACTACTACTCATTCAGACATTTCAACAAACACTTTAAAATACATGTATCAACATACATGACATATGTTGATCACATAGGTATAAGGCCAAATCCTTTCACTAGGGAGTTACCCCAATCATAACACACATACACCCACGACGGATAGTCATGGCAAGCAGGAATCCAAGTTCCATATTCATTCAGTCATTTCCACAAACACTTGGGCCACACATTTTAGCATATATAGTGTGTATTGGCCATGGCGTGATTTAGGGCAAATCCTTTCGTCAAAGGGGTATCGCCAATACAACAATCAATTATCCATGACAATTAGTCATGGCGAGCACGAATGAGAATTCTGTACTCATTCAGCCATTTTCACAAATACTTAGAATACACTATTACAACATACATGGTGAATGTTAGCAAAACATGTATTAGGGTTATCCTTTAGCCAAGCGAGTATTTTATCCATGTATAATATATTTATACAGCAAATAATCATGACAAGTACATCTCCAAAATTTATATGTATACGGTATTTTCTAGGATACAAAATTTCAACAACATAGTGTATATAAGCAAAACATGTATTAGGGCGAATCCTTTCGCCAAACAGGTAATTTATCCACATATAATATATTCATACAGCAAATAATCATGTCATACACATTTCCAAAATTTGTACGTATATGGTACTTTCTTCAAATACCTAGAGTATGTAGAATTCCATATTTTTCATCTTTAATCGAAACGGAAAACGAACAGCACTTTGTACATGTGCAATTGCATGCAGATCATGAATCTATCATTATCTGAAATTGAAAGCGTTGAAAACCATAACCTATACACCTAAAGTCCGCACCTTTTGTCGTAGAATCGTAACGGAGTTGATAGGTTTGCTAAGCTTCCGTATTCGGCAGTTTGGCAACCTATAGAACGAAATAGGTTAGTTATTTCATAACCTACAACCTTCACGCTCCCAAACAGATCTAGGGTTAGGGTTTCTTACCTTAAAACGGAGTCGGAATCGCCGGGAAATCGATTAGAACGGAGCGGTGTAGCTTGTATAGCAGCAGGGAAGAGTGGCAGGGAGGTTCTCCCACTGCTCCCACACTTTCTCTCTCTTTTCTCTCTTCTCTCTCTAGGTTTTCTCTCAAATTCGCATGGCTGCAATGAGAGAGGGTTTAAGGCCCTTATATAGCCTAAAAACTCACTGAAACAAACTCCAGGTTAAAGTATACTTAGGTTATAACCAAAGCGCGTCAGTTTCAGCTCAACGGAGGACTTCTGGCGGGCCTCCTTGAGCGAAAGGTCGGACTTAAGCTAACTAACGCTGGATCTACGTTCTATTAAGTTTTTATTTCAGTGGGATTTCCAGATCACGCGTGGCGGACCAGTTTCAGTTCAACGGTCAGCGGATCTCGATCGGAGATTCCGAGTACATGTAAATGTGTATGAAATTTCTCCTGATCCGAGGGTGTAATTTGATCTGATTCTGATGGTCTGGTTGCTTAAAATTGATCCGCAAGTGAGAGGTAGCAGATTACTATTCAAGATATTTTATTTTGAATTAATTTCGCATTTCTCACACTCTTCACTCCGAGCTCAAGCGAATAGCGCTGGGACACTATCTGGATTTGATTTCCGGGATGATTGTCAAGCCCAGCAAGGCGGTCCTAGTTCCTTAACTTCGTGTTAATCGGACTTCCAACGTGCGATCCATATCCGATACGGAGTTTCGAGATGCTCCCGAGAGCAGCCGGGTAATGAGATTGATCCTAGATTTTAGGGTAACCTAGCGTCAATGATTCTACAACTTTTGGGTCTTGCAGATCGTATTTAAAGTGATTGGTGCTAATTTCACAGGCACTATAGTTTAACACTAGCTAAATCTCGCTTAATTTCTAAAGGATTTAGTCTTGTAAGATTTCTGTCTGAGGTGGTACCTGGGCCTTTGTAGTTTGTATATAAAGTGATCCGAGTTATACTACTTAGCTAGTTTAAGTTAGTGTCTAGGATAAAAATACTTAGGAAGATTGAAGAGCAAGGTGGTGAAGGATGGGATTTGTGAAAGAAATGGGTTCACAAGCGATTTTAGCCTTTGGGACTGAGTTTTGAGAAGTTGATAAGGTGTTAGGATCGACCCATTGCCTAAGGACGTCTAATCCCAAGTTGTCAAAAATCTGGGATGTTACAATCTACCCCCCTTAAAACAAAATTTCGTCCCCGAAATTGGCTAAGGGTAATAAGGGAAGATTTCTATTATTTCATTTGCCTAAGACTTATTGATTCCAAGTTTCTACGCGTGGTAGGGTATATACCAGCTGGTTCATTTTAGTCTACCCCCCTTAAAACTTAATTCTTTATCCATTTCTCATACCCTGATGGTTTGCTACCATTTATTTCTGTACCTATTTGGAGTCTTGACGACAATTCCCAACAATTTAGAGCAAGATAGCTGTTTTCATTGTTTGACCAACACATAGAGACATTTATGGTGGACTTGATCCCGATACATCGATCATCTATCGGGCCAGGGTAGGAAGCTCATCGTATCCCTTCTGAATCCTGGTGGATCCTGGTCGTCTACTCGTCAGCAGAGAGTCCATTGGTAGTCGTCCAGGATTGAAAATTGGGTCAAGCCGCGAATGCTTCGCAATTGTATATTTCAGTAACTTCGTAGTTTGATCACTCTAAAAATGTAGGGAATGTCCATCATTGAAAGGCTCAAATTGTTCGTTTCTATTTCTCGAGTTGCCCTTTAGGTCTTAGTCTAAGAGAGTCCTTGTTATTATCTATGTTCAAGGAAATGGTAAATCAAATCTTACTAAATCATCCTAAAACGGTTTCTCATAGTAGAACTTACTAGGGCTTCTATAATGTTCGTATTCAACGAGCACAGTTTCGATCCTGGGCCAGTGGGGTAGGGTCCGCCACGCTTCCGCTGCGCCACCCAGATCAAAGAGGTGTATTAGCCGACCTAACTAGAGTGGGCTCATAATGTTCTACCCCCCTTAAAATTTTATTTTCACCCTCAAGGCTCAAGATTTATGTCCTGCTCCGTATATCGGAACAAGGTGTAATTTAAGACCTACCCTTGACATAAAATGAGATGCGGTCTCCCACTACATCGGTCTTGGTACCTAGGATTATAGAAAGGGGCTATCACGGATGGGTGTTGTGGTAGATTCCAAGGGCGGATGTGAGTTTGTGGCAAGATGCATAATCCTACCAAGGAGTTTTGTCACGGTCCAGATTGATCCTATTTAATCATGCCTAGCTTAACAAGCAGGTTATCTTTCTTCATTCATATGGATAAAATGTATGCCGACATGGCATGTAATTTGGGACCTAATTCCTAACTATTTGTTGCCCATTTAGGTAATTCCTTGGGCCTAAAAGACAAAGTCGCTATCGGCTATATACTCCTAATACTTTTCAAAGACGAAGTTATAAACTTTTGGTTGCAAGTAGTTCGGCCAACACGGAAGAAATGTTGTGTAGTGGGTCTGAGTCGGATACATGGACCTCCTGCTTAGCTAGGACAGAAAATTGTCGTATCAGTTCTTAATCCTAGTTGATCCCGACCTTCCGCTTGATCAGAGCATAGAGTTCATTGGTCACTACCAGGATTGAGAATTCAATTCAAACCGCGAATACCTCGCTTATATGTAGTTTCTCTGCTCCGTGGTCCCGATGGTACTAAGTCTTTGAGAAGGCGATTCTAAGGGGTGTATTGATTTGACCTATCATTAAATCCAAGGGATATATAAGTTTTCTCTAAGCGTGAATAGTTACTAATCAAACAAGCCTCCTAAGAGTCGTTAAATAAGCCTATGAGTACCGAGGGGATTCAACAAAGGAACGGGGTCTCGTTCCAACCTAATCAAGTCAACTAACTAAGTCTATCACTCAATTATCTTAGCATTTTTAGTCGTTTACATTTCTTAGTCTAATCAGCAGCCTAGGCTCAACTTATGAGCAGCGGTAATCCACTAGTTGTAATCTAAAGTCTATGCTTATACACCAGATGATTTTATACCCTTTCTAATAAAAGAAATTGTTTTATCGCCTAGGGTCAAAGTTGTCTGATTGGAATTGGGTTGCCTGAACTCGAATTTAACTATGCACGAGCATTTCACACATGTTCATACTAGCTAAGAAGATCCTGGGGTTTACATTATTAATTTGTTGGATTTCCTATACGGTCAGGTCTGTCGAAAACTAGGAGTACCGTCCTAGGTCCAAAAACTCTAAGGGTCATTAAATGGGATTGCACTGCTAATCCTACCTCGGGATTGGGAGTGGCCTGTTTAGTAGGAGGGTGGGAGGGGATTAAAATTAATGGTATAGGCTTTGGAAAATGAGCATTGTGTCGGAAAGCGTGAGGTGGGATTTTCAAATCCCAGGATAATGAATTTCTAAGTGTACTTGGAAAGGGAATTTCGGAATTTACTTTTAATTGCACACACTCCAAACGTGGTATTGGAAAACATGGGATACACCCAATCTAGGGGTCATACCTTACACACACATGTATTATTACTTTTATAATTCCATTCACCTAATCTTACTTAATGCGGTTGGCCGAACGGGCCCTAAACATCCTCAAACATTAAAAACATTCTACCAACAACTACACCCATCAACATGAAATCATAAATTCCCTAAGACGGTAACCCATGCAAACTACAAGACAACAGTATGGATGACTAGACATCCGAGAAAATGGCCACCACAACTTCAAAAAAAAGCCATGGGAAATACCGGAATAGGAGAGAAAGGGCTGACTTCTCTGGTCCTCCATGATCAGCTGTCCCAATAGGTGTTGAAGAGGGCCAAAAGACAGGGAATGAAGAAGGTGAATGGGGAGAACAAGTGGGGAGAAGGCTCACACGAGTTTTGGAGCTCCAATGGCGTGTGGGGGGTCCAAATGAGAGAAACGAAGAGGGAGAGGAGAGAAGGGCTGCAATGCACAATGGGAGTGGGTAGGTTGTGGTCGAAATCAGTAGGGAGGACGATCGGAAGGGTGATTTTAAAGAGAAACAGCTAGGTTGGAGAGAGAAAACGGCTTGGAGGGGAGGTTTGTGAAGGAAGTGGTGTTTGGGAGGGTTTTCGATGGAGGGGACATACATCAGGGGGTCCCACAACCCCCAAACTTGGTCGGCCTGAGCTGCGGGCCCGGCCCATTAAAAAAAGCGGCGAGGCCTCGCCGACCTGGCGAGGGCCTCGCCAAAATTTTTCTGGGTTTTGAAAGGGGGGCCCCATGGGCGTGGTCCTCCAGTCCCCTAAGCCCCAAAAACCCTGGGTCCCACCCTGGGTACCCCTAGAAGTGCTCCGTTTGGCCCCCCGACCCCAATTCGCTCCATTTCGAGTAGTTCGGGACGAATTGGACATATCTTGCAATCCGAAATGAGTTATTTGACGTAAAATATATGAATTTGGGGTAGAACGAGCTAATGAAGCTAACCAACCCTGTTATGCTGGGTTGTGCTACCCGAAATTGTGAAAAAAAACCTCCGATTGACGGTCGTTTCTCTGTTTCAATTTCATTTTACTAAAATAGTAGTTTTAGCTTGATTACTCTTCCTCCGTTGGGTTTTAGGAGTTGCGCTCATCGTGTAAAGAGCTTAGAATAATTAGGAGAATGGTTTGATGAAGCCAAATAGGACACTTACTATTTTTGGCTGAGAACCTTGCGCACTAGTAGACACCATGACCTTAGTAAGTCACGAATGCTAGGGGTTTTAGTCGTAGTTTGTCTTTGATTTCCTTCCCATTACTTGGTACCCCTATTTAAAGGGTTATGAACTCATTTTCCTTTTGTCATTCATTAATCAATTTCGAATTTATTAGAATTTATTTTTACTTTCTGCTTTCTTTTCTCATGGATTCGAGAAGTCTCCGTGAGGAGTCCAGAGAAGCTCCGAGGATTCGGAGTAGTTATTCTCATCACGTTTATCCCATATTCTACCGATTTTCAACGGTTGGGGTGAGGTGGATTGTAATCTAGAATCATCTATAGACGGCCTAGGAATGTTTTAAGGTCGACCCGTGCGACCATGGTTGAATACCGACTCAATTTTGGCGTTCGTTTTCAGTGAACTAGCCGTTGGACGGAACAGGGATGCCTAAGACTGTTTGTACATTCCGTTGCTCCCTCCTAAGTCAGAGTGCGTCAGTGTTCGTCGTATGACCATAATCCAGGTCCGGTTTAATCCAAATCATGCTTTGATACCATCTGTAACAACCCGAAAAATCGAGGGTCGAGTAATAACTCAACTCTCGAGTTTCCAGAACATCACTTATGCAACATAGATAATGATGATTAAATGTTGACTGTATTAGAGTAGTGAACATGAGTGAGATTAAGCTAAACAGCATATCATACTCCAGAGACAGTTAAATTTGCAAGCAGAAGACTATGATAGATAGATAAAATATATAAACTAAGATGAGTCTCCAGAGTGTGATAACATCACCAGGTTAAATAATTACAAGTACAATCCTAAAATATACCAAATGTATAAGGTCCTCTAGTCAATATCCCAGAAAGCCCCGTCGATCAGGACACGGCTCACTGGAAGCCGTCAGAAGACAACCAATACAAGCAGACATCGTAGTCATTGCAGAGGTCCGGCTCCGCCTCAGAAGTAGCGTCGCCATCTGAAATCAGACAATGTCTGGTGGGTGTTCGAAACACCATCCCGTAACGTGGGAGTGAGTAGCTAACTCAGTGGAACAATAAAGCATAGGTTAACATGTTATCAATACAGTCAAGCAGTAATGATAAAACAGTAAAATCAAACACTCTTAACTACTCTTATTAATGCAAGTATGGATGTGGGTATGATGGATGCCCTCACCACACCCTCCCTCGTGCGACACCATCTCACGTTCGTGGCATGCTTTCATCCCTCAGTGCTCCACATCTTCCAGGCACATGCAATGCGTGATGAGCAAGATTACCGAGTTTTTAATTAGTCCATTTCAAATAGTAGGATTGGGAAACTAAGGTACCTCCCTTGTATCATTCCCAAACATGATCCATTCTAGGGTCGTCAGTCCTAGTTAATATCAGACGATGGTGTGTTTTCTAAGTCACTGCAAATGCTGCCAGGGCTGTTACGCACAAAGGTTACACCACTCCCCCATCACCTCTTTAACGATTCATCACTATACAGAAACATGCCTAGTTTATACTCTATTACTACGGGAAAGCTCATCGCCTCACCGCAGATTTAGAGTATGCTCGAGGTCACTCCACTGACACCCTACCAACTGGCAGTCTATTTTCGAAGCCCGACCAGTCCGCTTATTGAGAATGGAACCCGGATGCAACCCGACTGGGGACCACAGTCAGGCTGTGCCAGCGTAAGCCGACAGCATGAATATAGTGTCCCATACCACCATAATCGGATCACGAGTCTGGTTGCTAACCGGTCACTACGGGGAGGCACGTGGCCCCAGCGTAGGCCGACAGCTCGACCACGGTGTCCCATACCACCATGTCCGGCTCATGAGTCTTAGCGGATCGAGGTACCATGGTTAAAAGGGATTTCACTGGTAAGTTTGGTACCCTAGGTTCAAGCAGTAGCGTCCAAACATGGTGAACATACATGAGACAGATCGGGTTGCTTAACGAGCTCGGCTAGCTCGAGCGCACAACAAGTTGAGTGATATGAAGCGCATAAGCACTTCGTGTGGCCAACCACTATCGCCAACCGATGTACGACTCGGGTTTGTCGAACACGTCTCACGTGGGAAATGAATCACAGCCACGAATTCAATTCTGGTACCGATTGTCTGGACTATAATCATAGCCCCAAATACAATCAATTTCAGATAGATAAAGCAATAATGGATCAAGATTCAAATCATACAATCAAAGTCTGGTATTATCCATTTAGGGCTGCCAGGGCTGTTGCACGCATTCGTTGCTCCACTCCCCCATCAACCATGACGGATCATACAACGTAAACATGAATTTAACATATGCATTACATAGATAAAATCATAAAAGCAGTTGAGCATGTTATGAAGCACAACACAAGCATGAGTTTGTACATATTCAATTCCTAATCACACAGCTATCTAAGGAAATCATACACATAGTTAAAGGAGTTGAGAATCATATCTCAACACCCTTAAACATTACAATTTACTAACTACTACTCATTCAGACATTTCAACAAACACTTTAAAATACATGTATCAACATACATGACATATGTTGATCACATAGGTATAAGGCCAAATCCTTTCACTAGGGAGTTACCCCAATCATAACACACATACACCCACGACGGATAGTCATGGCAAGCAGGAATCCAAGTTCCATATTCATTCAGTCATTTCCACAAACACTTGGGCCACACATTTTAGCATATATAGTGTGTATTGGCCGTGGCGTGATTTAGGGCAAATCCTTTCATCAAAGGGGTATCACCAATACAACAATCAATTATCCATGACAATTAGTCATGGCGAGCACGAATGAGAATTCTGTACTCATTTAGCCATTTTCACAAACACTTAGAATACACTATTACAACATACATGATGAATGTTAGCAAAACATGTATTAGGGTTATCCTTTAGCCAAGCGAGTATTTTATCCATGTATAATATATTCATACAGCAAATAATCATGACAAGTACATCTCCAAAATTTATGTATACGGTATTTTCTAGAATACAAAATTTCAACATACATAGTGTATATAAGCAAAACATGTATTAGGGCGAATCCTTTCGCCAAACAGGTAATTTATCCACATATAATATATTCATACAGCAAATAATCATGTCATACACATTTCCAAAATTTGTACGTATACGGTACTTTCTTCAAATACCTAGAGTATGTAGAATTCCATATTTTTCATCTTTAATCGAAACGGAAAACAGATAGCACTTTGTCCATGTGCAATTGCATGCAGATCATGAATCTATCATTATCTGACATTGAAAGCGTTGAAAACCATAACCTATACACCTAAAGTCCGCACCTTTTGTCGTAGAATTGTAACGGAGTTAATAGGTTTGCTAAGCTTCCGTATTCGGCAGTTTGGCAACCTATAGAACGTAATAGGTTAGCTATTTCATAACCTAGAACCTTCACGCTCCCAAACAGATCTAGGGTTAGGGTTTCTTACCTTAAAACGGAGTCGGAATCGCCGGGAAATCGATTAGAACGGAGCGGTGTAGCTTGTATAGAAGCAGGGAAGAGTGGCAGGGAGGTTCTCCCACTGCTCCCACACTTTCTCTCTCTTTTTTCTCTTCTCTCTCTAGGTTTTCTCTTAAATTCGTATGGCTGCAATGAGAGAGGGTTTAAGGTCCTTATATAGCCTAAAAACTCACCGAAACAGACTCCAGGTCAAAGTATACTTAGGTTATAACCAAAGCGCGTCAGTTTCAGCTCAACGGAGGACTTCTGGCGGGCCTCCTTGAGCCAAAGGTCGGACTTAAGCTCACTAACGCTGGATCTACGTTCTATTAAGTTTTCGTTTCAGTGGGATATCCAGATCACGCATGGCGGACCAGTTTCTGTTCAACGGTCAGCGGATCTCGATCGGAGATTCCGAGTACATGTAAATGTGTATGAAATTTTTCCTGATCCGAGGGTGTAATTTGATATGATTCTGACGGTCTAGTTGCTTAAAACTGATCTGCAAGCGAGAGGTGCCAGATTACTATTCAAGATATTTTATTTTGAATTAATTTCGCATTTCTCACACTCTTCACTCCGAGCTCAAGTGAATAGCGCTGGGACACTATCTGGATTTGATTTCCAAGATGGTTGTCAAGCCCAGCAAGGTGGTCCTAGTTCCTTAACTTCGTGTTAATCGGACTTCCGACGTACGGTCCAGATCCGATACGGAGTTTCGAGATGCTCCCGAGAGCAGCCGGGTAATGAGATTGATCCTAGATTTTAGGGTAACCTAGCGTCAATGATTCTACAACTTTTGGGTCTTGCAGATCATATTTAAAGTGATTGGTGCTAATTTCACAAGCACTCTAGTTTAACACTAGCTAAATCTCGTTTAATTTCTAAAGGATTTAGTCCTGTAAGATTTCTATCTGAGGTGGTACCTGGGCCTTTGTAGTTTGTATATAAAGTGATCCGAGTTAAAGTGATCCGAGTTAAAGTGATCCGAGGTGGTACTTAGCTAGTTTAAGTTAGTGGCTAGGATAAAAGTACTTAGAAAGATTGAAGAGCAAGGTGGTGAAGGATGGGATTTGTGAAAGTCACAAGCGATTTTAGCCTTTGGGACTGAGTTTTAACAAGTTGATAAGGTGTTAGGATCGACCCATTGCCTAAGGACGTCTAATCCCAGGTTGTCAAAAATCCGGGATGTTACACCGTTCCCAGGTGCTTGTTTTGGATGCGATAGGATGGACATCGTAGGCACGAGTGTCCCCATCCGCAGCAACATCAGCTAAGGGCACCGCAACAGGCTCCACAGTAGCAGCAAAAACCGCAACACCAGCCTCCGAGACCTCTCCTGTAGTAGTAAAGGCAGCAGATCAGGCCGCCACAGTGGCAGCAACAGTAGTAGAGACCTCAGAGGGGGCATGCACCTCCCCAGCAGGCTCATGGCAGATTTTATGCCTCCCAGCAAGACCCTCAGTCATCCGGAGGGGTCGTCGAGGGTACCCTCCACTACAAGAAAAAGGGGCAAAGGATTCAGACCACGTTACTTTTTTGCTACGAATATAAACCTTAGCTATATTTGCTACGGTTTTAATCCGTAGCTAAAAAGTTGAGATACCAATAATAATTAATAGTGTTGTAAGGGCCTCTATGAGGCCTAAAAAAACTATATGTTCTATCAAGCTGTCTATATATTTGTAAATATTACTTTAGAGATTAAAAAAAAAAATCAGCTGGATCTAAGTCTCAAGTGGACCACACGGTAGGAAACATTGATATTAAATTACTATTGCTTCTTATGGTGTGGTCCACTTGGGCCTTCATTATAGCTGAAATTTAGTGTATTGAAGTAAAATAATTTATTAAAATTAGTTATCGGAATGGATTAACAAAATACATGATGGTGGGCCCCATGGATCCCCTGATCGAACCACCTTCGTCCGTCCGTCAATAAAACCCAATTTGGGCGTGCGCTCAAAACAGAGCCGCGCCCAAACCTGTATTTCACTCTCTCTCTCTCTCTCTCATGGCCTTCTTGCAATACCCTCGAACACCATCCTTCCTTCGCCCCTCTTTTTTATCCCCTAAATCTCCTACTCTCCTGATAAATTCCATTATATTTCCCAAAACTCCCCCAAAACCCCACACCAAATACATCTCCTTTCCCGCCCGCCTGCCTCCTAATGCTCTGCCCACCACGAATCAGGAAATCCTCGACTCCATCACTGGATCCAACGGTGGCAGTGCCATTGGTGAGGCAGAGGTGAAGAATCTCCCCAGCGTGCGGTCCTATGAGAACGACCTGACCTGGCTGACTGTCATCAGAGACGTCCATTTCGATCAAGCCCTAACAGCAGCTGCCGCCGATGGCGGCGATGCCGCGGAGGAGCACATCGCATCCGACATGTCCAAGATGGTTGTGGAGACAGTTTTCCCCGGGAACTCTGACGAGCGCAGCACGGTCTCTACCAGACTGGTCAGCATTTTAATCTTCTACCTTTTGGAAATGGATAGAATTTCATCTCATTGATGCCTTCTTTCGCTTCTGCTATGAATTACTCTAACGTGTTTCGTGTTCTAGCATGTGTAATTTAACTGAAATGCTAGGCTTGGGGACTGTAGAATGTTCTGTAAGGGACTTTATTACTTCAACAGGAACAACAGATCTGTCGTTTTCCCCAGTAAGAAGTAGCTGTAATTTTCTTGTGTGGCAGATGTTTTATGTTTTCCCATTTCATAACAAT
This sequence comes from Magnolia officinalis, assembly GCA_021015155.1. Taxonomy (NCBI): domain Eukaryota; kingdom Viridiplantae; phylum Streptophyta; class Magnoliopsida; order Magnoliales; family Magnoliaceae; genus Magnolia; species Magnolia officinalis. Next base: position 28,642,798 of record JAJHSJ010000010.1, on the reverse strand, counting down.
CATTACCATTACATAACGGTAACGATAGATGGCTGTTATCGGGATGGAAACCTTGATGCAAATTTGAAGTGCCATCCATTTGTTTTCTACTTGTTTGGTGTGTAACCCGTTTTGTCATAATGTATCTTAAATGTTAAAAATGTTGAATTATGGGATGGTTTTTCACCCAATCTTTCTTCTCTTATATAGAAAAGAAGAAGAATATTTGAAGAGTCATTCAAAGTGGGATGAAATGGATGTTGCACTTAACTTTTTTTTTTGCTTTTACTTTACATGGAAAGCAAAGCTAATCTCTTTCTAGAATAATCAATACCATGAATGAAAGGTCTCGTCCTTTTTTGTGGACCATTTCCAGAGGACATGACGAGGACATCGTGGTCAACTCATGGAAAGAAATCAGAGCCACTTTACTAAGATGGTATGTCTGTATAGTGACACAACCTAAAAGAAGGGTATGAACACGTGGCAATCGGTTGTGAAATGGCCAGTTAAGATCAGGAGCACAGTCAATGCCATCCCTTGTAAGGATAAAACACTCACTCCTAACCAAGTGACCATTTCACACCAATGGAAAAAATGGTTAAGTTCAACCAAAATTCCAATGCCCTTTTTTGGAATGGTAACCAAAATTCCAGTGTCAGTAACAAAACATAAATAACCTTTCAGAGTTGCATCACCATATTATCGCTAGTCCATGTTTTAGAATCTCGACCAAATCAATAGCCTCCTTAGCATATGCCCAGGTAGGAGGAAATGGTCCAAATTGATCAAGAGAAGTACCATAATCCATAATAAAGAGGTTTCGCGCCACTAGGCAACCCAAAACAGCCACATCATCTGTCAATTGTGAGAAGAACTATATTGACACTCCATCCAAAAATAATGCATTTTCCATGTCTCATCATCATCATCTAAGCCTTGTCCAAACAAATTGGGGTCAGCTACATGAATCCTTTTCTGCCATTCCACTCTATCAATGACCATAACTTCAGCTAGACCATAGGTCATCAACTATTTTCTTACTACTTCCACCCAAATCCTTTGGGGCCTTCCCCTTGCTTTTTTAAAGCTTTCAACTTGTGCCAACTCACTCCTAACTAGCACAGTTCTTGGTCTCCTTTGCACATGACTAAAGAATCTAAGGTGCCATTTGATAGAACTTATTTTCAGCACTTATTAAATTCAGATCATTTGGCAAATCCATATTATTTAGTGCTTAAATTAATTTTCCCCGAAGATATGGGTCTTTTTTTCAGCTACCCTCCCTTCACTTAATGTTAAAGGTTGAATGCTTAAAGTGGTGGTGCATTAAAATTTCTTTTCACTTTTGACTAAAATATCGCTAAAATTATTTCAAAATTACAATTCAACACTTTAAATTTTTAGCGCTTAATTTTCATAGCTTATTTTTCAATTTATCGAATGGCACCTAAGTCACTTTCCCTTATCTTATTACCAATTGGCGCTTCTCCTAAGTTCTCTCGAATGTTTTCATTTCTAGTTCTACCCTTCCTTGTCTTGACACTTATTCATCTCAACATTCTCATTTCAGCCACGCTCTCATCCTATAACCATGTTGTTCCTTAACGGCCCAACATTCTGTACCATAAAGCATGACTGCTATCCTATAAAATTTCCCATAAAGCATTGGCCAAATCTACAAAGCCCATAAAGGATTCACACTTTCAGCATATCATAGACCATCTTGTAAACAGGCATGTTTTGGTGACACCCCATTCACTATTCGAAATGGAATAACCCCAGATGACTATAGCTGTTTGAAAATAGTTCTCTTTGGCTTTCAGCCACAATGAGTTAGGGAGGAGTCTGTTAACCGCCTGCTTCACATGTGCCAATTGGTGGCACATGTGCAGTATGCAAACCATCAATGTGTCATGTCGTCACATAAAAGTTCCATGCCTCAAATATCACGCCCATAGTTTGAGAGGGCCACATGAGTAACACACATTATGACCATTCAATGGCTGAGTCAATGGGTGCTGACATCCACAATGGCGCCTAGCAAATGAAATTGGGTTAGATTGACTTTTGAATGTCGCCCAAAAGCCCCTGAAGGAATCTTACCACAGGTTTTAACATTTACCATATCAGAAAGATTCGCATTTCTAGACCTGGTTTGTTTGCAGGATTACATTAGTGAAAGAGCGCAATGTTTTATCTTTTTATTTTCTAGATATGTGGTTGCCATAGGAACTTTATGCTGAAGTAATGAATATGCAACTTTGCCTTTTGAATTTTAGGTTAATTGGAGAAAAGTTTCCTTGGCTGCTCCTCATCATTTATTTGGTTATTTAGGTTGCTCTGACACAAATTCAAATGCAATGACCAGCAATTGAATTGACAACATGCCAAAATAGAAACAGGTTTGCAGCTGGTAATTACCAACTACTTCATGTGCATAAGGTATAAGTGCACAGGATTCAGGTATGCAAGCACCGAGGTTCGATTTTCAGATCCATTGCTCCAATGACAACCGAATATCAGATCCAATTAGAATTGGATAATAAAGAAGAAACATGTCTAGACAGAAATGTATTTCAAGCTGGCCAATACTCCTGTTCTGTTTTCTATTGATTTCATAAAATTAGTATCATTGCTTATTTTAGTAAAAAAAAATTCAATTGATGATGAGGACCATTGTGTAATTGTCTTGCAGGTATTTTTTATCACTAATCTTGAACCACTGAAGACGATTGAATTTGTAAACTCTACCATTCTTACCTGCAGGTTTTATGAAGGTGTTGTGCAACCTTATAACCCAGGAAAGAAGAAACATGTGGTAATTAACTATGAGACTTGTGTACTTCTCTTAATTATCCATGTCCAAACTGTCCCCTTTCTTGAAGACTTACTTGTTGAATGATATTTTCTTCAAAGATACTATATGACGATGGAGATGTGGAAGTTCTTCAGTTATATGAGGAGCAGGGGAGGTTATTAGTGAAGGTTCCGATCCTAGCAAGGTATTGATGTATGTATTATAGAGCAATCTTTTCTTCTTTAGCTAAATTGTAAATTTTTAGAACGGAATATAATGTGTTCAACCTTTTTCCAGTGACTTAAATCATCGAATGTTTCCCCATCCAAAGGAATGAAAGTATCACTGTCAAAAGCTTTTCTTTCCATGATTCAATTTTGTGTCATTTTAGTTAATAAAATATAGTTTGGGCTTTTATATCTCGTTGCTTATAAACAGGCTGTTGCATAGGTAATAACAGAAGCTATGAAAAAGTTCTTATGACATGATTTTACACTGATTTTCTTCTCATTTGTTTTTATGTCTTGGCTTCAAATAGGCTTGAGAAGCTGCAGATGTTGTCAGTCCCACTGATATGGGACTTTTGAGGTTCTAACCACAAATGGAGACCCATCTTGGAGGTATGACCCTCACTATTTTCCATTGGTTTTCTAGTTTAGTGGATTGAGAATCATTGAATAAAAAACAGTTCAGCATTCTCCATTTCTCATTAGTGAATGCAACTTGATATAAATCACAAAGATAAAGTCATACCAGTCAGGGAGGTTAATCTTTGATTTTTCTTGCACCTTCGTAAACACAAGTTCTGAGAGAACCTGGCCTTGTATGACTAGATGAAAACACAATCAATAAGTCAGCCCCTTTATCCAAATTGATACATAAGTCAGCCCCTCACATTATTCTTGGTGCTTGCCTTAAGGATTTGTGGATTTTTGCCTTCATGTGGACTGAGGTTCATGATCTTTCCCACCTACAGATCATGTTTCAAATTAATGATATTTTCCCACCATTTTGTTATGATTTCTTTAGCTAATTGATGACACGTGTGGATCGAGCAATTTTCTTACCTTGTAAAATGCATTGTACTTTTCTTGGAAATCATGTTTCAGATATTAGATACTCTTTAGTGCACATTCACTATTTTGTTCAAGCATCTGATACGTCTCTTGTCAAGAATGCACATGTGTAGTTATTATTGTGGTTGCGGTTATTCATTATGTGACAGGTTTTCAGGTGAGATGAACAAGTTTCAAAACAAAACAGTTTGCGGTTTTGAGAAACGATTCCCAATGCCATTTTTGTGTAAATGTATATTTCAGATTCAAGCATCTGGTATGTCTCTTGTCAAGAATGCACACATTGGAGTGGCCTGGCCATTTGGACAGGCCGTATTTATGTATTTGCTCGAAATTGATGGAGCAGACCCGGATGTGCGTCGGAGCTATTCAGAAGAGCGGGAGTCCCTGGAAGGTGGGAACCACTGTTATGACCATGATGAAGCTGTCCATTTACTATGGACAACATTGGAGGGGCCTAGCCATTTGGACAAGCTGTGTTTATGTATTTGCTCGAAATTAATGGAGCAGACCCGGATGTGCGTCGGAGCTATCCGGATGAGCGGGGGTCCCTGGACGGTGGGAACCGCTGTTATGACCATGATGAAGCTGTCCATTTCCTATGGACGGCATTGGAAGGGCCTGGCCATTTGGACAGGCCATGTTTATATTTGTATTTGCAGGGACCATACCTATAACTTAAACCCGAATCCATTCTCAAATCCAAAAACCTATAACATAAACCTAAACCTTAACCTAAACCTATAACATATAACCTAAATCAAAACCAAAACCAAAACCTAAACCTATAACCTATAACCTAAATCAAAATCTATAACCTAAACCTAAACCTATAACCTATAACCTAAATCAAAACCTAAACCTAAACGAAAACCTAAACCTAAACCTAAACTTAAACCTTAACCTAAACCTATAACCTATAACCTAAACCAAAACCTATAACCTAAACCAAAACCAAAACCTATAACTTAAACCCGAACCCATTCTCAAATCCTATTACCTAAACCTAAACCTAAACCTATAACCTATAACCTAAACCAAAACCAAAACCTATAGCCTAAACCCGAACCCATTCTCAAATCCAAAACCCTATAACCTAAATCAAAACTTAAACTAAAACCTAAAACCTATAACCTATAACCTATAACCTAAATCAAAACCTATAACCTAAACCTAAACCGTAACCTAAACCTATAACCTATAACCTAAATCAAAACCAAAACCTAAACCTATAACCTAAATCAAAACCTATAACCTAAACCAAAACCAAAACCTATATCCTAAACCTGAACCCATTCTCAAATCCTGTAACCTAAAACCTATACCTAAACCTAAAACCTAAAACCTATAACCTAAACCAAAATCTATAACCTAAACCAAAACCAAAACCTATAGCCTAAACCCGAACCCATTCTCAAATCCAAAAACCTATAACCTAAACCTAAACCTTAACCTAAACCGTAAACCTATAACCTAAATCAAAACCTATAACCTGAACCAAAACATATAACCTAAACCCGAACCCATTATCAAATCCCAAAACTTATAACCTAAACCGAAACCAAAACCTATAACCTAAACCCAAACCCGTTCTCAAATCCCAAAACCCAAACCCAAACCTAAAACCTAAACCTAAACCTATAACCTAAACTTAAATCTCTAAACCTAAACCTAGACCTAAACCTAAACCTATAACCTAAACTCAAATCCCTAAACCTTAACCTATAACCTAACCTAAACATATACTTATAACCTAAAACTATTCCCAAATCCCAAAACCTATAACCTAAACCTAACATTTCCCTAAACTTATAACCTAAACTCAATTCCCTAAAGTTAAACCTACACCTAATCCTAATCTCAACTCCCTAACCTAAACCTAAACCTAAACTTGAAAACCTAAACTTAAACCTAATCCTGAACTTGAACCCGATTTCCTAAACCTAAACCATAACCCATTCTCAAATCCAAAAACCTATAACCTAAACCTAAACCTAAACCAAAACCTATAACCTAAACCCGAACCCATTCTCAAATCCCAAAACCTATAACCTAAACCAAAACCAAAACCTATAACCTAAACCCGAACCCATTCTCAAATCCCAAAACCTATAACCTAAACATAAACCTTAACCAACCTATAACCTATAACCTAAACCAAAACCTATAACCTAAACTCGAACCCATTCTCAAATCCCAAAACCTATAACCTAAACCTAAACCTATAACCTATAACCAAAACCAAAACCTATAACCTAAATCAAAACCAAAACTTATAACCTAAACCTGAACTCATTCTCAAATCCCAATACCTATAACCTAAACCTAAACCTTAACATAAACCTATAACCTATAACCTAAATCAAAACCTATAACCAAAACCAAAACCAAAACCAAAACTTATAACCTAAATCCGAACCCATTCTCAAATCCAAAAACCTGTAACCTAAACCTATAACCTATAACCTAAACCAAAACATATAACCAAAACCTATAACCTAAACTCGAACCCATTCTGAAATCCCAAAACCTATAACCTTAACCTAATCCTATAACCTAAACTCAAATCCTTAAACCTTAACCTATAACCTAACCTAAACTTATACTTATAACCTAAAACTATTCCCAAATTCCAAAACTTATAACCTAAACCTAACCTTTCCCTAAACCTATAACTTAAACTCAATTTCCCAAACCTAAACCTAGACATAATCCTAATCTCAACTCCCTAACCTAAACCTAAACCTACACCTAATCCTAATCTCAACTCCCTAACCTAAACCTAAACCTAAACTTGAAAACCCAAACCTAAACCCGAACCTGAACCCGAACCCGATTTCCTAAACTTAAACCTTAACCTATTCTTAATTCCCTAAAGCTATAACCTATAACCTAAACCTAACCTAAACCTAAACCTAAACCTAAAATCTAAACCTAAACCTAAACCTATAACCTTAACCTAAACCTAGGTTTTAAGTTTAAAAGTCCATCCTAGGTTTGAACACATTACTCATGTTGGATTTTGCCATAGTTTAGAAGATTTGTAGGTACATTTTTTATTTCTTCATATATAATTTTTTTTTTTGTCTTTCTTCCTTTTGAGATGTGTATAAAGGCATGCTTGTTTGATTGTGTCTACAAATGTTGTTTTATACAGGCTGACAAGCTAAAGAAGCCAGTGGAGGATTAAATTCATTTTCTCAAGGGAAGGGCTTCAGAACTTGAAAGTGATCTTGTGTCGAAGTCCATAAAAGTTAAATCTGCAGTTTCAAGGAAAGAAGAAGCTCTATCTTCTGCATTAGCTGAAATTGACCGTCTGAAGGAAGAAAATTCTGTAAAAACATGAGCATTATTGAATGCATATGGAGGGTGTTTACTGTGTTGGAGTGTATTTGTTTCTTGCACATGAGGGCACGCCTTAGTTGTAATTCTTATGATCGGTTGAGTAAAGTGAAGTATTGTTTATTTAGAAATGTGAATGTAGGATGCATTGTATGATTTGATTGCTATTTGTAATAAATGCATTGTTTTTTTTTTCTGATTGCATTTTATGTACTATTTCTATCAACATTAAGCTTAGATGAGTTATCAATCACAGCAGGTTCTTGCAATGGAAACAGGTCGTATTATTACAATTAAAAAAAAAAGCTACAAATATAATCCGTTGCTATAGCTACGGCTTTTGTCTGTAGCTATTGGTATCTATTGCTACGGATATTATTAGTGCTATTCGTATCTATTGCTACGGATAAAATATTTTTGCTACGGATACGATCCGTAACACGTCCGTAGCTATTGGTGGGGTAGCTAAAGGTTTTGCTACGGATTATATCTGTAGTTATTGGTATCTATTGCTACGGATATAAGCCATAATTATTGGTATCTATTGCTACGGATTACATCCGTAGCTATTGGTATCTATTGCTACGGATATAATCCGTAGCTAGACCTTTAGCTACCCCATCAGTAGCTACGGACGTGCTACGGATTATATCCGTAGCAAAAGGTCTTTTGCTACGGTTTTTGGCCGTAGCCTTTGCCCATTTTTCTTGTAGTGCTCGTTGTTTCTGCATGCATTACACGTGTATTGTTTGACTCTGGTGCATCGCATTCCTTTGTGGCCTAAGATTTTTGCCAATCGACTGTTTATCGTTGGAGTCTGCTCGTAAGGGTTGGTCGGTATCGACACCCTTGGGGAAGACTACAGTGTTGGGCCGATTTTACTCGTCTTGCCCCGTTCTGGTTGGGGATATATTTTTGCCTGCTAATCTATTTTGTATTGCCGATGTCCGAGTTTGATGTCATCCTGGGCATGGATTGGCTCACCGAGTACCACCCTATATTGGACTGCTCTGCGAGGACAATCACGTTTTGTATACCCGACGTACCGCAGTTCCAGTTTATTGTAGAGCCCAGAGGAGAGCAGCTTTCTTACCTATTGTCGTGTGTTGTTGAGGATTTAGTTACTTTGAGTATCGACCAACTTTGGTCATTTGTGGTTTTCCCAATGTGTTCCAAGAGATTCTGGGTTTACCTCCTCGCAGGCACACCGAGTTCCAAATTGATCTTGTGCCCGGAACCTCGCCTATTTTCAAGGCCCCGTATTGTATGACACCATTGGAGTTACAGAAACTTCAGAAGAAGTTAGATAAGTTGCGCAAGTTAGGCTTTATCTGTCCGAGCAGTTCACTGTGGGGAGCGCCGGTTCTCTTCGTGAAGAAGAAGGATGGCTCGTTGAGGCTTTGCGTTGACTACTGCGAGCTCAACAAGGTTACGATCAAGAACAAGTATCCGTTCCCGAGGATCGATGATTTGTTTGATCAGCTGCAGGGTGCATAGTTCTTTTCAAAGATTGATCTGTGTTCCGCTTATCATCAGATTCATGTCCGTGAGGAGAATATCTCGAGGATAGCATTCAGGACGAGCTACGGTCATTTTGAATTCCAGGTCGTGTCCTTCAGACTGACTGATGAGCCCGTCGTATTCATGCAGTTGATGAACGAGGTCTTCCGTTCATATCTCGATCAGTTTGTTGTGGTGTTCATCGACGACATTCTAATATATTCGACGACCCGTGAGGAGCATGAGCGGCATCTAGAGATTACTTTGCAGACCCTCTACACACACCAGCTTTACACGAAGCTAGAGAAGTGCGAGTTTTGGCAAAGGAGGTGAAGTTCCTCGGTCATGTGGTGACGAGACAGGTCGTTGTAGTGGACCCCTCGAAGATTGTGTCGTGGGTAAATAGGGCCTGCCATGAACGCGTCTGAGATCCGCAATTTCCTTAGTTTGGTGGGCTACTACCGATGTTTCATTGAGAGATTCTCGCGTATTGCAGCCCCGTTGACCAGGTTGACCGGGAAGGGCACCGATTTCATTTGGAGCGACACTTGTGAGAAGGCAATTGTGGAGTTGAAGGACCACTTCACGTCCGCTCTTGTCCTCACTCTTCCCTCTGGAAGTGATGGATTTGTTGTATTTACTGATGCCTCGCGAGTTGGCTTGGGTGCTGTCATGGTGCAGTACGGGAAACCGGTGGCTTATGCGTCTTGCCAGCTTAAAGTCCATGAGATGACCTACCCCACACATGATTCGGAGCTGGCAGCAGTTGTCTTCGTACTGAAGGTGTGGAGGCACTATTTCTATAGGGTTAGCTTCGAGCTCTTCTCCGACTACAAGAGCTTGAAGTATCTATTGTCACGCCCCGAACTCAGAAACCGGGCTCACAAAATTTCCATTCATCGAATCCGGCGCCAATAGCTTCCATAGTACCCCATTCTCAAATCCCGACACCCATACACCAGATTCCAATCCTGGTATCCTACAAGGAGGATTTCAAGTATGATTTTGAATCAGTATAAGCTAACCCACGAACAATAATCACAAGAACACCATCACAAAATCCACTATGATAAAAAAAACTTTAAGTACAATGCATATCAAGGGAAATACAAGATAATAACAGAAACTTCAGAAGCTCGACTGCACACTCCAACTGCGGCGAGGCTATGGCCGCGTCCTGACGTCACCTGCACGCGTTAATCGTGCATAAGCTTATAGAAAGCTTAGAGGGTGGTGTAAGTGTGTGCGTAGTACGAATGTGCTCGGAATGCAATGCCAGAGTAATGCAGAATCATGCTGATGGGTACATGAATGTAATCAACCGTACCAAGGCTATGCGGTATAAGATATAAATGCTATCAGCCATACCAAGACCATGAGATGCGAGATGCAACTCAAGCATACCAATCCTCATGTCGATACAACTCATCAAATATCAATACAGTTCTCATTCTGGATAATCATCGGGGTTTAATATCCTCCAAATGGCACTGCCCCTTTCCCAAACGCGCAGTCCGAGTGAGCGTAAGAAACCTCACTATCCGCCTGGCCAATAGTCTGTCAATATCTATCCGGCACGTCGATAGCGGACACATTCACGAGCTGGTTAAACTCAGCCTAGCAATGCCCCCTACCCTTGGGCAGTAAGGCCACACCCCTTTCCAATCGACCACGACACAGTGGGAGACGCGGCCTCCTGGTATTCGGCCCTTGTGCGCTCATATATCCACTCGGTCTCGACGTTGGAGTCATCCTCTGGTACCATCGGGTTTAGGAATTTTCACCCAGGAACATCTATAGTGCCCTGATGCTTAGTAACAATATTTCTGGTGTCTAATCCTGTCATCCACGATGTGCTTGTGGAGGTCATAGCCCTGATGTCGCTAGGGCGTATAGAAATCATGTCGTACAATTGCGAAGTGCATGAATTACACAACCAGTCATGCAACAATCCTGCGCGTACCGCGGGCTCATGTGCGGCAACTCCGTCTATCAGGGAGCCCATGAACAATCTGCCTGAAGGCATATGCTATGATCAGTTATTCCTCATATCAAGCATACATATGATGTGTATGAGCATGAATCATGGATTTATACCAAATATGTTATATGGTGGTAGACTCCGTTCATAATGAAGATGGGCCTAGACGGCCTACACACTACAAGTAAGGGCCTATCAATGGGCCCTAGGGAGAGTTACAATGCAGACATTTAACCATCATTGCTCTTACAATGTGGACGTCAAACCATCATTGCTCCTAAGGCACGACCTGCCATGAACATCATTACATAAACCATGGTGGAATCACATATTGCAATGGGCCTTATGTACATCTCGTTGGGCCTCGACCTAAGGGCTCTAGATACCTCAAATGGGCCGCATCACATGGGCCTCATGTATATCAAAGTGGGCCTCAACAACGGGCCACAAATACATCAAGATGGACCTAATCACATGAGCCTTATATATATACCAAGGTGGGCCTCAACGGACGGCCACAAATACATCAAGATGGGCCTAATCATATGGCCTTATATATATATGAGTCATATCAAAAGATCAACTGGACCACACTTCAAATAACAGTGGCGACAATGATTTCCACCGTTAAAAATCCTACAGGGCCCACTGTTATGTATGGTTTTGTGATCCGACCTATTCATAAATTTTCATGGAGATGATGAAGTGAAAGCAAAAACATCGACTTGATCGGAACTACCATGGCCCTTAAGAAGTTTAAACGGTGAATGTCACTATTCCCACTATTTTAAATGGTGGGGTCTACTTGAACTATAGATCTGACTCATTCTTTAGCTCATGCCATAAAATGAGCTTTCAAAATGGTTGGACAGCTTGGATGCAACACATGCATCATGGTGGGCACCACCGTCCAAACTGTGGACGGTACAGATAAAGCACATACATCATTGGTGGTTCCCACCAAATGGATGACGGTGTGGGTATACATACATACATTAGTGGGTCCCACGTGGGGCTCACCATAACGTTAATTTTCCATCCAATCTGTTAATAAGGTCACGCAGACCTGGATGCAGAGGAAAAACAAATTTCATAATGGTCCAAAACTTCTGGGACACCCAAGAGGGTTTCAATGGCAGATGTTCAATCCACTGTTTCCTGTGACGTGCGCCACCTGAGTCACGTACACGACTGATTTTCGGGGGCGTCCCATATGTAAAGGGGACCCATCAAACGCACGGTGTTGATGTTCGACACACAACATGGTGGGGCCCACGGCTGGGACCCATGGTCCCTGCCCGCCCAACGTCCATGCAGCAGCAGGATTCTGCTGCGTCCTCTGGTGTCAGCGGCAGCAGCAGGCGTTGCTGCCTCATGTGTGTGCGTGTATGTGTGTGTGTGTGTGTGTGTGTGTATATATATATATATTTGTTTTCTGATGGTTTTTCCCAGGTGGGGCCCACCTCAGAAAAATCCAACCTGGCCATTGGTTTCTATGGCTTAATATAAACCCATCAAGCCCAATATTCGATGGGTTTTGGTGTACAGAAACATCAGGGTGTATTTTAATGGTAAAAATATTATTCTCTATGTTATGGCCTGCCAGAAAGTCGGATTAGTTTCATTTTTTAGCTCAACGCCTAAAATGAGCTGGGGAACGGGATAGACGGTGTGGATTAAAGCCATACATCAAGGTGGGGCCTGTAGGAGTGGTCCACCCAAAAGTTTAAAATCAAACTGATATTTTTGTTTTACCTGAACACCCACTGCCTGTTCACGTTCCAGCAACCATGTCTAGCATCCAAGGACGCTGGACGGATGACGTGTATATACCATTCATCAAGGTGGGTTCCACATAGACGTGGCCCACCTGATTTAGATCAATCTGATATTTGTGTTTTTCCATCCATCCAGGCCCGCTAATGGGCTGGACGGTGTAGATCCAACACATCCGACAGGTGGGTCCCGTGAAGGTTAAGGGCATGAATAAAATATGTACTTCATGGTGGGACACACACACACACCAGATAGGCCACACACGCCTTCCTCATCATCACCATTCAAAGAAAGAGAAAGAGAGAGAGAGAGAGAGAGAGAGAGAGAGAGAGGGACCTCGCCACTATGGGCCCCTCATGGTTACATCACCTACATCAAAATGGGTCCCACCAACAAGTGAGCCTTAAAATAAGAATCAACGGTGGATCACCCACCTATTGCACTCCTCCTTGGTCCCTTAGCCTCCTTAGCTCCTTGCCTTCAACTATGATGGAGGTTGATGGGTATTGGAAGGTTGAGATGGGAGATGAGAAGGTGGGCCACACTTGGCTTGGGAGAGAGGAGCTTGGACGTGTGGTATTTTGGGTTGCTTGGGAGGTTTGAGAAATGAGAGAGAGATGATGGGATGATATGGATGGGGTGATGGGTGATGTAAGAAAGGGATGGGTGGAGAGAGAGAGAGAGAGTTGACTTTGGGAATGGGAAGGGATGGGTTGTTGTACTTGACTTGACTTGATCGATTGATTGATTGATGGAACATGTTGTAGAGATTCCCTCGAAACTCGCAACGCGCGACGTTTTCCTCGAAATGAACGTGGGCCCATATCTTCTAGCCTGGGTATCGGATCGGTGAGCGAGTCGCGGCGTTGGAATCCCGGTGAAGGGGTAGTCGCCAAGGTACAGGTTTCGGTTCGAGCCGACTTTGGTATACAGGACTCGGCTTAGGGTCATAGATAAATGTCGGATACAGGTCGAGGGTTTCCAGAATTCGACTGGGAGGACCGTGAAAGCCTACGAAACGGTACGGAATAGGATACGGGTCTTACATCTATTCTCTCAGTCCAAGCTGAACATATGGCAGTTGCGTTGGATGGAGCTCCTGAAAGACTATGATTTTGACCTTCAGTACCACCCGGGCAAGACGAACGTGGTGGTGGATGCCCTCAACCGTCAGGCACGAGGCCTAGTAGCACACATGATGATTCAGGAGTGGAAGATGCTTGAGGAGGTGTTAGCATTCAACTTCATGATTGGCTTACAGTCTTCTATTGTACAGTTATCGAGCCTGTCGATTCAACCCTCTCTTGTCGCAAGGGTGATCAAGGCTCAGCAGGCAGATGAGTCGTTGCAGAGTTATCAGGCAGAGGTAGCATCTGAGAGTCAGTCAGATTGGCAGATTGGTTCTAATGGAGGACTTCGCTTTTGTAACGTCTTGAAAATTTCCATACAAAGACTCGAGTACCACCTCAGGCAGAAATCACTCAGGACCAAATCCTTTAGAAATTAGACGAGGATTAACTAGTGTTAAACTAGATTACATACGATATCCGCACTAATCACTTTAAATACGATCTGCAAGACCTAAAACTTGTAGAATCATTGACGCTAGGTTACCCTAAAATCTAAGATCAATCTTAGTACCCAGCTACTCTCGGGAGCACATTGAAACTCCGTATCAGATCTGGACCGCACATTGAAAGTCCGAATAATACGAAGTTATAGAATTAGGACCGCCTTGCTAGGCTTGACAACCATCTCAGAAATCAGAACCAGATAGTGTCCCATGGCTATTCGCTTGAGCCCAGAGCGGGAAGTGTGAGAAAACATAGTTTTCTTTAGAAATTAAATCTAATTTAAGTAATCTGAGACTTGTCACTTGCGGGCCAAATATAACCAATCAGACCATCGGAATCTAACCCAAATACACCCTTGGATCAGGGAACATTTTCCATACATGTCCGTGTACTTGTAACCCTGATCGAGTTTCAGTGACCGTTGAACTGAAACTGGTCCGCCACTTGTGATCTGAGAACCCGACTGGAACGAAAACTTAACTCGACCTAGTTCCAAGGTCAGTGAGCTTAAGTCTGACCTTTGGCTCAAGGGGAGCTCCAGAAGTGCTCCGTTGAGACGGAACAGACCTACTTTGGCTATAACCTAAGTATACCTTGGCCCTAGGTCTAATTTGGAGGGTTTTGAGCCTATATAAGGACCTTAAACCCTCTCTCATTCAACCCATACAAATTTGAGAGAAACCCTAGGAGAGAGAAGAGAGAAAAGAGGGAGAAAGTGTGAGAAGAGTGAGAGATTCTTCCTGATACTCTACCCTGCTATCCTACGTGCTTAACCATCACGATCTAATCACTTTTCCGGCGATTCCGGCTTCATTTCTAGGTAAGAAAACCCTAACCCTAACCTGTTTTAGGGTTTCTATTGGTACAAGTAGCGAAGTAGCTGACTTACCTTGTGTTATAGGTCGTCATATCGACGTTGACGAAAGCGTAGAGTTTCTATTAAGTTCGTTACGCTTTTATGGTGTAAGGTGTGGACTATAGACGTATAGGTTATGGTTCTCAATGCTTTCAATGTCAGATAATGATAGATTCATGATCTGGGTGTTATTTCACATGCAAAATGCGATGTTCATTTTACGATTCAGTTATGTATGCAAATTATGGCGTTTAGTGTATTCGGTATATTTGTAAAAAAATAGCGTATACGTACAATATATGAAAATGTGTTTACCATGATTAATTACTATATGTATATACTATACATGTGTGTAATACTTTCTCGGCGAAAGGATTCGCCCTAATACATGTTTTAGCTGATATACATTATGTATGTTAAATAAGCGTAGTCTAAGTGTTTGTGAAAATGCTTGTATGAGTAAGCACTTAGGAGATAGTGCTTTAGGTAGGTGTTGAGATAGGATTCTCAATTACCTTAGAGATGTGTATGATTTCCTCTATGCAAGTTGTTTAATTTGATCGCTTACTTGTGAAATGTATGTGTTGTATTTCGTGCTTACATTGTGCTTTATAACATGCTTGTTAACATGTTTGAATTACTTGTTTATTCCTGGTTTAACTATCTCATATGATTCTTGATGAAATAAAATGAAGTTGGGACTATGATTTAGTCCAGGCAGTCGGTAATGGTAATGAATTCGTGGCTGAAATTCATTCGCCATGTAAGACGTGTTTGACGAACCCAAGCCGTACTTCGGTTGGCGACAGTGGTTAGGCCACGCGAAGGGCTTATGCACTTCATGTCGTTCAACTTGTCGTGCGCTCGTGCTAGTCGAGCTCGTCAAGTAACCCGATCTGTCTATTATATGTTAACCATGTTTAGACACTACTGCTTGAACCTAAGGTACCCACTTACCAGTGTAACCCCATTAACCTTGGTACCTCTATCCACTAAGACTCATGAACCGGGCATGGTGGTATGGGACACCGTGGTCGAGCTGTCGGCCTACGCTGGGGCCACGAGCCTCCCCGTAGTGACCAGTGAGCAACCTAGACTCGTGAGCCGAATATGGTGGTATGGGATGTTGTATTCGAGCTGTCGTCCTACACTGATAAGGTGATGGGGGAGCGGTACAACGAGTGCGTGTAACATCCCTGACAGCCCTTTGTAGTGACCTCAAGCATACTTTAAATCTGCGGTGAGGTGATGAGTCTTCCCGTAGTAAATAGAGTATAAAGTAGGCCTGTATTGATAAGGTGATGGGGGAGCAGTGCAATGAGTGCGTGTAACAGCCCTGATAGCCCTTTACAGCGACCTAGAACTGCATCAACGTATGAGATTATCTAGGACTGACGACTCTAGAATGGATCATTGTTTGAGAATGATATAAGGGAGGTACCTTAGTTTCCCAATACTGCTGTATGAAAGGGACTAATAATAACTCGGTAATCACCCTCATAACACCGCACTGCATGTGCCTGGAAGATGTGGAGAACTGAGGGATGAACGCATGCCGCGGACGTAAGATGGTGTTGCACGAGGGAGCGGCATGCATCATGACTGCATTCCATACTTGCATTAATAAGAGTATTTAGGAGTGTTTGATTGTACTGCTTTATCATTACTGCTTGACTGAATTGATAACATGTTAACCTATGCTTTATTATTCCACTGAGTTAGCTACTCACTCCCACGTTACGGGACGGTGTTCTGGACACCCACCAGACTCTGTCTTAGATGCAGGTATCGATGAGACACAGGAAGCTGAGCCTGATTACTATAATGATCAGGATGAGTTCTCCTTCATGCAGTTCTCTGGAGGCTTCGCTTAGGCCATTCAGATGACGGGGCTACAGGGTTTACAATGATAGTTGTACCATTTTTTTGGCATTTTGATTTTTGAAACTAATACATGTATATGGTGACTCAGTAATGTGTTCATACTCTGGAGACCGATTGTGACCGTTTCTGACTTTATATACATTTATATACATCTTTCAGTCTTTAGCTTGTGTTTTATAACTTGATCTGGAGTATGAATTACTGTTTTGGTATAATCCCACTCATGATTATTGCACTAACACATACAACATTCAATCATAAGCATTTATATTGCATAAGTGATGTTTTGGAACTCGGGTGTTAAGTTGCTACTCGACCCCGATTTTTAGGGCATTACAGCTTTAGAGGCCGATTATGTGTCCTGGATATTCCCGAGTTGCACAGAGATATTATGACTGAGGCACATCGATCACGGTTTTCTATCCACCCTGGGTCGACGAAGATGTATCGCGATATGAGGCGTCAGTATTTTTGGGCGGGGATGAAGCGCCAGATAGCCAGTTTTGTGGCTGAGAGTGACACATGCCAGCGTATCAAGGCCGAGCATCAGAGACCCCCTAGTCCCTTGCAGCCATTGAGCATCCCGTTGTGGAAGTTGGAGCATGTATCCACCGATTTTATCATGGGTTTGTCGAGGACTCGGCACGGTCACGACGCCAGTTAAGTTGTCGTCGATCGTCTGACGAAATAGGCTCATTTTCTTATGATTCGTGCGACCTAGACTTTAGACCGGCTTGCAAGGTTATTCATCGAGGAGATTGTTTGACTGCACGGCGTTCCAGTTTCGATCGTTTCTAACCGACACCCGAGGTTCACGTCTTAGTTTTGGAGGAGCTTTCAAATTGCGATGGGGTCTATTTTGCAGCTCAGCACCGCGTATCATCCGCAGACCGATGGGCAGACCTAGAGGGTCAATCAGATCCTTGAGGATATGCTTCTGGCTTATGTGATTGACTTCTCGGGTAGCTGGGATGACCACTTGCAATTGGCTGAGTTCACGTATAACCACAGCTATCAGGCGACCATTGGCTGGCTCATTTTGAGGTATTATATGGCAAACCGTGCAGATCTCCGAGTTGTTAGACCGAGGTTGGAGAGCAGCGTTTCCTAGGTCCCGAGCTTGTGCAGTAGACATCAAAGGTCATCGACATCATCAGGCAGAGGATGCGCATAACTCAGAGCCAGCAGAAGAGTTTTGTTGATCGTCGGCATCGTCCCTTAGAGTTTGTCGTTGGGGACCATGTGTATCTCAAGGTCTCACCCATGAAGGGTGTAGTTCATTTTGGAGCAAAGGGCAAGCTTGCCCCGAGATTTATTGGACCTTTTGAGATCACTAGGCACATTGGCGCTGTGGCCTATTGGCTTGCCTTTCCATCTCAGTTGTTTGTCATACACAGCATTTTCCATTTCTCTATGTTGCGGAAGTGTGGGTTAGGCATTATTTCCGTTATTGATTGGCAGTCGTTAGAGGTTCGTGAGGATGCGCTTCTTATATTGAGCAGCCAGTTCGTATCATTCATCAATCAATTTATGAATTTTCATGAATATTATTTCTATTTTCTTGTGGATTCGAGAAGCCATTGTGAGGAGTCAAGAGAAGCTTTGTGGATTCAAAGTAGTTATCCTTGAGGAAGACGGTGATCGACCTCATCACGCCCATCCCTGCGTCAATTGGTATCAGAGCGATGACTCCCCTCAGGCCGATGGCAAACAATGAAGGTATGAACCAAAATCCTCTGGATGGTGATCAAGGGATTCATTATCTTCTGGAAAGAATGAAAGCTTTCTACTGGGAGAGTCAGTTGACTATGCAAGGGCTACAGGCAACCCTCACCTGTCTTGCGGATGTGTTACTTCTCTCCCAATCCCTAGGCGATGCTTAACCACCTATAGTTGTTGTATGACACAACCCTGACATCCGTAGAGCACTGCCAGTGATGAATCATAGGACTACACCAGATGATTCGAGCTCTACGGAAGAGGACTTTGATGAAGGCTTTGCCCGACGACCAATCCATGGAGTTGATCATCTAGATCGTACTGAAAGAGACTTTCAAGGTAAGGTCAAACTTCTTAATTTTAATGTTTTATTATGCATAGAAGATTTCATCAACTAGCTAGCTGAAGTGTAAGGCCTGTATCATAGTTCGTACCGTTTCGTGGACTTTAGCGATCCTCCTCGTTGAATTCCGGCAACCCAAGACCTGTAATCAGCGTTTATCTCGAAGACTTGTACCATTGCGACTGCACCATCGCCGCGGTTCCAACGCCACGCCTTGCGCACTGAAGCGATACTCAAGCCAGGAGATGTGGGCCCGCGTTTATCTTGAAGAAATGCTACGCATTTGCAATCCCAAGAGAATCTCTACAACTCATCCCATCAATCAATCAAATCAAGTTAAGTACACATCACATCTCCAACCCATGCTTACTTTCTCCCCAAGACAAGCAACCTACCCTAAGTCAACTCTCAAGTCAAGTACATCTATCACCCACATCCATCACTCACACCCATCACCTCTTTTACAACCTCTCTCTCTCTCTCTCTCTCTCTCTCTCTCTCTCTCTCTCTCATTCTCCACCCATTCTTCCAAGCAAGAGAAGCAAACGTC
Organism: Magnolia officinalis; assembly: GCA_021015155.1. Lineage (NCBI taxonomy): Eukaryota > Viridiplantae > Streptophyta > Magnoliopsida > Magnoliales > Magnoliaceae > Magnolia > Magnolia officinalis. The sequence continues at coordinate 28,623,418 of JAJHSJ010000010.1, read as the reverse complement.
CAAGCACTTCCAAGGAGTGAGAGAGCATTGTGTGTGGCCCACCTCCTACCCCTCTCATCTCCCATCTCAACCCTCTAACCTTCATCAACCTCCATCAAAGAGAGAGTCAAGGAGTTTGGCATTCCATCGGGCCAAGAAGATCCAACAGTGGGTGTTTTTATAGGCTTAGATTTATATTTTGATGATCGGCCAAGTGGGGCCTACCGATTGATGGTATGGATCCCACTTTGGACCCTAGGTGTGGCCGATGGCCCACCATTATTCATACATCCATCCCATGATGGGGCCATTCTCCATGGACCCCATCATGATGTTTAATTTCCTTGTATGAGAAGGGTCATCTAGACCTTGCATTTTGGTGGAGATTCACCGTTGATTTTGATTGGTGGGCCCACATGTAATGGGACCCACTTGATGTATGTTGTAATGCATAGAAGGGAGGGCCCATAATATTAGGGTCCCTTCACCACACGATTCTCAATATCTCTCTCTATCCCCTGTTTGATGGCCCACTCGATGATTGTATGTATTTTTATCCATGATGTCCACATGTGGGACCACTTGATGTAAGTGTTTCATCCACCGTCCACATGTGTGGGACCCACCTGATATATATGTTATATCCACACCACTGTCTAGGGACGTGGACCGCATGTTCATGTATGTATTCTTATCCACATCGCTCATCCAGCCGGTGGGACCCACCTGCCTGGATGTGGTTGGCTGGTGCACACCAGCTATATAGCTATTGTAGGACATCAGCAGGTGGGCCCTGATCATGAGATCTGTGTATATCCAAACCGTCCATATGGTGGGCCAGCAGCCAGCACCTACTGGACTAACATCAGTAAGTTCAGTGGGACCCACCTTTGATGAATATGCTTTGCATCCAGGCCGTCCTGACATGCTTTAAAATAAATAAATAAATAATATAAATATTATAATAATATAATATATTATATATGATGGTGGGCTCCATGTGGGACCCACCTAGATTGGAAACAGATTGGCTGGAGTGCCTACACCAGCTATGTAGTTGACGTATTGACGTCAGCAAGATGGTCTGATCACAGACGTGATCCAGACCATCCGTCTATTTTTTTTTTACTGGTGGGCCACATGTGTATGTGGACACCACACACCAGCTATATGGCTGCTGACGATGTCAGCATGCCCTGTTGGTCTACATGATTTGTGTTTCATCCACATCGTCCACTATCTAGACGGTGGGACCCACCATATGTATGGGTCTTATCCACATCATCCAGATGGTTGGACGGTGGGTCCCTCATCATGATGTATATATTTTATCCACGTTGTTCATCTGTTTCATGTCCACACTGTGCATCGATAGCGTGATGTATGTGTTTTATTCCAACCGTCTATTAGGTGGACCACTGTGATGCATATGTTATCTCCAACCATCTATCAGGTGGACCACACCACAAAAATTAGTGGAGATTGAACGTCCACCATTGAAATCCTTTTGGGAGCACCGAAGTTTTGGATCAATATGCTATTTGTTTTTCCTCTTGATTCAGGTCTTTGTGATCATATGAACAGATTGGATGGAAAATAAACGCTATAGTGGGCCCTGTGGAGTTTTAACAGTGGAAATCATTATCACCACTATTATTTGTGGTATGGCCCAGATGATCTTCCGATGTGATTCATTTTTGGGTAATGCTCTAAAAAGATCTCTTGATGAATGGTGTAGTTGGTGCAACCCATGTGATGCAGCCCACATGATGTATATGAGGCCCATTGGTGCGTCCCATTGATGCGGCCCACTTGATGTGTAATAGCCCGGATTTTTTCCAACCTGGAATTAGACGTCCTTAGGCGATGGGTCAATCCTAACACCGGTTTAACTTCGCAAACACTCAATTAAAGCCTCAAATCCCTTTTCAAACCATTTTCTTCACAAATCCCACCCTTCACCACCTTGATCTTTCAATTTTTCTAAGTACTTTCACCCTAGACACTATCTTAAACTAGCTAAGTAGTATAACTTGGATCACTTTATATACAAACTACAAGGACTAAGTACCACCTCAGACAGAAATCTTATAGGACTAAATCCTTTATAAATGAGACAAAGTAACTAAGTGCAAAACTAGATTAGCTACGAAATCCGCTAGAATCGCTTTAAATACGATCTGCAAGACCCAAAACTTGTAGAATCATTGACACTAGGTTACCCTAAAATCTCGGATCAAACTCATTACCCGACTGCTCTCGGGAGCACGTTGAAACTCCGTATCAGATCTGGACCATATATCGGGAGTCCGAATAATACGAGGTTAAGGACTTAGGACCGCCTCGCTGGGCTTGACAACCATCTCGGAAATCAAATCTAGCCAGTGTCCCAGCGTTATTCGCTTGAGCTCGGAGTGAAGAGTGTGAGAAATGTGAAATTAATTCAAAATAAATATCTTGAATAGTAATCTGGCACATGTTGTTTGCGGATCAGTTTTAAGCAACCAGACTGTCAGAATCAGACCAAATTACACCCTCGGATCAGGAGAAATTTCATACACATTTACATGTACTCGGAATCTCCGATCGAGATCCGCTGACCGTTGAACTAAAACTGGTCCGCCACGCGTGATCTGGAATCCCGACCGAAATGAAAACTTAACTCCACCTAGATCCGGTGTCGGTGAGCTTAAGTCCGACCTTTGGCTCAAGGAGGCCCGCCAGAAGTCCGTTGAGCTGGAAAAGGTCCGCTTTGGTTATAACCTAAGTATACCTTAACTTGAAGTCTAATTTGGAGACTTTTTAGGCTATTTAAGGACCTTTGAACCCTCTCTCTCACAGCCATACGAATTTGAGATTTGAGAGAGAGAAAAGAGAGAGAAAGTGTGGGAGTTGTGGGAGGATCTCCTTGTCATGCTTCCCTGTCGTTATGCAAGCACAACCACTCCGTTCTAATCGCTTTCCCGGCGATTCCAGCCCCGTTTTTAGGTAAAAAAACCCTAACCCTAATCTGATTTGGAGTGTTGATGGTTGTAGGTTATGAAATAACTAACCCACTTCGTTCTCTAGGTGGCCAAACTGCCGTATACGGAAGCTTAGCAAACCTATCGACTCCGTTACGATTCTACGACAAAAGGTGCAGACTTTAGGTGTATAGGTTTTGGTTTTCAACGCTTTCAATATCAGATAATGATAGATTCATGATCTGCATGCAATTGCACATGTACGAAGTACTGTCTGTTTTCCGTTTTGATTAAAGATGAAAAATATGGAATTCTACATACTCTAGGTATTTGTAGAAAGTACGGTATCGTATAAATTTTGGAAATGTATTTGACATGATTATTTGTTGTATGAATATATTATATATGGATAAATTACTTGTTTGGCGAAAGGACTCGCCCTAATACATGTTTTGCTTATATACACTATGTATGTTGAAATTGTGTATTCTAAAAAGTACAGTATACGTATAAATTTTGGAGAAGTGTTTGCCATGATTATTTGCTGTATGAATATACTATATATGGATAAAATACTTGCTTGGCGAAAGGTCAGCCCTAATACATGTTTTGTTAACATACATCATGTATGTTGAAATAGTGTATGCTAAGTGTTTATGAAAATGACTGAATGAGTATAGAATTCTCATTCGTGCTCTCGCCATGACTAACTGTCATGGATTCATGATTGTTGTATTGGCGATACCCCTTTGACGAAAGGATTTGCCCTAAATCACGCCACGACCAATATACACTATATATGCTAAAATGTGTGGCCCAAGTGTTTGTGGAAATGACTGAATGAATATGGTACTTGGATTCCTGCTTGCCATGACTATCCGTCGTGGGTGTATGCATGTTATGATTGGGGTAACTCCCTAGTGAAAGGATTTGGCCTAATGCCTATGTGATCAACATATGTCATGTATATTGATGTATGTATTCTAAAGTGTTTGTTGAAATGTCTGAATGAGTAGTAGTTAGTAATTTGTAATGTATAAGGGTGTTGAGACATGATTCTCAACTCCTTTAACTTTGTGTATGATTTCCTTGTATAGCTGTGTGATTAGGAATTGAATATGTACAAACTCATGCTTGTGTTGTGCTTCATAACATGCTCAACTGATTGTATGATTTTATCTATGTAATGCATATGTTCAAATTCATGTTTACGATGTATGATCCATCATGGGTGATGGGGGAGTGGTGTAACAATTCCGTGCAACAGCCCTGTCAGCCCTAAACGGATAATATCAGACTTTGATTGTATGATTTGAAATCTTGATCCATTACTGCTTTAACTGTTCTGTAACTGATTGTGTTTGGGGCTATGATTATAGTACAGGCAATCAGTAACGGGATTGAATTCATGGCTAAGATTCATTTGCCACGTGAGATGTGTTCGACGAACCCGAGTCGTACTTCGGTTGGCGATTGTGGTTGGCCACACGAAGTAATTATGCGCTTCATATCGTTCAACTTGTTGTGCGCTCGAGCTAGCCGAGCTCGTCAAGTAACCCGATCTGTCTAATGTATGTTCACCATGTTTGGTCACCACTACTTGAACCTAGGGTACCAAACTTACCAGTGAAATCCCTTTTAACCATGGTACATCGATCCGCTAAGACTCATGAGCCGGGCATGGTGGTATGGGACACCGTGGTCGAGCTGTCGGCCTACGTTGGGGCCACGTGCCTCCCCGTAGTGACCAGTGAGCAACCAGACTCGTGAGTCGATTATGGTGGTATGGGACACTATATTCATGTTGTCGACCTACATTGATAAGGTGATGGGGGAGCGGTGCAACGATTGTGAGCAACAGCCCTGACAGCCCTTTGTAGTGACCTCGAGCATACTCTGAATTGCGGTGAGGCGACGAGTTTTGCCGCAGTGTATAGAGTATGAAACTAGGTCTGTTTCTGTATAGTGATGAATCATTAAAGAGGTGATGGGAGAGTGGTGTAACCTTTGTGCGTAACAGCCCTGGCAGCCTTTACAATGACCTAGAAAACACACCATCATCTGAGATTAACTAGGACTGACGACCCTAGAATGGATCATGTTTGGGAATGATACAAGGGAGGTACCTTAGTTTCTCAATCCTGTTGTTTGAAATGGACTAATAAATACTCGGTAATCATGCTCATCATGCATTGCATGTGCCTGGAAGATGTGGAGCACTGAGGGATGAAAGCATGACGCGAACGTAAGATGGTGTCGCACGAGGGAGGGTGTAGTGAGGGCATACATCATGACTGCATTCATACTTACATTAATAAGAGTAGTTAGGAGTGTTTGATTTTACTGCTTTATCATTACTTCTTGACTGAATTGATAACATGTTAACCTATGCATTACTGTTCCACTGAGTTGATCACTCACTCCCATGTTACGGGACGGTGTTGTACACACCAACCAGATTTGTTGAGTTTCAGGTGATGGCAATGCTTATGAAGCAAAGCCTGACTACTATGAGGTGGAGGAGGAGTTCTCCTACTTGTAGCTCTCTGATAGGTTTATGAAGACCTGTTATTGTATTGACGGGGCTATGGTACTTGGGATAGAAGACATTACACTTACACATTTGGTATATTTTAGAAATGTAATTGAAATTTATTAACCTGGTAATGTTATCACACTCTGGAGACTCACCACAGTTTTTATATATTATATATTATATATATCTACCACAGTCTTCCGCTTGCAATTTAACTGTCTCTGGAGTATGATATGATGTTTTGGCTTAATCTCACTCATGTTCAATACACTAATGCAGACAACATTTAATCATCATTCTCTATGTTGCGTAAGTGATGTTCTGGAACTCGAGTGTTGAGTTTATGCTCGATCCTCGATTTTTCGGGATGTTACAGTTGGTATTAGAGCATGATTTGGATTAAACCGAACCTGGGTTATGGTCACACGACGCACTCTGACTTAGGAGGGAGCGACGGAACGTCGAAACAGTCATAGGCATCTCGTTTTCGCCACTTGGCGAAGTTCACTGAAAACGAACGCCGAAATCGAGTCTGTATTCAACCATGGTCGCACGGGTCGACCTTAAAACATTCCTAGGCCGTCTATAGATGATTCTAGATTACAATCCACCTCACCCCAACCGTTGAAAATCGGTAGAATACGGGATAAGAGTGATGATGATAACTACTCCGAATCCTCGGACTTCTCTGGACTCCTCACAGAGACTTCTCGAATCCATGAGGAAAGAAAGCAGAAAATAGAAATAAATTCTAATACATTCGAAATTGATTAATGAATGACTAACAATGAGTTCACAACCCTTTAAATAGGGATACCAAGTAATGGGAAAGAAATCAGAAACAAACTACAACTAAAACTCCTAGGATTTGCGACTTACTAAGGATGTGATGTCTACTAGTGCGCAAGGTTTTCGGCCAAAAAAAAATAGTAAGTGTCCTATTTAGCTTCACCAAACCATTCTCCTAATTATGCCAGGCTCTTTTCACAATGAGCGTAACTCTTAAAGCCTAACAGATGAAGAGTAATCAAACTAAAACTACTATTTGTAGTAAAACGAAACTGAAACAGGGAAACAACCGTCAATCGGAGGGTTCTTTTGCAATTTCGGGCTGCGCAACCTTGTGTTACAGGGTTGGTTGGCTTCATTAGCTCGTTATACCCCAAATTCATATATTTTACGCTAGATAACTCATTCCGGATTGCAAGATATATCCGATTTGCCCGAAACTACCTGAAATTGAGCAAAATGGAGTCGGGGGGCCAAACAGAGCACTTCCAGAGGGTCCAAGGTGGGACCCAGGGTTTTTTGGGGCCTGGGGGACTGGAGGAACACGCCCATGGGCCCCCCCTCTGAAAACCAGAGAATTTTTTGGCGAGGCCTCGCCAGTTTCCTTGCTGGGCCGGGCCCGCGGCTCGGGCCGATCGCTTTAGGGGGTCTAATAACCCCCCTGACATAGCTCCCGTGCATTTCCTCCCTCCCAAACCCATACTTCCTTTACAAACCCTCCCTCCAAGCCATTTTTCTCTCTCCACTTCCTGTGTTCTCTTCAAAATCGCCCTTCCAATCGTTCTCTCTGCTAGTTTCGACCACAACCCATCCATTCCCATCATCCACAGCAGTCCCCACCTCTCTACCCTCTCTGTTTCCCTCATTTGGACTCTCACACCCCCCATTTGAAGTTCAAAATCAGGCAAGCCCTCTGACCCATCCATTTTCTTCATTTTCCATTCTTTACTCCTTGTCAGTTGGGCCTCTACAACCCTGATGAGAACCAAATCTGTGGAGAACCAAAACTCCAGCCCCATTTCTCCCTTTAGGGCCCGTTCGGCCAAACTGCATTAGGTGAGTTAGGTGGATAGAATTGTATAAGTAATAATAAATGTATGTGTAGGTATAGTCCCTAGATTGGGTGTATCCCATGTTTTCCAATACCATGTTTGGAATGTACGTAATTAAAAGTAAATTCTGAGTTTTCCTTTCAAATAACACTTAGAAATTCATTATCCTGGGATTTGGAAATCCCATCTCACCCTTTTCCAACACCAGGCTCATTTTCTAAAGCCTATAAAATTAATTTTAATCCCACCCACCCTCCTACCAACCATGTCATTCCCAATCCTGAAGTAGGATTAGCAATGCAAACCTATTAAATACAACGTAAGACCACTGGCCAAATAGGCCCTTGGAGTTTTGAATCTAGAGCGGTGCTCCTAGATTTCGACAGGCCTGACTGTATAGGAAATCCAACAAATTTATAATGTGAACCTTAGGACCCTCTTAATTGGAATGAGCACATGTGGAATGCTCGAGCGTCAAGTACAGACAACTCAGTTCCAATTAGACAACTTCGACCCTAAGTGATAAAACTCTTCCTGTATTAGAAATGATGTGAAATCCTCTAGTGTAGAAGCATAGACTTTGGATCACAACTAGTGGAATTACCGCTACTTATACGTTGCGACTAGGCTACTAGTTAGACTAAGGAATGTAAAAGATTCATTATGCTAAGATAATTGAAAGATAAATTTCGTTAGTTGGCTTGGTTAGGTTGGAGCGAGACCCCGTCCCTTGTTAAATCCCCTCGGTACTCATAGACTTCTTTAATAACTCTTAGGAAGGTTGTTTAATTAGAAACTTATCACGGAGGGAAAACTTATATATCCCTTGGATTTAATGTTAGGTCAAATTAATACACCCTTTAGAATCGCCTTCTCAAGGACTTAGTACAAATGGGAACGCGGAGTAAAGAAACTATATCTAAGAGAGGTATTCGCGGTTTGAATCGAATTCTCAATCCTGGTAGTTACCAATGAATTCTATGCTCTGATCAAGCAGAAGGTCGGGATCAACTAGGATTAAGAACTGATACGATAATTTTCTGTCCTAGTTAGGCAGAAGGTCCATGTATCCGATTCTGACCCACTAAACAACTTTTCTTCCGTGTTGGCCGAACCACTTACAACCAAAAGTTTATAACTTCGTCTTTGAGAAGTGTAAGAATATATATCCAATAGAAAATTTTCCTTTTAGGCCTAAGGAATTTCCTAAGTGAGCAACAGACAGTTAGGAATTAGGTCCCAAATCACATGCCATGTTGGCATACATATTATGCATATGAACGTACAAAGATAGCCTGCCTGTTAGGCTTGACATGAGTAAATAAGGTAGGTTGGGACCGTGATGATAGTCCTCCTTTGGTATACTTAGGCATCTAGCCTCAAACTCACACCTGCCCCTGAAATCAACCACATTACCCATCATTTTTAGCTCCTTTCGATAACTATAGGTACCAATGCCATAATACACATCATCGATCAAAAGAAGACCAATGTAGTGGGAGACCGCATCCCATTTCATGTCAAGGATAGGTCCTAAATTACACATTGTTCTGATATACGGAGCAGGACATAAATCTTGAGCCTTGAGGGTGAAAATAAATTTTTAAGCGGGGTAGAACATTATGAGTCCAATCTAGTTAGGTCACCTATTGCACCTCTTTGATCTGGGTGGCGCAACGAAAGCATGGTGGACCCTACCCCACTGGCCCAGGATCGAAACTGTGCTCGTTGAATACAAATATTATAGAAGTCCTAGTAAGTTCTACTATGAGAAACCGTTTTAGGATGATCTAGTAAGATTTGATTCACCCTTTCGTTGAACATGGATAATATCGAGGACTCTCTTAGATTAAGACTTAAAGGGCAACCTTAGAATAGACAATTTGAGCCTTTCAATGATAGACAGTCCCTACTTTTATAGGGTGATCGGACTATGGAGTTACTGAAATATACAACTGCGAAGCATTCGCGGCTTGACCCAATTCTCAATCCTGGGCGACTGTCAACGGACTCACTGCTTAGCCGAGCAGAAGACCAGGATCCATCAGGATTAGGAAGGGATACGATGAGCCTTCTACCCTAGCAAGGTAGATGATCAATGTATCGGGATCAAGCCCACTACAATCATCTCTCCGTGCTGGTCAAACAATGAAAATAACTATCTTACTCTAAATAAGTGGGAATTACCGTCAAGACTCTAAATAGGTAAAGAAATAAATTGTAGCAAACCATCAGGGTATGAGAAATGGATAAAGAAATAAGTTTTAAGGGGGGTAGACTAAAATGAACCAGACTAGTATATGCCCTACCACGTGTAGAAGCTCGAAATCAATAAAACTTAGGCAAAAGAAATAGTTAAATCTTTCTTTATTACCCTTAGCCAATTTCGGGGACTAAATTTTGTTTTAAGGGGGGTAGATTGTAACAGGCCGAATTTTTCCCAACCTGGAATTAGACGTCCTTAGGCGATGGGTCAATCCTAACACCGGTTTAACTTCTCAAACACCCAATTAAAGCCTCAAATCCCTTTTCAAACCATTTTCTTCACAAATCCCACCCTTCACCACCTTGATCTTTCAAATTTTCTAAGTACTTTCACCCTAGACACTATCTTAAACTAGCTAAGTAGTATAACTTGGATCACTTTATATACAAACTACAAGGACTAAGTACCACCTCAGACAGAAATCTTATAGGACTAAATCCTTTATAAATGCGACAAAGTAACTAAGTGCAAAAATAGATTAGCTACGAAATCCGCTAGAATCGCTTTAAATAAGATTTGCAAGACCCAAAACTTGTAGAATCATTGACGCTAGGTTACCCTAAAATCTCGGATCAAACTCATTACCCGACTGCTCTCGGGAGTACATTGAAACTCCGTATCAGATCTGGACCGCACATCGGGAGTCCGAATAATACGAGGTTAAGGACTTAGGACCGCCTCGCTGGGCTTGACAACCATCTCGGAAATCAAATCTAGCCAGTGTCCCAGCGCTATTCGCTTGAGCTCAGAGTGAAGAGTGTGAGAAATGTGAAATTAATTCAAAATAAATATCTTGAATAGTAATCTGGCACGTGTTGTTTGCGGATCAGTTTTAAGCAACCAGACTGTCAGAATCAGACCAAATTACACCCTCGGATCAGGAGAAATTCCATACACATTTACATGTACTCGGAATCTCCGATCGAGATCCGCTGACCGTTGAACTGAAACTGGTCCGCCACGCGTGATCTGGAATCCTGACCGAAACGAAAACTTAACTCCACCTAGATCCGGTGTCGGTGAGCTTAAGTCCGACCTTTGGCTCAAGGAGGCCCGCCAGAAGTCCTCCGTTGAGCTGGAAAAGGTCCACTTTGGTTATAACCTAAGTATACCTTAACTTGAAGTCTAATTTGGAGACTTTTTAGGCTATATAAGGACCTTTGAACCCTCTCTCTCAAAGTCATACGAATTTGAGATTTGAGAGAGAGAAAAGAGAGAGAAAGTGTGAGAGTTGTGGGAGGATCTCCCTGTCATGCTTCCCTGTCGTTATGCATGCACAACCACTCTGTTCTAATCGCTTTCCCGGCGATTCCAGCCCCGTTTTTAGGTAAGAAACTCTAACCCTAATCTGATTTGGAGTGTTGATGGTTGTAGGTGATGAAATAGCTAACCTACTTCGTTCTCTAGGTGGCCACACTGCCGTATACGGAAGCTTAGCAAACCTATCGACTCCGTTATGATTCTACGACAAAAGGTGCGGACTTTAGGTGTATAGGTTATGGTTTTCAACGCTTTCAATGTCAGATAATGATAGATTCATGATTTGCATGCAATTACACATGTACAAAGTGCTGTCTGTTTTCCGTTTCGATTAAAGATGAAAAATATGGAATTCTACATACTCTAGGTATTTGTAGAAAGTACGGTATACGTATAAATTTTGGAAATGTGTTTGACATAATTATTTGTTGTATGAATATATTATATATGGATAAATTACTTGTTTGGCGAAAGGACTCGCCCTAATACATGTTTTGCTTATATACACTATGTATGTTGAAATTGTGTATTCTAAAAAGTACAGTATACGTATAAATTTTGGAGATGTGTTTGCCATGATTATTTGCTGTATGAATATACTATATATGGATAAAATACTTGCTTGGCGAAAGGTTAACCCTAATACATGTTTTGCTAACATACATCATGTATGTTGAAATAGTGTATGCTAAGTGTTTGTGAAAATGACTGAATGAGTATAGAATTCTCATTCGTGCTTGCCATGACTAATTGTCATGGATTCATGATTGTTGTATTGACGATACCCCTTTGACGAAAGGATTTGCCCTAAATCACGCCACGACCAATATACACTATATATGCTAAAATGTGTGGCCCAAGTGTTTGTGGAAATGACTGAATGAATATGGAACTTGGATTCCTGCTTGCCATGACTATCCGTCGTGGGTGTATGCGTGTTATGATTGTGGTAACTCCCTAGTGAAAGGATTTGGCCTAATGCCTATGTGATCAACATATGTCATGTATGTTGATGTATGTATTCTAAAGTGTTTGTTGAAATGTCTGAATGAGTAGTAGTTAGTAAATTGTAATGTATAAGGGTGTTGAGATATGATTCTCAACTCCTTTAACTATGTGTATGATTTCCTTGTATAGCTGTGTGATTAGGAATTGAATATGTACAAACTCATGCTTGTGTTGTGCTTCATAACATGCTCAACTGATTGTATGATTTTATCTATGTAATGCATATGTTCAAATTCATGTTTACGATGTATGATCCATCATGGGTGATGGGGGAGTGGTGTAACGATTCCGTGCAACAGCCCTGGCAGCCCTAAACGGAGAATATCAGACTTTGATTGTATGATTTGAAATCTTGATCCATTACTGCTTTAACTGTTTTGTAATTGATTGTGTTTGGGGCTATGATTATAGTCCAGGCAATCGGTAACGGGATTGAATTCGTGGCTGAGATTCATTTGCCACGTGAGATGTGTTCGATGAACCCGAGTCGTATTTCGGTTGGCGATAGTAGTTGGCCACACGAAGTGCTTATGCGCTTCATATCGTTCAACTTGTTGTGCGCTCGAGCTAGCCGAGCTTGTCAAGTAACCCGATCTGTCTAATGTATGTTCACCATGTTTGGTCACCACTGCTTGAACCTAGGGTACCAAACTTACTAGTGAAATCCCTTTTAACCATGGTACCTCAATCCGCTAAGACTCATGAGCCGGGCATGGTGGTATGGGACACCGTGGTCGAGCTGTCGGCCTATGTTGGGGCCACGTGCCTCCCCGTAGTGACCAGTGAGCAACCAGACTCGTGAGCCGATTATGGTGGTATGGGACACTATATTCATGCTGTCGACCTACATTAATAAGGTGATGGGGGAGCGGTGCAACGATTGCAAGCAACAACCCTGGCAGCCCTTTGTAGTGACCTCGAGCATACTCTGAATTGCGGTGAGGTGATGAGTTTTGCCGCAGTGTATAGAGTATGAAACTAGGCCTGTTTCTGTATAGTGATGAATCATTAAAGAGGTGATAGGAGAGTGGTGTAACCTTTGTGCGTAACAGCCCTGGCAGCCTTTACAATGACTTAAAAAATACACCATCGTCTGAGATTAACTAGGACTGACGACCCTAGAATGGATCATGTTTGGGAATAATACAAGGGAGGTACCTTAGTTTCCCAATCCTGCTGTTTGAAATGGACTAATAAATACTCGGTAATCATGCTCATCATGCATTGCATGTGCCTGGAAGATGTGGAGCATTGAGGGATGAAAGCATGCCGCGAACGTAAGATGGTGTCGCACGAGGGAGGGTGTGGTGAGGGCATACATCATGACTGCATTCATACTTGCATTAATAAAAGTAGTTAGGAGTGTTTGATTTTACTGCTTTATCATTACTGCTTGACTGAATTGATAACATGTTAACCTATGCTTTACTGTTCCACTGAGTTGATCACTCACTCCCACGTTACGGGACGGTGTTGTACACACCAACCAGATTTGTTGAGTTTCAGTTGATGGCGATGCTTATGAAGCAAAGTCGGACTATTATGAGGTGGAGGAGGAGTTCTCCTTCTTGTAGCTCTCTGATAGGTTTATGAAGACCTGTTATTGTATTGACGGGGCTATGGTACTTGGGATAGAAGACATTACACTTACACATTTGGTATATTTTAGAAATGTAATTGAAATTTATTAACCTGGTAATGTTATCACACTCTGGAGACTCACCACAGTTTTTATATATTATATATTATATATATCTAACACAATCTTCCGCTTGCAATTTAACTGTCTCTAGAGTATGATATGATGTTTTGGCTTAATCTCACTCATGTTCAATACACTAATGCAGACAACATTTAATCATCATTCTCTATGTGGTATAAGTGATGTTCTGGAACTCACTCGGGTGTTGAGTTTATGCTCGACCCTCATTTTTTTAGGATGTTAAATGATGTATATGAGGCTCATTGGTGCGGCCCGTGGATGCGGCCCACTTGATGTATATGAGGCCCATTGGTGCGGGCCATGTGATGTGGCTCATTTGATGTATATGAGGCCCATTGTGATGTTTTTGAGGCCCATGGGTTGAGTCCCAATGTGATGTATATAAGGACCATGAGTGAAGCCCAATGAGACGTATGTGAGGCATTTGCGTGGGGTCGAATGTAATGTATATGAGGTCCATTGCGATGTGTGATTCTACCATGATGTATCTAATGATGTTTATGGCGGGCCATGCCTTGGGAGCAATGATGGTTTGACGTCCACATTGTAAGAGCAATGATGGTTAAATGTCTGCATTGTAACTCTCCCTAAGGTCTATTGTTAGGCCCATACTTGTTGTGTGTAGGCCGTCTAGGCCCATCTTCGCTATAAAGATAGCTCATCACCATATAACATGTCACGCCCCAAACTCGGAAACCGAGCTCACAAAATTCTTGATCACCGAATTCAGTACCAACAGCCTCTGTAGTACCCCATTCTCGGCTCCCAGCGCCTATACGCCAAATTCCGATCCTAAGATCCTACAAGGAGGATTTCCCAGTGTACATTTATCTCGTAAGAAGCATAACCACAAGTTTACCCAAATCACAAAGGCAACATCAATATCACATATCCACTAATACAAACAGTTGAATACAATACTGAAAGGGAAATACATATATCAAAAATCAAAGTTCCGTAAAACCGCTGCACGCTCCAAGCTCAACACTGCTGCAACCTAATGCCACCTGCACGCATGTATTGTGCATAAACTTATAGAAAGTTTAGAGGGTGGTGTAAGTGTGTGTACAAGGTAAGTACCAAGTATACAATACAGGTCCATAAATCATACAATGTCGGAAATATTGGCAAGTCTATAAACCATATAATATCAGAATATGCAATGCAGATAGATTATGCAATGCAGAGACAAAGAGCCAAATATTAGATGCCGAGGGTGCAATGCAATATACAATTCCTGATGAGTTCACGAATATCGTCATCCATATCTAGGCCATATAAATGCAGAAACATAGTAACCCAAAATGCCATATGCCACAGATGTAATGCAATATGCGGTGCGAATGGAATGACCAAGCTAGAGTGTGAAGTTGAGATGATAGTACGTAGTATCGCAGGCTATGGGGTCCATCATAAGAAAATTCTATCCAAACCAGTCCCATACCTAAATTTGGATAGTTAGACTTAATGTGGTAAACTCCTGATCTCAAGTTAGTTGCGCGCCTCAACTGAAATCCTAGCCATTGCGAAGGTACACGTAACAAATAGTTGTTCACCACCAGTCCGAGTGGATAGTGAATGAATGAATGAATATGCAACTTCGGCTCGATAGGTCCACATATCGGTACTATACATCTCTAGGATCATCACCGAAGTCTAGTGCACTCTACATGCAATCGCCACCCACTAGACGTGCAACCATGCAAGTGAAAGAGACCTCACTATCCGCCTGGCCAGTAGTCAGCCAATATCTACTCGGCACGTCGATAACGGACCCAATTACGAGTTGGTCAAACTCAGCCTAGCTATGCCCACTACCCTCGGGCGGGTAAGGCCACACCTCCTCCCAACCGACCACGACACAGTGAGAGACGCAGCCTACTGGTATTCGGCACTCGGGTGCTCATGTATCCACTCAGTCTAGATGTTGGGGCATCTCCTGGCCATGGAGGTTTAGGGATTTTCACCTAGGGACATCTATGACGCCCCGATACTAGTAATAAATTTTCGGTGTCCCATCTAGCCATCCACGACATGCCTGTGGAGGCTACGCCCCTGATGTCACTAGGGCGTACAGTAATCACAGCACACATGTAAGATGCATGAGTCATACAATCCAGTCATGCATCAATCCTACGCATACCGTACGCTCATGTGAGACAATCTCCGCCTATCAGGGAGTCTCATAACAACCTGCCCAATGACATATGCAATGGTCAACCACATCTCATAATAAACATGCAGATGATGCGTATGGGCATGTATCATGATGCTATGCTGTCACATACTCGTAATCGGTATCGACAATCGGCACCGATAATCGGCATCGAGAATCGGCCTAACAAAGGGCCTAAGGGAAGGTCATAATGTGGACATTTAACCATCATTGCCTATTAATGTGGACATTCAACCAGCATTGCTCCCAAGGAGTGGCCCTCATAGGGCCAAACATATAGCGGGCCTATGGCCTCACACAATGGCCCAATATACATCACCATGGGCCTCTCTCAAGGGCCTAATACACATCATGATGGGCCTCACTTATGGGCTACATATGTGTAACGCCCTGAAAATCGGGGGTCGAGCGAAGCTCAGCTCCCGAGTTTCAATGCATCACTTATGCAACATAGATAATGATAATTATGATGAGAGCATTAAAACATGAATGGGATTATACCAAAACAGCATATCATACTCCAGAAACAGTTAAATTGCAAGCGGAAGACTGTGATAGATAAATAACATATATAAACAATGGTGAGTCTCCAGAGTGTGATAATGTTACCAGGTTAATTAATTACAAGTACAAGTCCAATTTATACGAAAAGTGTAAAGTCATCTAGACAACATCCCTGTACCCCGTCGATCAAGACACGGCTCGCATGAAGCCTCCAGAAAATAATACATACGAGAAAACATCCTCGTCGCTAAAGGTCAGGCTCCGCCTCAGGAGTAGCGTCCCCATCGGCAATCAGACAAAGTCTGGTGGGTGTGTACAACACCGTCCCGTAACGTGGGAGTGAGTGATCAACTCAGTGGAAAAATAAAGCGTAGGTTAACATGTTATCAATTTAGTCAAGCAGTAATGCTGTCATGATGCATGCCCTCACCGACATACTCCCTCATGCGACACCATCTTACGTTCGCGGTATGCTTTCATTCCTCAGTGCTCCACATCTTCTAGGCACATGCAGTGCAATGATGAGCATGATTACCGAGTTGTTATTAGTCCATTTCAAATAGTAGGATTGGGAAACTAAGGTACCTCCCTTATATCATTCCCAAACATGATCCATTCTAGGGTCGTCAAACCTAGATAATCTCAAACCTAGATGATCGAGGTACCATGGTTAAAGGGATTTTACTGGTAAGTTTGGTACCCTAGGTTCAAGTAGAGGCGTCCAAACATGGTGAACATACATAAGACAGATCGGGTTGCTTGATGAGCTCGGCTAGCTCGAGCGCACAACAAGTTGAACGATATGAAGCGCATAAGCACTTCATGTGGCCAACCACTATCGCCAACCGAAGTACGACTCAGGTTCGTCGAACACATCTCACATGGAAAATGAATCTCATTCACGAATTCAATCCCGTTACCGATTGCCTGGACTATAATCATAGCCCCCAAACACAATCAATCTATAACCAGAAGCATGTACAGTAAAGCAGAATAAACAAAGTAATTCAAGAATGTTGACAAGCGTGTCATAAAACATGTAATAAAGCACAATATAAACGGGAAATACAAACACCTATATTTCATAGTAAGCGATTTAATTAAACAACCATCATGGAGGAAATCATATACGTTTCTAAGGTAATTGAGAATCCTATCTCAACACCACTATTAAATTTAGTTCATCGCACAATTTCTCACACAGGCATTTTAACAAACACTTAAACTACACCACTCCAACATACATGACGTATGTTGATTTCAACATAGAATAGGACAAATCCTTATAGTAAGGTGTTGTCGCATACACATCAATCATGTTCTTATATTCATTATATATGACAGGCATAAATCCTAAATCCATATTTATTTAGTCATTTCAACAAACACTTAGACTACACACATTAGCCTACATAAGCTATGTTGGCCAAAAAGTATATTAGGGCGAATCCTTTCACCAAGTAAGTATTATACACATATATAATATGTTCATACAGCAAATAATCATGGCAAACACATTTCCAAAATTTATACGTATACGGTATTTTCTATAAATACCTAGAATACACAAAATTCCATATTCTTCGTATTTAATCAAAACGGAAAACAGACAGCACTTTGTACATGTGCAATTGCATGCAGATCATGAATCTATCATTATCTGACATTGAAAACGTTGAAAACCATAACCTATACACCTAAAGTCCGCACCTTTTGTCGTAGAATCGTAACGAAGTTGATAGATTCGCTAAGCTTTAGTATATGACAGTTTGGTAACTTATAACATGCTTTCGGTTAGTTATTTCATAACATACAGCTATCAAAACCCCAAATCAGTTTAGGGTTAGGGTTTCTTACCCAGAAACGAAGTCGGAATCGCCGAGAAAGCGATTAGATTGGAGTAGTTAAGCACGTATAGCGGCAGGGTAGAGTGGCAGGGAGATTCTCCCACTGTTCTTACACTTTCTCTCTCTTTTCTCTCTTCTCTCCTAGGGTTTTTCTCAAATTCGTATGGCTGAATAAGAGAGGATTTTAAGGTCCTTATATAGCCTAAAACTACATCAAAATAGACTCCATGTCAAGGTATACTTAGGTTATAACCAAAGCGGGTCAGTTTCAGCTCAACGGAGGACTTCTGACGGCCCCTTTTCTGTGTGTCGTCGGACTTAAGCTCACTAACACTGGATCTAGGTATGGCTAAGTTTTTATTTCTGTCGGGATTCCAGATCGCAAATGGCGGACCAGTTTCAGTTCAACGGTCAGTGAAACTCGATCAGAGATTTCAAGTACACTGACCTGTGTATGAAATTTCCCCTGATCCAGGGTGTAATTTGGCCTAGTTTTGACGGTCGGAATCCTTATAACTGATCCGCAAGCGAGACGTACCAAATTTCATAAATTCATATTTTATTTTGAATTAATTTCACATTTCTCACACTCTTCACTCCGGGCTCAAGCGAATTGCACTAGGACACTATCTGGATTTGATTTCCGAGATGGTTGTCAAGCCCAGCAAGGTGGTCCTAATTCCTTAACTTCGTGTTAATCGGACTTCCGACGTGCGGTCCAGATCTGATACGGAATTTCAAGATGCTCCCGAGAGCAGCCGGGTAATGAGATTGATCCTAGATTTTAGGGTAATGTAGCGTCAACGGTTCTACAAGTTTTGAGTCTTGCAGATCGTATTTAAAGCGATTGGTGCTAATTTCACAGGTACTCTAGTTTAACACTAGCTAATTCTCACCTAATTTCTAAAGGATTTAGTCCTGTATGATTTCTGTCTGAGGTGGTACTTAGTCCTTTGTAGTAATGTTTAGTTTAAGTATTGTTCTTCATCACCTAAACTTTAAGATAGTGTTTAATGTGAAAGTACTTAGAAGGATTTAAAGAACGAGGTTGTGAAAGGTGAGATTTGTGAAGGAAAAGGGTTAACAAGTGATTTTAGACTGTGAGATTGAGTTCTGACAAGTTAATAAGGTGTTAGGAGCGACCCATTGCCTAAGGACGTCTAATTCCAGGTTGACAAAAATTCGGGATGTTACAATATGCATCACATTGGGCCTCGCTCAAGGACCTCATGTATATCACAATGGGCCGCAATACATGGGCCTCATATATGTCAAATGGTCCGCAATATATGGGCCGGAAAATACATCTCATTGGGCCCTACCGGTAAGGGCCGAAAATACATCACAATGGGCCTCATCATATGGGCTGAAAATATATCACAATGGGCCTTACCAAATGGGCTGAAAATACATCATAATGGGCCACGTCCCATGGCCTAACACACACCACAATGGGCCTCATCACATGAGCCGCAATTGCATCAAGGTGGGCATAACGAATGGGCCACAAATACATCAAGATGGGCCTTACCAAATGGGCCGGAAATACATCACAATGGGCCTCATCACATGGGCTGTAATTGCTTCAAGGTGGGTCTTAATGGATGGGCCTCATGGATGGGCCGCACCAATGGGCCTCAAGTGAGAGCTTGGATTACACCAAAAATTATTTCAATAGTTGCAGGTGTAACATGTGTATCACTGTACACTATCATTTTATGGGGCACATGGCTAACTAATGATGACCAGCACTGTCCAAACATTGTCCAGCACCGTCCAGCACAATCTGGATGGTGTGGATGCAATAAATACATCATGGTGGTGTCCACGGTCTAGATGGAACCCACAGAACTTGCTGACGAATGCAACAGCTGGGACGTTACGGGCCCACAGTCCAGATGATGGACGGTTGGGATATAACATATACATCATGAGAGACCCATGTATCTGCTGATGTCATATGCAGCATCAAGCTACGCGACGTCCAACAGATGGACAACCCAGATATAGAATACATGCATGAGGTGGGTCCTGTAACGCCCTGAAAATCGGGGGTCGAGTAAACTCAGCTCCCGAGTTCCAACGCATCACTTATGCAACACAGATAATGATGATTATGATAAGAGCATGGAAACATGAATGGGATTATACCAAAACAACATATCATACTCCAGAGACAGTTAAATTGCAAGCGGAAGACTGTGATAGACATAAAATATATAAACCGTGGTGAGTCTCCAGAGTGTGATAACATTACCAGGTTAAATAATTACATGTGCAGGTCCAAAATATACAAAAAAAAAACATGTAATGACATCTAATCAGCAACCCTGTAATCCCATTGATCAAGACACGGCTCGCATGAAGCCGCCAGAATATAGTATATACAGGAAGACATCCTCGTCGTCACAAAAGTCCGGCTCCGCTTCATAAGCATTGCCATCACCTGCAGCTACAACAGGGTCTGGTTGGTGTGTACAACACCGTCCCGTAACGTGGGAGTGAGTGATCAACTTAGTGGAACAATAAAGCATAGGTTAACATGTTATCAATTCAGTCAAGCAGTAATAATAAAGTAGTACGATCAAACATTCCTAAATAATCTTGTTAATGCAAGTATGAATGCAGTCATGATGCATGCCCTCGCCAACATACTCCCTCATGCGACACCATCTTACGTCCGCGACATGCTTTCATCCCTCAGTGCTCCACATCTTCCAGGCACATGCAGTGCGATGATGAGCATGGTTACCGGGTTGTTATTAGTCCTTTTCATACAGCAATATTGGGAAACTAAGGTATCTCCCTTATATCATTCCCAAACAATGATCCATTCTAGGGTCGTCAATCCTAGATAATCTCATACGATGATGCAGTTCTAGGTCGCTACAAGGGCTGTCAGGGCTGTTAAACGGAATCGTTGCACCACTCCCTCATCACCTTATTAATACAAGCCTAGTTTATACTCTGTTTACTACGGGAAGGCTCGTCGCCTCACCGCAGATTCGGAGTATGCTCGAGGTCACTACACTGGGTACGGTCAGGGCTGTTACACAGAATCGTTACACCACTCTCCCATCACCCATCAAAGCAGTGTAGGCCGACAGCTCGAATACAGTGTCCCATACCACCGTATTCGGCTCACGAGTTTGGGTTGCTCACTGGTCATTACGAGGAGGTACATCGCCTCAGCGTAGGCCGATAGCTCGACCACGATGTCCCATACCACCATGCTCGGCTCATGAGTTTTAGCGAATCGAGGTACCAAGGTTAACGGGGTTGCACTAGTAAGTTCGGTACCTTAGGTTCAAGCAGTAGCGTCCAAACATGATGAACATACATTAGACAGATTGGGTTTCTTGACGAGCTCGGCTAGCTCGAGCGCATGACAAGTTGAACGACATGAAGTGCATAAGCACTTCGCGTGGCCAACCACTATCGCCAACCGAAGTACGACTCGGGTTCGTCGAACACATCTCACGTGCGAGTGAATCTCAGCCACGAATTCAATCCCGTTACCGATTGCCTGGACTATACAATAACCCCAGTCACATTCAATTACGAAACAGTTAAAGCAGTAATGGATCAAGATTTCAAATCATACAATCAAATATCCAATATTGTTCGCTTTGGGCTGTCAG
Organism: Magnolia officinalis; assembly: GCA_021015155.1. Taxonomy (NCBI): domain Eukaryota; kingdom Viridiplantae; phylum Streptophyta; class Magnoliopsida; order Magnoliales; family Magnoliaceae; genus Magnolia; species Magnolia officinalis. The sequence continues at coordinate 28,601,674 of JAJHSJ010000010.1, read as the reverse complement.
GGCTGTTGTACGGAATCATTACACCACTCCCCCATCACCCTTCATGGCCTTTATGGAATACAACTTAAACATGAACTTAAACATATGCATTACATAGATAAAATCGTACCATCAGTTGAGCATGTTATGAAGTACAACCTAAGCATGAGTTTGTACATATTCAATTCCTAATCACACATATATCTAAAGAAATCATACACATAGTTAAAGGAGTTGAGAATCATATCTCAACACCCTTATACATTACAATTTGCTAACTACTACTCATTCAGACATTTCAACAAACACTTTAGACTACATACATCAACATACATGACATATGTTGATCACATAGGTATTAGGCCAAATCCTTTCACTAGGGAGTTGCCCCAATTATTACATGCGTGCACCCACGATGGATAGTCATGGCAAGCAGGAATCCAAGTTCCATATTCATTCAGTCATTTCCACAAACACTTGGGCTACACATTTTAACATATATAGCGTATAGTGACCATGGCGTGATTTAGTGCAAGTCCTTTCGCTAAGGAGTTGTCGCATACATACAAGCATATAGTCATGACAAATAATCATGTTAAGCACAAATCTGTAATTCATACGTATACCGTATTTTCTACAAATACGAGGAATACAATATATTCAACATAGTTAACGTATAACTGAAAAATGAAACGGACAGCACTTTGTACATGTGTAATAGCATTCAGATCATAAATCTATCATTATCTGACATTGAAAGCGTTGAAAACCATAACCTATACGTCTAAAATTCGCACCTTTTGTCATAGAATCGTAACGAATACGCTAGAATCTCTAAGCCTTCGTCTACGGTGATTAGGCAACCTGAATCATGAAACAGGTCAGCTATTACATCACCTACACTCTTGGAAACCTTAAAACAGCTTAAGGTTAGGTTTTCTTACGAGAAATGAAGTCGAAATCGTTGGAAAGGCGATTAGAACAGGATGGTTAAGCTTAGATAGCGACAGGGTAGAGTATCAGGGAGATCCTCCCACTTCTCTCACACTTTCTCTCTCTTTTCTCTCTTCTCTCTCCTAGGTTTTCTCAAATTCGTATGGAATGAGCGAGTGAGGGTTTAAGGTCCTTATATAGGTTCAGAACTCACCAAATTAGACTCAGGGCCAAGGTATACTTAGGTTATGTCCAAAGGGAGACTGTTCCGTCTTAACAGAGCACCTGGAAGCCCCCCTTGAGCCAAAGGTCGGACTTAAGCTCACAGACATTGGATCTAGGTCGAGTTACATTTTCAGTCCGATCGGATTTACAGATCACCCGTGGCGGACCAGTTTCAGTTCAACGGTCACTGAGACTCGATCGGGGATTTCAAGTACACTGCCATGTATATGAAATTTCTCCTGATCCGAGGGTGTATTTGGGTCAGATTCTGACGGTCTGATTGCTTATATCAAGCCCATAAGTAACAAGTCTCAGATTACTTAAATGAGATTTGATTTCTAAAGAAATCCAAGTGTTCTCACACTCCTCGCTTCGAGCTCAAGCGAATAGCTCTGGGACACTATCTAGATTTGATTTCCGAGATGGTTGTCAAGCCCAGCAAGGCGGTCCTAACCGTTTAACTTCGCATTAATCGGACTTCCGACGTGCGGTCCAGATCTGATACGGAGTTTCGTGATGCTCCCGAGAGCAGTCGGGTAATGAGATTAATCCTAGATTTTAGGGTAACCTAGCGTCAATGATTCTACAAGTTTTGGGTCTTGCAGATCGTATTTAAAGTGGATCAAGCAAATTTCGTAGCTAATCTAGTTTATCACTTAGTTACTTTTGAAGGATAAGGTAGTGAAAGGTGAGATTTGTGAAGGAAAAGGGTTAAAAACCGATTTTAGACTGTGGGATTGAGTTCTGACAAATTAATAAGGTGTTAAGATCGACCCATTACATAAGGACTTCTAATTCCAGGTTGGCAAAAATTCGAGATGTTACAATCTACCTCCCTTAAAAATAATTTCATCCCTGAAATTGGCTAAGGTAATAAGTAAGAATTCTATTATTTCATTTGCCTAAGACTTATTGATTTCAAGTTTATATGCGTGGTAGGGTGTATATTATGCATGCTAGTCTAGTACATTTTAGGCACTACCCCCCTTAAAAATTTATTTCTTTATCTCTTACTTATATCCTGATGGTTTGCTATAATGGATTTCTTTATCTATTTGGAGTCTTGACGGCGATTCCCATCTGTTGAGAGTAAGATAACTGTTTTCAATGTTTGACCAACACGGAGAGGCGGTTATAGTGGGCTTGATCCCGATACATCGATCATCTACCTGACCAGGATAGAAAGCTCATCGTATCCCTTCCTAGTCCTGGTAGATCCTGGTCTTCTGCTCTGCCAAGCAGTGTGTCCATTGGTAGTCGCCCAGGATTGAGAATTGGGTCAAGCCGCGAATGCTTCGCAGTTGTATATTTCAGTAACTCCGTAATCTGATCACTCTAAAACCTTAGAGAATGTCCATTATTGAAAGGCTCAAATGTCCTATTTCTCGGGTTGCCCTTTAGGTCTTGGTCTAAGAGAGTCCTCGATATTATCTATGTCCAAGGAAATAGTGAGTCAAATCTTACTAGATCATCCTAAAACAGTTTCTCATAGTAGAATTTGTTAGGGCTTTTATTATGTTTGTATTCAATGAGCACAGTTGTAGATGCGTTGACCTTGGCTATTGTAATTCGGTTCGTACCCATTGTTAGGCCTATTCTGTAATATGAAATTGTTTAACACTTGAACCCTAATTCCTTTACATTCTAAGGAAGATTCAGATCCTATTTAGTGACCTATCTTTACGTACAGTCTGGATCAATTCTATTCGATCCTGGGCCAGTGGAGCAAGGGTCCACCACGTTTCCACTGCGCCACCCAAATCAAAGAGGTGTATTAGCCGACCTAACTAGATTGGGCTCATAATGTTCTACCCCCCTTAAAAATTTATTTCTACCTCCAGGGTTCAAGATTTATATCCTGATTCGTATGTCGGAACAAGGTGTAATTTAGGACCTATCCTTGACATGAAATGGGATACGATCTCCCAATACATTGGTCTTCCTTCCATCGATAATGTGTACTATGGCATTGGTACCTATGTTTACAGAAAGGAGCTAAAAATGATGGGTGTTGCAGTTGATTTCAAGGACGAGTGTGAGTTTGTGGTAAGATGCCTAACTATACCAAGGAAGGACCTTTGCCACAGTCCCGACTTACTTTCTTTAATCATATCTAGTTGAATACTGTAAGATAATCTACACGTTCTTAGTACATAAAGAATCTAGACAAATAGGTTAATGGACAGCCTATCCTTCTAAGTCCATAGGCACAATATGCATGCCAGAATGGTCTGTGGTTCGAGGCCTAATCAAGTCAACTAACTAAATTTATCTTTCAATTGTCTTAACATAATCAGTGTTTTACATTCCTTAGTATAACCAACCAATAGTTGTAATCCAAAGTCTACGCTTATACGCTAGGTGATTTCATACCCTTTCTAATACAAGAAATTATTATCACTTAGGGTTAAACGTTGTCTGTTTGGAATTGAGTTGCCTGACCCTGAATTCAACTACGCTCGAGCATTTCACATATGCTCATACCAACTACGAAGGTCCTAGGGTTCACATTATTTAATTATTAAATTTCCCATACTGTTAGGTCTTTCGAAATCTAGGAGCACCACTCTAGGTCCAAAACTCTAAGGGCTTATTTGTCAAACAACCATTTACTCTAAAAACTTAAGCTGTCAAACAACCATTTACTCTAAAAGCTTAAGCTGTCAGAGTGTGGTGTATCAATGTACATCAAGGGACTCTATTACTTCAACACTATTTGGTAAATGGTCTTAAGTTGTATTAAATGGGACGGTATTACTAATCCCACCTCAGGATTTGGAGTGGCATGTTTGGTAGGAAGGTGGGAGGGGATTAAAATTAATGGTATAGGCTTTGGAAAATGAGCCTAGTGTTGGAAAGTGTGAGATGGGATTTTCAAACCCCATGATGATGAATTTCTAAGTGTTATTTGAAAGGAAAACCCGGGATATACTTTTCGTTGCCTACATTCCAAACATGGCATTGGAAAACATGGGATACACCCAATCTAGGGTCCATACCTTACACATACACTTATTATTACTTTTACAATTCCATCCACCTAATCTCACTTAATGTAGTTGGCCGAACAGGCCCTAAACGTCCTCAAACATCTAAAACATTCTACCAATTACTACACCCATCAACATGAAAACATAAACATCCAAAGGCGGTAACCAAAGCAAACTACAAGACAATAGTATGGATGACTAGGCATCCAAGGCTGGCGATGGAGGAGGGGCACCCTTTCTCTTTCCCATGAGAGAGAAAAAAGTTAAAATCGAGAAAACGGCCGTAATGATCTCGAAAAAGGCCATGGGAAGGGAAGAAAAGAGAGAGAAGGGGCTGGAGTTTTGAGTTCTCCACGGATTTGAGCCTCAACAGAGGTTGTACATGCCCAAATGACAGAGTTTGAAGAAAGGAAATGAAGAGATGGGATGGGTTGAGAGTTTACACGATTTTGAGCTTCAAATGAGGGGGTATAGGAGCTCAAATGAGAGAAAACGGAAAGGGTAGAGGGTAGTTACGGCTGTAAACGTTGGAAGTGAATGGGTTGTGACCGAAAATAAAGGAATGGGTGATTGGAGGGGAGGTTTGAGAGAGAAAATAACAATTTTGAAGGAAAATGAGAGCTTGGAGGGGTGATTTGTGAAGGAAGTAGGTGTTTGGGGTGGTTTCAAGCCACGGCCCATGTACCAGGGGGTTCCCCTAGGCCCCAAACATGATCGGCCCGAGCGGCCCGCCCGGCCGAGCCCACTGACCGGCGAGGGCCTCGCCACCCTCTGGACTAACTGGCGATGCCTCGCCGTTTGGGCGAGGTCCTCATGACCTAGGCCCCAAAAAGGTATGGGTCCCACCCTGGGTCCCCCCGCAAGTGCTCCGTTTGGCCCCCGACTCCATTTGAGGCGTTTTAGGGGCCAATTTAGAAATCGGATGAGTTTATGTGACGTGTAGCATATGATTTTGTGGTAGGAGGCGCTAATCTATCCAACTAACCCATTTATTTGGTTAGATTCCAAAAGGTTAAGGGTCAAAACTCATTTGATCCATTTATTTCATATTTCTGGTAAGTTTTAATTTCAGTGTTGTTCTTCATCATTTATACCCTAGGATTGGTGTGTATTATGAATTTGCTTAAAAGAAACGAAGAATACAGTGGTGGAGGGTGAGATTTTGAAGGAATTGGATAAAAGGGGTTTTAGGCTTTGAGATGAAGTGTAAGGTATTGTGGTTGACCCACAACCTAAGGACATTCATTTCTAGGGAATGACTCAAACCCGTCGACTGACGGCCTAGAGGCGACTTAGGTCGTTTCGGGTAGTTTTGGGATGTTTTTGATACATACTTGTATTTACCGATTTCTAATGGCTGGGATGGGGTGAGCTATGACCTAAACTCGTCGTTTGACGGTCTAGAAGTGATTCGAGATCGTTTCGCTTGATCATGCGTGTGCACGGGCCCAATCTCAGCGGTTGATTTCGGTCGGTTTCATCGTTCGGCGAATTTGGAAAATCCTAAGTCGGTTCTACGTTCCGTCACTCCCTCCTAAGTCAGAGTGCATCAGAGTGCATCGTGTGACCATAACCCAAGTCCGGTTTAATCCAAATCAGGCTCTGATACCATCTTGTAACGCCCTGAAAATCAGGGGTCGAGCAAAGCTCAGCTCCTGAGTTCCAATGCATCACTTATGCAACACAGATAATGATGATTATAATGAGAGCATTGAAACATGAATGGGATTATACCAAAACAGCATATCATATTCCAGAGACAGCTAAATTGTAAGCGGAAGACTGTGATAGACATATAAAATATATAAACTGTGGTGAGTCTCCAGAGTGTGATAACATTACCAGGTTAAATAATTACATGTACAAGTCCAAAATATACAAAAAAAAATGTAATGGCATCTAATCAGTAACCCTGCAATCCCGTCAATCAAGACACGGTTCGCATGAAGCCGACAGAATATAGCATATATAGGAAGGCATCCTCGTCGTCGCAAAAGTCCGGCTCCGCCTCATAAGCATCGCCATCACCTGCAGCTATAACAGGGTCTGGTTGGTGTGTACAACACCGTCCCGTAACGTGGGAGTGAGTGATCAACTCAGTGGAACAATAAAGCATAGGTTAACATGTTATCAATTCAGTCAAGCAGTAATGATAAAACAGTACAATCAAACATTCCTAAACAATCTTGTTAATGCAAGTATGAATGCAGTCATGATGCATGCCCTCGCCAACATACTCCCTCATGCGACACCATCTTACGTCCGCAGCATGCTTTCATCCCTCAGTGCTCCACATCTTCCAAGCACATGCAGTGCGATGATGAGCATGGTTACCGAGTTGTTATTAGTCCTTTTCATACAGCAGTATTGGGAAACTAAGGTACCTCCCTTATATCATTCTCAAACAATGATCCATTCTAGGGTCGTCAATCCTATATAATCTTATACGATGATGCGGTTCTAGGTCGCTGCAAGGGCTGTCAGGGCTGTTACACGGAATCGTTGCACCACTCCCCCATCACCTTATCAATACAGGCCTAGTTTATACTCTGTTTACTACGGGAAGGCTCATCGCCTCACCACAGATTCAGAGTATCCTCGAGGTCACTACACGGGTACGGTCAGGGCTGTCAAGGCTGTTACACGGAATCGTTACACCACTCCCCCATCACCCATCAAAGCAGTGTAGGCCGACAACTCGAATACAGTGTCCCATACCACCATATTCGGCTCACGAGTTTGGGTTACTCACTGGTCACTACGGGGAAGCACATCGCCCCAGCGTAGGCAGACAGCTTGACCAGGGTGTCCCATACCACCATGCCCAGCTCATGAGTTTTAGCGGATCGAGGTACCAAGGTTAACGGGGTTGCACTGGTAAGTTCGGTACCTTAGGTTCAACAGTAGCATCCAAACATGGTGAACATACATTAGACAGATCGGGTTACTTGATGAGCTCGGCTAGCTCGAGCGCACAACAAGTTGAACGACATGAAGTGCATAAGCACTTCGCGTGGCCAACCACTATTGCCAACCGAAGTACGACTCGGGTTCGTTGAACACATCTCACGTGGCGAATGAATCTCAGCCACGAATTCAATCCCGTTACCGATTGCCTGGACTATACAATAGCCCCAATCACATTCAATTACGAAACAGTTAAAGCAGTAATGGATCAAGATTTCAAATAATACAATCAAATATCTAATATTATCCGCTTAGGGCTGCCAGGGCTGTTGCACGGAATCATTACACCACTCCCCCATCACCCTTCACGGCCTTTATGGAATACAACTTAAACATATGCATTACATAAATAAAATCGTACCATCAGTTGAGCATGTTATGAAGTACAACATAAGCATAAGTTTGTACATATTCAATTCCTAATCACACAGATATCTAAAGAATTCATACACATAGTTAAAGGAGTTGAGAATCATATCTCAACACCCTTATACATTACAATTTCCTAACTACTACTCATTCAGACATTTCAACAAACACTTTAGACTACATACATTAACATACATGACATATGTTGATCACATAGGTATTAGGCCAAATCCTTTCACTAGGGAGTTACCCCAATTATAACACGCGTGCACCCACGACGGATAGTCATGGCAAGCAGGAATCCAAGTTCCATATTCATTCAGTCATTTCCACAAACACTTGGGCTACACATTTTAACATATATAGCGTATAGTGACCATGGCGTGATTTAGGGCAAGTTCTTTCGTTAGGGAGTTGTCGCATACATACAAGCATATAGTCATGACAAATAATCATGTTAAGCACAAATCCATATTTCATACATATACGGTATTTTCTACAAATACAAGGAATACAGTATATTCAACATAGTTAATGTATAACCGAAAAACGAAACGAACAGCACTTTGTACATGTGCAATAGCATTCAGATCATGAATCTATCATTATCTGACATTGAAAGCGTTGAAAACCATAACCTATACGTCTAAAGTCCACACCTTTTGTCGTAGAATCGTAACGAATACGATAGAATCTCTAAGCCTTCGTTTACGGTGATTAGGCAACCTAAATCATGAAACAGGTCAGTTATTACATTACCTACACTCTTGGAAACCCTAAAACAGCTTAGGGTTAGGTTTTCTTACCTATAAATGAAGTTGGAATCGCCGGAAAGGCGATTAGAATGGGATGGTTAAGCTTAGATAGCGGCAGGGTAGAGTATCAAGGAGATCCTCCCACTTCTCTCACACTTTCTCTCTCTTTTCTCTCTTCTCTCTCCTAGGTTTTCTCAAATTCGTATGGAATGAGCGAGTGAGGGTTTAAGGTCCTTATATAGGTCCAGAACTCACTAAATTAGACTCAAGGCCAAGGTATACTTAGGTTATGTCCAAAGGGAGACTGTTCCGTCTCAACGGAGCACTTCTGGAAGCCCCCTTAGAGCCAAAGGTCGGACTTAAGCTCACAGACATTGGATCTAGGTCGAGTTACATTTTCGGACCGATCGGATTTACAGATCGCCCGTGACGGATCAGTTTCAGTTCAACGGTCACTGAGACTCGATCGGGGATTTCAAGTACACTGCCATGTATATGAAATTTTTCCTAATCCGAGGGTGTATTTGGGTCAGATTCTGACGGTCTGATTGCTTATATCAAGCTCATAAGTAACAAGTCTCAAATTACTTAAATGAGATTTGATTTCTAAAGAAATCTAAGTGTTCTCACACTCCTCGCTCCGGGCTCAAGCGAATAGCACTGGGACACTATCTGGATTTGATTTCTGAGATGGTTGTCAACCCCAGCAAGGCGGTCCTAACCGCTTAACTTCGCGTTAATCGGACTTCCGACGTGCGGTCCAAATCTGATACGGAGTTTCGTGATGCTCCCGAGAGCAATCGGGTAATGAGATTAATCCTAGATTTTAGGGTAACCTAGCGTCAATGATTCTACAAGTTTTGGGTCTTGCAGATTGTATTTAAAGTGGATCAAACGAATTTCGTAGCTAATCTAGTTTAGCACTTAGTTACTTTTGAAGGATAAAGTAGTGAAAGGTGAGATTTGTGAAGGAAAAGGGTTAAAAAACGATTTTAGACTGTGGGATTGAGTTCTGACAAATTAATAAGGTGTTAGGATCGACCCATTACCTAAGGACATCTAATTCCAGGTTGGCAAAAATCCGGGATGTTACAGGTCCACACGTGTGGGACCCACCAGCCATATAGTATATATTATATTATATATATAATTTTTATCAGCTCCAACGTCCAGGCCCTGGACGACCTGGATACGAGACACACATCAAGGTGGGGTCCGCACATCCCACCTGATGGATGGCTGGAATACAAAACATATATCACAGTGGGGTCCTCACAGATGGATTGACGATGTAGGATATATAACACATACCTCATGATGGACCTACAGAACTTGTTGCGCTGTATAGCAGCAGCAAGAGGTGGGGTCCACATAGATGGACAGTTTGGATGATCAGACCCCACTTGCTGATGTGAATACATCAGCCATGTAGCTGGTGTGCGGTAGACCAGCCAACGCTCTTCTACTGCATGTGGGTCCCATGGATGGACGGCTGTCCACCTGAGATTTGAATCTGCTTCACTCCCTGAACGGCGTCGACGAAACATTCATCAAGGTGAGTCCCACGTCCAGGCCTGCTGGACAGTGCGGACACAACACATAAAAATTAGATGGTTCCCACTGTCCCATTTGGACGGTGGGATGAAATAGATACATCATGGTGGTCCATCACCATCCCAAACATCCGGACGGTGTGGATAAAACACATACATCAAATAGGGGTCCCACGTCCAGGATTTGGATGGTGAGGACACGATACACACAGTCAAGTGGGTCCTACAACATTTACGGCCTGGATCAAGTGGGCCACACCCATCACAAGAGAGAGAGAGATATAAAGAAAAAAGAGAGAAATCGGTGAAGGGGAGGGACCCCACCACTATGGGCCCTCCCTATACAATGCATACATCAAGTGGGTCCCAAATCATGTGGACCCAACATCAAAATCAAATACTATGAACACCCACCTTTGATCTCCTCTTCCTTTTTCCACCAACGCATTCTAGAGCTCTAAGGGATGCGATTCAACAGTTGAGATGATCTTTGGAGGGTGAGTTTGGGTGGTAGGAAGGTGGGCCACACTAGCTTTTCCTCTCCTCTCATGGAATGCTTGGACATTGGGTTGCTTGGGAGAATAAGAGAGAGATGAGAGAGAGAGAGAGAGAGATGGGTGAGTGATGGGTGTGAGCGATGGGTGTACTTGATAGGTAAGGGTTGTAATAGAGTTGACATTGGGGATGGTGTTGTACTTGACATTTGATGTGTGATGTGTACTTAATTTATGGGATATATTCTCTTGTGATTTGCAATGCGCGGTGTTTTCCTTGAATTGAACGAGGGCCCACATCTCCTGGCCCAGGTATCGCCTCAACGCACGAGACACGGCATCAGAACAGCGGCGACGACGAGGTCGCAAGGGTACAAGTGTCGAGTCGAGCCGACTTTGAAATACGGGATATGGCTCAGGATCGTGCGCAAATACCGATTATAGTCGTGGGTCGTCGGAATTCGACCAGGAGGACCGCAGAAGCCTACGGAATGGTACGGGCTAGGATACGGGTCTCACATAACATGCTTAGTATTACTCCAAGATTCATGCCCATACGCATCATATGTATGCTTGATATGAGGAATGACTGATCATAGCATATGTCATGGGGCAAATTGTTTATGGGACTCACTGATAGGAGTTGCCCACATGAGTGAGCGGTACGCGCAAGATTGCTGCATGAATGGACAATATGATTTATGCATCTCACATTTGTGTGATATGATTACTGTACACCCTAGTGACATCAGGGTCATGGCCTCCACAGGCACATCATGGATGGCCGGATTGGATACCGAAAATATTGGCTCTAGCACTGTGGGCACATAGGATGTCCTTGGGTGAAAGTCCCATAACCTTTTTGGTACAAGGAGATGCTCCAACGTCTAGACCGATTGGATACATGAGCGCACGTGTGCCAAATACCAATAGATCGCGTCTCTCACTGTGTCGTGGTTGGTTGGAAGGGGGTGTGGCCTTATTCGCCCGAGTGAGGGGGCTGTAAACTAGGCTGAGTTTGACCAGCTCGTAAATAGGTCTGCTATCAACGAGCCGGGTGGGTATTGACAAACTACTGGTCAGGTGGATAGTATGGTCTCTTCGGCAGTCAGTGTAGAGTGTACTAGACCCTGGTGATATCTCATATGGGAACTGTACTGATATATGTACTTGACGAGCACTAGTATGCTTGCATTGCATCTTGCATATGACATTTGGCTACGTAGGCCTTGTATCGCATGGCCTTGGTATGGTCGATAGCATTCATGCCTTATATCGCATAGCCTTGGTACGGCTGATAGCATTCATGGACTTACTAGTATATTTCCACATTAATCTGATATTGCATACTCTGCACTTGCCTTACGCATACACTTACACCACCCTCTAAGCTTTTCGTAAGCTTATGCACGACCGTTGCATTCAGGTGATGTTGGATCGCAATAGCACTGAGGCAGGAGCGTGTAGCTGAGCTTTTAGAGTTTTGATATCTATTTTTGTATTTCCCTTTCCGCATTATACTCAAAATTTCTGATATAGTGGATATATGGTGATGTTGTTTTGTGACTTAGTTATGCTTGTGGTTATGTTCCATTAGAAAAAAAATCATATTGGAAAACTCCTTGTAGGATCCCAGGATCGAAATCTAGCATATGGATGCCAAGAGCCGAGAATGGGTCACTAAGGAGACCGTCGGCACCGGATTCGGCAATCGGGAATTCTATGAGCCCGGTTTCCGAGTTTAGGGTGTGACAGAAGTTGGTATCAAAGCATAACTTGAGAATACCTGAGGATCACATCACATATCTATAATGAACTTAGAATGATAGGTTCTGAGTCTGAATAACCTAGCGATTTTCGGATATAGACCCTTAACGTCTTTGCCTTCGAGAGTTCTCAAGGATGATAGGCCATTGTTTCTTCCTGTAAGACATGCTGCCAAGGAGAGCGACTCGAGCGACTCCCACTGTCACGTCCCAAACCCGAAAATCTGGCTCACAAAATTCCTGATTGCCGAATCCGGTGCCGACAGCCTCTGCAGTACCCCATTTTTGGCTCCCAACGCCCATTCTCCAGATTCCGATCCTGGGATCGTACAAGGAGGATATTCCAACGTACATTTGTCTCATAAGAAGCATAACCACAAGTTTACCCAAATCACAAAGGCAACATCATCATCACATATCCACTAAACATTTGAATACAGTGCTGAAAGGGAAATACATATGACAAAATCAAAACTCCAGAGGTCCGCTGCATGCTCTAAGCTTGATGCTGCTACAACCTAACACCACTTGCACGCATTTCTCGTGCATAAGCTTATAAAAAGCTTAGTGGGTGGTGAATGTGTGTGCACAAGGTAAGTGTCAAGTAAGCAATATCAGAGTAATCAAAGTAAGCGGAAATACTGATAAACCCATAATCATACAATATCAAAATACTGGCAGGATCATAAATCATACGATATCAGAGTAATGCGAAAACATGCAGATAGGACCATAAATACCATCAGACTTATCCAGGCTATGCGATGCAAAAATATAATAAAAACAATATCATATATTGATGAAGCAACGCAGATCAACTATGCGAATTAAGAGTCATAGAGAACCAAATATCAGATGCCGTATCTAGACCATATAAATATGGAAACATAGTAACCCAAAATGTCATATATAGTGGATGAAACGCAATATGCGGTGCAAATGGAATGACTATGCTGGAGTGTGAAGTCGAGATGATAGTACGTAGTATCGCAGGCTATGGGGTCCATCACAAGGGGCTTCTATCCAAACCAGTCCCATACCTAAATTTGGATAGTCAGACTCAATGTGGTAAACTTCTGATCTCAAGTTAGTTACGCGCTCCAACCGAAATGCTGATCATTGCGAAGATACATGTAACAAATAATTGCGCACCACCAGCCCGAGTGGATAGTGAATGAATGAATGAGTATGCAACTCCTGCTCAATAAGTCCACATATCAGTACGGTTCCTCTCTGAGATCATCACCGAGGTCTAGTACACTCTACATGCAACCGTTGCTCACTGACGCGCGACCATGCAAGTGGAAGAGACCTCACCATCCACCTGGCCAGTAGTCAGTCAATATCTACCTGACACATCGATAGCGGACCCATTTACGAGCTGGTCAAACTCAGCCTAGCTATGCCCCCTACCCTTGGGGGGGTAAGGCCACACCCCTCCCAACCGACCACGACACAGTGGGAGACGCGGCCTCCTGGTATTCGGCACTCGGCCGCTCATATATCCACTCGGTCTTGATGTTGGGGCATCTCCTAGCCACCGAGGTTTAGGAATTTTCACTTAGGGACATCTATGGTGCCCGTATATTAGAACCAAACATTTCCGGTGTCCTATCTGGCCATCCACGATATGCCTGTGAAGGCTACTGCCCTAATGTCGCAAGGGCATACAGTAATCACAACACACAATGCAAGAAGCATGAGTCATACAATCCAGTCATGCATCAATCCTGCGCATACCGCGTTCTTATGTGAGATAACCTCCGCTTATCAGGGAGTCTCATAACAACTGGCACTATGGCATATGCAATGGTCAATCATATCTCAAAACAAACATACAAATGATGCGTATGGACATATATCATGATGTTATGCTGTCACATACTCATAATCGGTATCAACAACTAGCATCAACAATCGACCTCGACAATGTGGACATTTAACCAACATTTCCCCCAATGAATGGCCCACATAGAGCCTAACATATAGTGGACTCATGGCCTAACACAAGGGCCAAATATACAACATCATGAGCCTCACTCAAGAGCTTAATACATATCACGATGGGCCTTTCACATGGGTCTAACATACATCACAATGGGCTCCATCGTTTGGCCCTCAAATGCATCACAATGAGCCTCATCACATAGGCCTCATATACATCACATTGGGCCTTAAACACGGGCTGAATACACATCACAAAGGGCCTTAAATACAGGCCGCATATACATCACATTGGGCCTCAAACACGGGCCGAATGTACATCATAATGGCCTCAAATACGGGTCACATAGACATCACATTGGGCCTCGACAATCAGCCTCGATATCTAGCCTCGACAATCGGAATCAGTCTCAATAATTGACCTCGACAATCGGCCTCAACGATCAGAATCGGCCTCGATGAACGGAATCGGCAATCAACCACAACAATCGGAATCGATCGATAATCGACCTCGATAATCGAAATCGGCAATCGACCATGACAATCGAAATCGGCAATCGGTCATGATAATCAACCTCGATCGCTAATCAGCAATCGGCCTCGACAATCGGAATCGATCAATAATCGGCCTTGATGATCAGAATCGGCAATCGGCCGAAATCAATCGATAATCGGCCTTGACGATCAAAATCGGGAATCGGCCATGTCCATCAGAATTGATCGATAATCGGCCTCGATGATCGGAATCGTCAATCGGCCACAACAATCAGAATCGATCGATAATCGGCCTCGATAATCGAAATCGGCAATCGGCCATGTCAATCGGAATTGATCGATAATCGGTCTCAATGATCGGAATTGGCAATCGGCCACAATAATCGGAATCGATCGATAATCGGCCTCGATAATCGAAATCGGCAATCGGCCATGTCAATCGAAATTGATCGATAACCGGCCTTGATAATCGGAATCGGCAATCGGCCACAACAATCGGAATCGATCGATAATCGAAATCAGAATCGAAAATCGGCCTCGATGAAAATGGGCCAAACAAGGCCTAAGGGAAGGTCACAACGTGGACATTAAACCATCATTGCCCATCAATGTGGCCATTAACCAACATTGCTCCCAAGGAGTGGCCCACATAAGGTCAAACGTACAGTGGGCCCATGGTCTCACACAAGGGCCTATTGTACATCACCATGGGCCTTGAATACATCACATGGGCCATAACCATGGGCCAAAAATACGTCTCAATGGGCCTTATCACATGGGCCAGACATATATCACAATAGGCCGCATTACATCAAGCGGGCCGCACCAATGGGCCTCACTAAAAAGGCCACAAATACATAACAATGGGCCTCGGTACATAGGCCATAAATACAACAAGTGGGTCGCATCAATAAAACACATACATAATGGTAGGCCTACTGTCCCATGCTGGATGGTGCGGCAGATACATCGCCAAGGTGGGCCCCACGTCCAGGGATGGACGATGTGGATACAATAAATACATCAAGTTGTGGCCCATGTCAAAATGGATGGACGGAGTAGATACAACACGTACATTATGTGGGGGCCACATGAATGGACGGTGTGAATATACAACATATATATCACGGTGGGTCCCATTATAATGTGGGTGAGAGCTTGGACTACATCTAAAATCATTTCAATATTTGTAGGTGCAACATATGTATCACTATACACTATCATAGGGGTACATGGCTTACTAATGTGATCAGCACTGTCCAAACATTGTCCATGTACATCAACACAGTCTGAACATTGTCCAGCACCGTCCAGCACATCTAGATGGTGTGGATGAAATAAATACATCACGGTGTGACCCACATGGCAAAACAGGTGGACGGCTTGGGTCTAAGACACATCAAAGGTGGATCCACAATGGACGGACGGTCTAGATAAGTCAAGGTGGGTCTCACCATCCAGATGCTGACAGTGTGGATGAATCACGTACGACATGGTGGGTTCACGTGAGTTTGGATGGTCGTATGCATTGCAGCTTGGCCTCACTAGCTAGATAAAATAGATACATCAGGGTGGTGTTCTACCGTCCAAATGATGGATGGCTAGATAAAACAAATACATCACACGTGGGCTCCACATGCTGGATAACATGTGTGTATAACACACACGTCAAAGTAGGGCCCAGAGGATGGAAGGCGTGGACATACAACACATTCATCAATGGTGGGTTACCACTATCCACGTGGCCCACCAGATTTAGACCTGCCTCGTACTAGGCTGATACTTTAAAATAATATATCCAAATTGGATGGACGTTGTGGATACAACACATGCCCCACACGTAGGGCCCACAGAACTATGCTGACGTCAGCAGGCAGCAGTAGGTACTGCTGGGACTCAGCACAGATGGACGGCTGTAACATATACCTCATGGCCCGCCCTACTATCCACGTGGACGGTGGGGATATACAATACATCATTAAGGTGGGCCCCACCCTCACACGTGCATCACGTGTGGGGTGGGTCCCGCATCGTGTAAATAGATGGACGACATGTATATATAATACATCACTATGGGTCTTACAGCACACGTCCAGATGGACGGTGTGAAAGTAGAATGCATACATCAAGGTGGGCCTCACCTCCACACGTGTCACACATGTGGAGTGGGTCCCACGGTCTTGCCAAGGAAAAATAGGCGAACGGTGTTGATAAAACACATGCCTCATGGTGGGGTCCACACGTGTGGATTAATCTCACCTATAGCAGCTTCATATCTGGTATGCGGTACCCAGCCAACCTACTTCTCCAGAACAGGTGGGTCCCACGTGGGGCCCACCATATAATAATATATATATATATATATATATATATATATATATATATATATATATATATTATATCATATAATTTTTATTAAAAAATAATAAAATAAAACTATGCTGCTGCCAGCAAGTCCAGATGAATGGACGGTTAGGTTGAAAGGCACGTACATCAAGGTGGGTTTCCTCAAATGGACGGTGAGGGTATGAACACGTACATCATGCGTGTGGCCCACATGGATGGATGGATCAATGCATACAACATGGTGGTGGGCCACTGGGGTCTGGATCAAGCTGATATTTATTTCCCCTTCATCTGGGCCTGTCCAAAACGGACAGCCTGGATGTAACGGGTGGGTCTCACCGTCCAGATCTGCTGGACGGTGTGGATCCACACATTCATTAGGTGGGCCACAATAGGAGAGAGAGAGAGAGAGAGAGAGAGAGAGAGAGAGAGAGAGAGATATCGATGGTGATGGAGGGGAGGGACCCCGCCACTATGGGCCCTCCCTCTATATTCATTAAGATGGGTCCCACATATGTGGGCCCTCTAATCATCAAATACAAACAAAAATCACCCGCCTATGATCTTCTCCTCCTTCTTCCGCCAAAGCATCCTAGAGCTCCAATGGATGAACTTCAACGGTCGAGATTGGATCATGGATGGTGGAGATGGGAGTTAAGAAGGTGGGCCACACTAGCTTCTCCTCTTGGAAGCCATGGACGTGGGTTGCTTGAAGAGATGGAGTTTTTTTTTTTTTTTTTTTTTTTTTTTTTTTTTTTTTTTTTTTTTTTTTTAAATGAGAGAGAGAGGTAATGGGTGAAAAGGTGAGTGATGGGTGTGAGATGGGTGATGGGTGATGGGTGATGGATGTGTACTTGGTTGTAGGAGAGTGTTGACTTTGGGGAGGGTGGTTGTACTTGGGGATGGGATGGGTACTTGACATGATGGGATGCTTGATGCGATTGATTGATGGGAAATTTCTCTTGGATTTTGCAAAGCAAGACATTTTTCCTCGAACTAAATGTGGGCCCACATCTCCTGGCCTGGGTATCGCCTTGGTGTATGAGACGCGGTGTTGGAACTGCAGCGACGGTGCGGTCGCAATGGTACAAGTCTCGGATTAAGCCGACTCAGATCTATGGGATATGACTTAGAGTCACGCGCAAACGTCGATTACAGATCGCGGGTTGCAAGAATTCGACCGTGAGGACCACAAAATCCTACGGAACAGTACGAGCTAGGATACGGGCCTTACACCCACTCCTCCGTCTGAGTCTAGCGCAGCCCCGATAGCACCCGTGAGTACAGATCAACTTCAGCAGATACTACAGGCGATGACCACTATCCTTCAGGGGCAGGGCAGGCGGCCCGCTGTTACACCAGCATAGGCAGAGCAGGAGCATGCGAGCGCCCTTCTCCGAGACTTCCGACATCACGATCCCCCGCGCTTTCGGGGCGAGCCAGACCCTATTGCAGTAGAAATATGGCACTCCAAGGGGGAGAATATATTCAACACTATGAGATGTATGATCCAGCAGTGGGTCCCGTTAGCTGTATTTCTTCTCCAAGGAGAGGCTCAGCACTGGTGGGCGGCCAATTTCGAGTGGACCTAGGAGGACTCTGTAAACCGGTTCGACCGAAAGTTCTTTCCCGAGCATGTTCGACAGCAGTGCGCGTTAGAGTTCGAGACTCTGGTCCAAGGGGACATGTCTGTGTCGTGGTATGAGGCGCGTTTCGTCGAGCTATAGAGCTTCGCGACATATCTTGTCGATGATGAGGGGCGGAAGGCCCACCATTTTGAGAACGGCTTACGTCCTGCCCTAAGAAGCCATGTGGTCGGACACTTGCTTCTGACATTTGAGTAGATTGTGCAGAGGGCACAGGTTTACGAGGCAGATTGGGCTGATTTACAGAGGGTTCGTGACCGCAGAGGAGATCGGAAGAGGAAAGCACCCTCCGGTAGTTCCCATCAACAGTAGCATCGTCCATAGCATCTACGCACAACCCACCCAGTATTTCGAGCACCAATGGCACCTCCAGCACCACCTCCGGGACCCTTCCTAGGTGTTTGTTTTGGATGTGGTAGGACAGGACATCGTAGGTAGGAATGTCCCCATCTGCAGCAACAGCAGCCGAGGGCACCGCAGCAGCCTCCACAGCAGCAATGACGACCGCATCACCAGCCTTCGAGACTTCCCCCGTATCAGCAAAGGTAGTAGATTAGGCCACCACAATGGCAGCAGAAGCAGCAGAGATCTCAGAGAGGACATGCACCTCCCCAGCAATCTCACGACAGATTTTATGCTGCCCAGCAAGATCCTCAGTCAACCGGAGGGGTCGTCGAGGGTACCCTCCCTGTTTCTGTATGCATTGCACGTGTATTGTTTGACTCTGGTGCATCGCATTCCTTTGTGGCCGAGGATTTCTGCCAATCAACTGGTTTGCTGTTGGAGTCTGCTCTTGAGGGTTTGTCGGTATCAACGCCCTTAACAAAGACTGCAGTGTTGGGCCGATTTTGCTCGCCTTGCCCCATTCTAGTTGGGGATATTTTTTTGCTTGCTGATCTGTTCGTGTTACCAATGTCTGAGTTTGATGTCATCCTGGGCATAGATTGGTTCACCAAGTACCACGTCATATTAAACTGTTCTGTGAGGACAGTCACGTTTTGTATAACCGGCGTACCGCGATTCCAGTTTGTAGCAGAGCCCAGAGGAGAGCAGCTTTCCTGCCTATTGTCGTGTGTTGTTGAGGAGTCAGTTGCTTTGAGTATCGACCAGCTGCAGGTCGTTTGTGGTTTTCTCGATGTGTTCCAGGACATTCCGGGTTTACCACCTCGTAGGCACACCGAGTTCCAGATTGATCTTGTGCCCAGAACTGCGCCTATTTCAAAGGCCCCATATCGTATGGTACCGTTGGAGTTGTGGAAACTACACAAGTAGTTGGACAAGTTACACAAGTTAGGCTTTATCCATCCGAGCAGTTTGCCGTGGGGAGCGCTGGTACTCTTCGTGAAGAAGAAGGATGACTCATTAAGGCTTTGTGTGGACTACTGCGAGCTCAACAAGGTCACGATCAAGAACAAGTATCCTCTCCCGAGGATCGATGATTTGTTTGATCAGCTGCAGGGTGCACAGTTATTTTTGAAGATTGATCTGCGTTCCAGTTATCATCAGATTCGGGTCCGTGGGGAGGATATCCCGAAGACAGCATTCAGGACGTGCTACGGTCATTTTGAGTTCCAGCACACGTCATTCGGACTGACCAATTTGCCCGCCGTATTCATGCAGTTGATGAACGAGGTCTTCCGTCCGTATCTCAATCAGTTTGTTGTGGTGTTCATTGATGACATTCTGATATATTCAAGGACTCGTGAGGAGCATGAGCGGCATCTGGAGATTACTTTGCAGACCCTCCTTGCACACCAGCTTTACGCGAAGCTGGAGAAGTACGAGTTCTAGCAGGAGGAGGTGAAGTTCTTCGGTCATGTAGTGAGGAGGCAAGGCGTCGTAGTGGACCTCTCCAAGATTGATGTCGTGCGTAATTGGGGCTTGCCCACAAACGCATCTAAGATCTGTAGTTTCCTTGATTTGGCGGGCTACTACCGACCTTTCATTGAGGGATTCTCCCGTATTGCAGCCCCGTTGACCAGGTTGACCAGGAAGGACGCCGAGTTCGTTTAGAACGACGCTTGTGAGCAGACATTTGTGGAGCTAAAGGACAACTTCACGTCCGCTCTCGTCTTCACTCTTCCCTCTGGAAGTGATGGATTTGTTGTATTTATCGATGCCTCACGAGTTGGCTTGGGTGCTGTCCTGATGCAGCACAAGAAGTCGGTGGCTTATGCATCTCGCTAGCTCAAGGTCCATGAGCTGAACTATCTCACGCATGATTTAGAACTGACAGCAGTTGTCTTCGCACTGAAGGTATGGAGGCATTATCTCTATGGGGTTATATTCAAGTTCTTCCCCGACCACAAGAGCTTGAAGTATCTATTCTCTCAGTCCGAGCTGAACATGAGGCATAGGCGTTGGATGGAGCTCCAGAAGGACTATGATTTTGACCTTCAGTACCACCTGGGTAAGGCGAATGTGATGGCGGATGCCCTCAGCCATCAGCTATGAGGCCTGGTGGCGCACATGATGATTAAGGAGTGGAAGATGATTTAGGAGGTGTCAGCATTCGACTTCGAGATTGGCTTACAGTCATCTATTGTGCAGTTATCGAGCCTGTCAATTCAACCCTCTTTTGTCATAAGGGTGATCGAGGCTCGATAGGAAGATAAGTCGTTGTAGAATTATCAGGTAGAGGCAACATCTGAGAGTCAGTCAGATTGGCAGATTGGTTCTGATGGAGGACTTCGCTTTAGAGGCCGATTATGTGTCCTGGATATTCCCGAGTTGTGCAGAGATCTTATGACCGAGGCACATCGATCGCGGTTTTCTATCCACCCTGGCTCGACGAAGATGTATCGCGATATGAGGCGTCAGTATTTTTGGGCGAGGTTGAAGTGCCAGATAGCCAGTTTTGTGGCCGAGATTGACACATGCCAGCGTGTCAAGGCCGATCATCAAAGACCCCTAGTCCCTTGCAGTTGTTGAGCTTCCCATTGTGGAAGTGGGAGCACGTATCCACCGATTTTATCATAGATTTGCCGAGGACTCAACGCGGTCACGACACCATCTAGGTTGTCGTCGATCGTCTGACGAAGTAGGCTCATTTTCTTACGATTCATGCGACCTGGACTTTGGACCAGCTTGCGAGGTTATTCAACGAGAAGATTGTGAGACTGCACGACGTTCTAATTTCGATCGTTTCTGACCGAGACCCGAGGTTCACGTCTTAGTTTCTTCCACATGACGATGGGGTCTGTTTTGCAGCTCAACACCGCATATCATCGGCAGACCGATGGGCAGACCGAGAGGGTCAACCAGATCCTTAAGGATATACTTTGGGCTTGCGTGATTGACTTCTCGGGTAGCTGGGACAAACACCTGTGATTGGCTGGGTTCGCGTATAACAACAGCTATTAGGCAACCATTGGCATGGCTCCTTTTGAGGCATTGTATGGCAAACCGTGCAGATCTCTGAGTTATTGGACAGAGGTTAGAGAGCAGCATTTCCTAGGTCCTGAGCTTGTGCAACAGACACCTTCTTAAATTTTTTACTTCACGTAGGCCTGACTCTCTTCCAGCTTGGCTCGGGTCTCTCTAACCTCCTATCGTAGGGTGACTTGGCCCTCCTCAATTTAAGCTAAACAGGCTTCTAAAGCAGCCAGATCATGGTGGTGCTCATGTGTAGCAGGTGGAGAGCCCTCATCAGAGTCTTGGGCCTCCTCTTCTTCCTCTTCCTGCTCTCCCTCTTCCTCGCTTCCTTCCTCTATTTCATTTTTATCCTCTTCTTCCTCACTTTCTTCCTCTTCACTTCTCATCTCATCCCCACTCTCATCGAGTCGGGCTTGACATTGTCGAAGGCCAAATTCCATGTTGTTGAGCATAGCGCCATTAATGTAGTGGATCGGCACAAGCTCTGTGTCAAGTCGGTAGCCGAACTCCCAAGCAAGCTTGCATATAAGTCGGCCGAATGGGAGTGAAATATCCGTCCTAGGAGAGCGTGCAGTTTGAACTATCTGTAATAGGATAAATGTAGGCAGGCACAGCTTGTCTCTCTGCCCAGCTCTGTATAGGAAGTCCACCATCAAACGCGTGCATTCGGAGCGATTGCCCCACCTAAGATACACATAGTGTGTGAATATGTGGTGGAGTAGGCGGAAGTCATGAGTCCTCTTCGACGCTAGGAGGCAGTTGCCTCGATGACAGTGGATCAGTCGGTTGTAAAGAAATCATGTACGACGATCTCTTTCACGCGCACTCCTGAGATTCTTCTCGCTGGCATGAACCTCACCATGCTCCATCCCTATAATCCAAGCTATCACACCAACATCAACTGTGGCAGCCCGCCTTCCCACGGGAATAGTGAACTGTAAAGGCTCCAGCAATGGGTCCCGTATGTGGGCGTAAAAGGCTCGGACGGTGCTTTCACATACAGGTGACTTGCCTTCAAATATGGGACCCCACCCGGCGTCCAATAGGAGGTCCATCACCGGATATAACCCAAATAGCTTTTCGTCCACGTGTGCTTCACAGAGAACTCTAAAACCCTGGAACCTACCATGTGTGATGCCCGACTATAGGGCTCTTTCAAGAGGAATTTGGGGATTGAGATCTCGCTTCGTCCTCTGCTCTCGTGTGGCGCTGGTACTTGCTTTGGCGCCTGATTTCTTCCTTGGACGGGTTGGGCGGCTAGGCCCAGCTTCATCTGTGGAAGCCCTCTTTTTTCCCATGAGGGAAAGAAGGGTGGAGAGATAGAAGATAGCAACCACGAGCTCGAACAGAGCCATGAGAGTGAAACAAGGTGGAGGGATAGGATGGATTGGTGGGCTTTGAGATTTTTGAGACACAAAGGAGGGTTTGTGTACTCAAATGGGAGGAAATGAGGGAGATAGGAGATGGGTTTGAAAGGAATGGTGGGAGGTGGGTATGTAGTGATGATGAAGAAGAAGATTTGAGAATGAAGGGAGACTTAAGAGAGAAAAAATCAGATTTTTAAAGAGCTTGGAGGGGTTTGGAAGCTTGAAAATGGAAGAATGAAGCAAAAGGGGACATATAGAGTGCTCCCACACATGTTTCGTGGGCCCCACATGTGTGTACATGGTCGGCCCACTGCGACTCGACCGGCCCGCTCAACTAGACCGCGAGGCCTCGGGGTAGGCGCGATGCCATCGAGGTCCACTGGACCTAGGCGATGGCATCCCCCCCCCCCCCCGAATGTCGTAAATGCGCGGGGGCCACTTTGGTTCCCCCGATTTGGCCGTTTGGGCCCTCGAGTCCGTTTGAGACATTTTCGGTGTCCATCTCGCGCATATTCACACGTTCTGGTCATTTAAGTGTGGAATAGGCTGAATTATCTTCTAAACCCGTCGATTGACGGTCTAAAAAAGAATCGGGATCATCTCACATAATCACAGATGCATATAGATCATATTTCAACTCAGTTTCGTCCGTTTGCGAAACTTGGAATCCTACGTTCGTTTCTACATTTTTATTGCCCCCTCCTAAGTCAAAGTACGTTAGTGTGCATTGTGTGTCCATAATCCAGGTCCATTTTAATCCAAATCATGCTTGGATACCAACTTGTAACGCCTCAAAAGTTCTAACGCATCACTTATGCAACATGGATAATGATGATTAAATGTTGTCCGTATTAGCACATTAAACATGAATGGGATTACACTAAATCAACATATCATACTCCAGAGGTGATTGAATTAAGCAAGTGGAAGACTGTGGTAGATATATAAAGTATATGAGTGGTTATAAACCCCAGAGTATGATCATGTCACCAAGCTGAATATATACATGTTTGTTCCAAAATATACAAACTGACAAGTGTGATATCCAACTAATTCGTATGCCCGTAATCCCGGCGACGCAACTCTAGGTCTACATAGACCCGCCAGAGAGTTGCATGTAGGAGAACTCCTACTCATCCTCATAAAAGCCAGGCTCCATCTTGTAAGCCTCGCTGTCACCTGTAGCTATAATAGAGTCTGGTTGGTGTTTTAAAACACCGTCCCAGAGTGGGAGTGAGTGATCAACTCAGTGGAGCTATAAGGCAAAGGTTAACATGTTATCAATTTAGTCAAGCAGTAATGATAAAACGATACAACAATCATATCCTAAGTACTCTTGTTAATACAAGAATGGTATGCGATAATGATGTATGCCCTTGCTTGCACTCCCTCAGCGACATCATCTCACGATAACGCATGCACCACTCCAGACATGTGCACTTCCTTGCCAAAGCACATGCAATGCGGTGCATGTTCATCTTAGTCAATATTTAATTAGGCTTATTCATAAAGCAGATTCGGGAAGCAAGAGTACCTCCCTTTATATTATTTACCCAAACAATGATCCATCTAGGGTCGTCAATCCTAGTTAATCACATATGATAGGCAAGTTATAGGGCAACATCACCCCTGATTTGAAAAGAAGTAGATAGGCAAGTTCAGGTCGCTACGGAGAGGATCGTCACCTCAGCATAGGCCTAGTTTATACTAGAGATCACTACGGAAAGGCTCGTCACCTTAGCATAGGCCGAAAGCTCTAATATAGTGTCTCATACCACCGTATTCGGTTCACGAGTTTGGGTTGCTCACTGGACACTACGGGGAGGCTCGTCACCCCAACATAGGCCGACAACTCGACCACGGTGTCCCATACCACTATGCCCGGCTCATGAGTCTTAGCGGATCGTGGTACCAAGGTTAAACGGGTTTTTCACTGGTAAGTGGTACCTTAGATTCAAGCAGTGGCATCCATACATGGTGAACATACATTATGCCAATCAGGTTACTTAATAAGCTCGACTAGTAGGAGTGTACGTTGAATTAATCAACATGGAGAGCATACGCACTCCTCTTGGCCTAACCATTGTCGATAATCACCGTACGACTCGGATTCACCAAACGTATCCATTCTGGCGAAACTAGTTCGGCCATTGATCGTAAACCGTTACTGATTGCTTAGACTACGTATTAGTCCCAATCATATTCAAACACAATAGGCATTCATATGTGATAGTCAAAATAGCATGTGACAACCAATTCAAATATAAATCTCATTTGAGCATTTTTACAAACACATAGTACACATGTTGTCATACATTGGCATTTCATCCATAAAGTACGAAGAAGCGAGATAGGTTATATGAAGGAAACTATAACTATAGATAAAGTAATTGAGAATCCTATCTCAACACCCACATTAAATACGTTTCAACAAGCATTTTCTCATTCAGACATTTAATCAAACACTTAGACTACACATATCAACATACATGTAATAAATTAGTTATAACATATATTATAGCAAACCCTTTCACAAGGAATCCTAATTCCATATTCATTCAAACATTTCAACAAACACATAGAATGCATTATATTCAACATAGTTCATATATATGTGTAATACATGGAAACCATTGCATCTAAGTACATGTGACAGCAATCAAGTCAGTCATAAACCATTAACTGACATTGAAAGCCTTGAAAACTATAACCTAAACGTTTATAGTCTGCACCTTTCGTCAGTACGCCGATCATAAACTTGGTTCGTACACTAAGCCTTTGTCTATGGCACAACGGCTACCTAAATCATGAAATAGGTTAACTATTTTACCGTTTCCTTTATCGGATTCCTAAAACATATTAGGGTTAGGATTTCTTACCCAAATCGGATTCAGATTCGATGGTGTAGCGACATGGGAGATATGATTCAACACGTGGAGTGGTGGGAATGAATCCTAACAACTATCTCTCTCTCTCTATCTCTCTCTCTCTTCTCAATCTTTCCTTCTCTTTTCTCTCTTCTCTCTCCTAGGGTTTTAGGAAATTCGTATGGAATGAGAGAGGGGTGAGTTTAGGGCTTTAAATAGGCTAAGAAGTGATGTCAATGGCCCCGGGGCCATGGTATACATAGGATATAGCCAAAAGGTGGTTGTTTCGGGCCAAAGGAGCTCATTTGGAGGTTCATTACCTGCATACGGTCTGGGGAAAGTTCCCTGATAATGGATCCATGCCTGGTTAAGATTTCGGTCCGATCGGATTAGTGGATTGACCGTGGAGGACCAGTTTCAATTCAACGGTCATTGCCACTCGATCAGGGCCACAAGTACACTGACATGTGTAGGGAAATTTCCCTAATCCAAGGGTGTAGTTGGGTCAGAATCTTACGGTCTGAAACCTTACATTTATCCTGCAAGCGAACAGCCCAAATCACTTAAGTTTGAGTTCATTTTCTAAAGATATTCGCATTTCTCACACACTTCGCTCCAGGTTCAAGTTGTGCATTTCTGGACACTATTTGGACTTGATTCCCACGATGGTTGTCAAGCCCAGTAAGGTGGTCATAACCTTATAGTTTCGCGGTTCTCGGACTTTCAACGCGCGGTCTAAGTCCGACAAGGAGTTTCAATGTGCTCCCATGAGCAACTAGGTTTTGAGATTAATCCTAGGTTTTTAAGTAATGTAGAGTTAACGATTCTACTGGTTTTGGCTCTTGCAGTTCGTATAGAAAGTGGTTTAAGCTAATTCCACTGATTATTTAGTTTAGCATTTAATTAATTTTCGTCTAATTTCTAAAGGATTCGGTCCTTAGTGATTTCTACCTGAGGCAGTACTCGGGTCTTTGTACGGATTTTTCTGAGACGATATAATCTACCCCCCTTAAAGAAAAATTTTGTCCTCAAAATTAATACCTTTTCGTACTCCTCGAGAATCTGAGGGTAGTTCTTACGGACCTCCGCTTCTGTTTCCCGAGTAGCCTCTTCCTCAGTGTGGTGTGTCTACAGTACCTTCATAAGTGAGATAACTTTACTGCGCAACACATGTTCTTTCCTATCTAGGATACACGTCGGTCGCAGTATATAAGTAGCATCTTCACTCAACTGTACCTGCTCCCATTTGATAATGTGGGAAGGATCAGGAACGTACTTCTTCAGCATCGATATGTGAAATACGTTGTGCATGCCTGCGAGTGGTGTAGGCAAAGCAAGGCAGTACGCTACCACACCCACTCAGTCTAGTATCTGAAATGGGCCAATGAATCTCGGCGTGAGTTTTCCCTTCTTGCCAAACCGAAAGACTCCCTTCATGGGGAAAACCTTAAGAAACACATAGTCCCCAACCTCAAACTCTAGCGGTCGCCTTCTCGTATCAGCGTAGCTTTTCTGTCTGCTCTGTGCTGAAGAAATTGACGCCTGATAATGTCGATCTTCTCTGAGGTCGCCTGTACTAACTCTAGGCCAATCAAACTCTTCTCGTCAACCTCTGTCCAGCAATGCGGTGCTCTACATGGGCGCCCATACAATGCTTCGCCATGTCAATGCTCACCTAAAAGTTGTTGTTATAAGTGAACTCAGCATAGGGAAGACAATCATCCTAACTGTCTTTGAAATCAAGCACATGCCCACAACATATCTTCTAACACCTGATTCACCTGTTCCGTCTGCCCATCCGTCTGTGAGTGGAATGCGGTGCTGAACTTCAATTTCATACCCATCGCTTCCTGGATACGAGTCCAGAAAATATATGTTAATCACGTGTCTCGATCCGACACGATCTCCATAGGCACTCCATGCAGACGTACTATCTCCTTGATGTATAGCCTGGCCAAATCGTCTGTTGAGTTTGAGGCTCTAATCGGGAGGAATGAACCGATTTCGTCAATCGGTCCACAATCACCCAAATGGAGTCATGCCCCTTCCTCGTCTTCGGTAACCCTGAGATGAAATCCATAGAAATGAAATCTCATTTCCATTTAGCTATGGGCATGGGCTGAAGTAAACTAGGAGGTCGGCGATGTTCGGCCTTGACCTGCTGGCACGTGAGACAATGGGATACATAGTCTGTTTTGTGGGCCTTCATGTTGCCCCACCTGTACGAGCGCTTCATATCTCGATACATCTTTGTACTACCGGGATGCATCGCCATCCTCGAATTATGAGTAGCTTCGAGAACTTCCCCTCTCTAGTCATGAAGGTTTGGGACGCATAGGCGACCATAATAACATAAACCCCCATCCGAACCAACTCTCCATTCGGACTCTTCGTTGTCAGTTGCTTGCTCTCTCATTTTCGTCAGCCATGCATCTTCTCTCTAAGCCACAATAATTCAGTCATCAATAAGTGGTTGTACACGAATATGTGCAACGCTCTCGAACGCTCATCTACCATAAGTTTCTGCTCAAAGTCTCGTACAAACTCTACCATGTCAGTGGAACTGCAAATGTTATCGTCTTCTTGCGGCTCAACGAGTTTGCCACAAGGTTGGCCTTGGCGGGATGGTAGGAGACCTCAAACTTGAAGTCTTTCAAGGTTTTCATATATCGTCGATGCCTCATATTCAAGTCTCTCTGTGTGAATATGTATCTGAGGCTCTTGTGGTCACAAAAGAGCTCGAACTCCTCTCCATAGAGGTAATGTCTCTAGAGCTTTAATGCAAAGATGATGGCTGCCAACTCTAGGTCGTGCATAGAGTAGTTCTCCTCGTGCTTCCTCAACTGTCACGAGGCATAAGCGATCACTATGTCCTTCTACATCAGAACACAACTCAAACCAACACGAGACGCGTCGATGTATATCGTATATTTGACCCCCTTCCTTGGACATCACATGTCCCAGGAACTTGACTTCCTCTTTCTAGAAGTCACACTTCTTGTATTGAGCAAACAACTGGTTCTTCCTAAGCGTATCAAAGACTGCCCGCAGGTGCTCCTCATGATCCTTCCAACTCTTGGAGTATATCAGGATGTCATCTATGAATACGATGACGAATCGGTACAGATACGGACGAAACACTCGGTTCATAAGATCCATGAACACGGCAACATAGATAATGCGTGTAACATCCCGAAAAATCGACGGTCGAGTAGTAACTCAACTCTCGAGTTTCCAGAACATCACTTATGCAACATAGATAATGATGATTAAATGTCGACTCTATTAGAGTAGTGAACATGAGTGAGATTAAGCCAAACAACATATCATACTCCAGAGATAGTTAAATTTGCAAGCGGAAGACTGTGATAGATAGATAAAATATATAAACTAAGATGAGTCTCCAGAGTGTGATAACATTACCAGGTTAAATAATTACAAGTACAATCCTAAAATATACCAAATGTATAAGGTCCTCTAGTCAATATCCGAGAAAGCCCCGCCGATCAGGACACGGCTCACTGGAAGCCGTCGGAAGACAACCAATACAAGCAGGCATCGTAGTCATTGCAAAGGTCCGGCTCCCCCTCAGAAGTAGCGTCGCCATCTGAAATCAGACAATGTCTGGTGGGTGTTCAAAACACCATCTCGTAACACGGGAGTGAGCAGCTAACTCAGTGGAACAATAAAGCATAGGTTAACATGTTATCAATACAGTCAAGCAGTAATGATAAAGCAGTAAAATCAAACACTCTAACTACTCTTATAATGCAAGTATGGATGTAGGTATGATGGATTCCCTCACCACACCCTCCCTCGTGCAACACCATCTCACATTCGCGGCATGCTTTCATCCCTCAGTGCTCCACATCTTCCAGGCACATGCAATGCATGATGAGCATGATTACCGAGTTTTTAATTAGTCCATTTCAAACAGCAGGATTGGGAAACTAAGGTACCTCCCTTGTATCATTCCCAAACATGATCCATTCTAGGGTCGTCAGTCCTAGTTAATATCAGACGACGGTGTGTTTTCTAGGTCACTGCAAAGGCTGTCAGGACTGTTACGCACAAAGGTTACACCACTCCCCCATCACCTCTTTAACGATTCATCACTATACAGAAACAGGCCAAGTTTATACTCTGTTACTACGGGAAGGCTCATCGCCTCACCGCAGATTTAGAGTATGCTCGAGGTCACTCCACTGACACCCTACCAACTGGCAGTCTATTTTCGAAGCCCGACCAGTCCGATTGTTGAGAATGGAACCCGGATACAACCCGACTGAGGACCACAGCCAGGGTGTGCCAGCGTAGGCCGACAACACGAATATAGTGTCGCATACCACCATAATCGGCTCACGAGTCTGGTTGCTCACTGGTCACTACGGGGAGGCACGTGGCCCCAGCGTAGGCCGACAGCTTGACCACGGTGTCCCATACCACCATGCTCGACTCATGAGTCTTAGTGGATCGAAGTACCATGGTTAAAAGGGATTTCACTGGTAAGTTTGGTACCCTAGGTTCAAGCAGTAGCGTCCAAACATGGTGAACATACATAAGACAGATCGGGTTACTTGACGAGCTCGGCTAGCTCGAGCGCACATCAAGTTGAACGATATGAAGCGCATGAGCACTTCGTGTGGTCAACCACTATCGCCAACCGAAGAACGACTCGAGTTCGTTGAACACATCTCACGTGGCAAATGAATCACAGCCACGAATTCAACTCTGGTACCGATTGTCTGGACTATAATCATAGCCCCAAACACAATCAATTGCAGATAGATAAAGCAGTAGTGAATCAAGATTCAACTCATACAATCAAGGTATGGTATTATCAGTTTAGGGCTACTAGGGCTGTTGCACGCATTCGTTGCTCCACTCCCCCATCACCCATGATGGATCATACAACGTAAACATGAATTTAACATATGCGTTACATAGATGAAATCATAAAAGCAGTTGAGTATGTTATGAAGCGCAACACAAGCAGGAGTTTGTACATATTCGATTCCTAATCACACAACTATCCAAGGAAAACATACACAGTTAAGAGAAGTTGAGAATCATATCTCAACACCCTTATACATTACAATTTGCTAACTACTACTCATTCAGACATTTCAACAAACACTTTAAAAGACATACATCAACATACATGACATATTTTGATCACATAAGCATTAGGCCAAATCCTTTCACTAGGGAGTTACCCCAATCATAACACGCATACACCCACGACGGATAGTCATGGCAAGCAGGAATCCAAGTTCCATATTCATTCAGTCATTTCCACAAACACTTGGGCCACACATTTTAGCATATATAGTGTGTATTGGTCGTGGCGTGATTTAGGGCAAATCCTTTCGTCAAAAGGGGTATCGCCAATACAACAATCATGAATCCATGACAATTAGTCATGGCAAGCACGAATGAGAATTCTATACTCATTCAGTCATTTTCACAAACACTTAGAATACACTATTACAACATACATGGTGTATGTTAGCAAAACATGTATTAGGGCTATCCTTTAGCCAAGCGAGTATTTTATCCATGTATAATATAATCATACAGCAAATAATCATGATAAATACATCTCCAAAATTTATACGTATACGGTATTTTCTAGAATACACAATTTCAACATACATAGTGTATATAAGCAAACATGTATTATGGTGATTCCTTTCGCCAAACAAGTATTTTATCTATATACCATACATTCATACAACAAATAAACATGGCAAACACATTTCCAAAATTTGTACGTATACGGTATTTCTACGTATACCTAGAGTATGTAAAATTTCATATTCTACATCTTTAATCGAAACAGGAAACAGAAAGCACTTTGTACATGTGCAATTACATGCAGATCATGAATCTATCATTATCTGACATTGAAAGCGTTGAAAACCGTAACCTATACACCTAAAGTCCGCACCTTTTGTCGTAGAATCGTAACGAAGTCGATAGGTTTGTTAAGCTTCCGTATTCGGCAGTTTGGCAACCTATATAACGAAATAGGTTAGCTATTTCATAACCTACAACCACCCAAGCCCCAAATCAGATTAGGGTTAGGGTTTCTTACCTAGAAACGGAGCTAGAATCGCCGGGAAAGCGATTAGAACGGAGCGGTGTAGTTCGTAAAGCGGCAGGGAAGAGTGGCAGGGAGGTCTCCCACTGCTCCTACACTTCTCTCTTTTCTCTCTTCTCTCTCTAGGTTTTCTCTCAAATTCGTATGGCTGCAATGAGAGAGAGTTTAAGGTCCTTATATAGCCTAAAAACTCACCGAAACAGACTCCAGGTCAAAGTATACTTAGGTTATAACCAAAGCGGGTCAGTTTCAGCTCAACGGAGGACTTCTGGCGGGCCTCCTTGAGCCAAAGGTCGGACTTAAGCTCACCGACAATGGATCTAGGTTCTATTAAGTTTTCGTTCCAGTAGGGTTCTCAGATCACGCGTGGCGGACCAGTTTCAGTTCAACGGTCAGCGGATCTCGATCGGAGATTCCGAGTACATGTAAATGTGTATGAAATTTCTCCTGATTCGAGAGTGTAATTTGGTCTGATTCTGACGGTCTGGTTGCTTAAAACTGATCCGCAAGCGAGAGGTGCCAGATTACTATTCAAGATATTTTATTTTGAATTAATTTCACATTTCTCACACTCTTCACTCCGAGCTCAAGCGAATAGCGCTGGGACACTATCTGGATTTGATTTTCGAGATGGTTGTCAAGCCCAGCGAGGCGGTCCTAGTTCCTTAACTTCGTGTTAATCGGACTTCCAACGTGCGGTCCAGATCCGATACAGAGTTTCGAGATGCTCCCGAGAGCAGCCGGGTAATGAGATTGATCCTAGATTTTAGGGTAACCTAGCGTCAATGATTCTACAAGTTTTGGGTCTTTTAGATCATATTTAAAGTGATTGGTGCTAATTTCACAGGCACTCTAGTTTAACACTAGCTAAATCTTGCCTAATTTCTAAAGGATTTAGTCCCTGAGTGATTTCGGTCTGAGGTGGTACTTAGTCCTTTGTAGCAATGTTTAGTTTAAGTATTGTTCTTCATCACTTAAACTTTAAGATAGTGTCTAATGTGAAAGTACTTAGAAAATTTAAAGAACGAGGTGGTGAAGGGTGGGATTTGTGAAGGAAATGGGTTAAGGAGCGATTTTAGACTGTGAGATTCAGTTCTGACAAGTTAATAAGGTGTTAGGATCGACCCATCGCCTAAGGACGTCTAATCCCAGGTTGGCAAAAATCTGGGATGTTACACTTCAATAAGAAGGTGGAGTTGCGACCATGACCGATTCGTCTGACTGGGATTGAGGTGGAAAGCATCGTTTCGAAACTAAATATGTAGTGGGGCAAGATCAGAAAGAGGAAACAAAGTGGTACAGGAGAACGGGAACAAAATGATGATGCAGAATCAACATGCTTCTTGAAGCGATCCATATTATACGATCTAGAAGGATATTCCCGTACGCCATAACCTTGATGTTATGCATATTGAGAAGAATGTATGTGAAATCCTTATTGCATTGATGTTGAACACAACGGGCAAAACCAAGGATGACGCTAACGCACGCAGAGACTTGAAACGGCTAGGAATTAAGAAGCGTTTATGACTAAAAAATACTAATAGCAAAGTGATCTAAAAACAAAGTCCTTTCTTCCTTCGAAAAGAAGAAAAAAAACTTTTCATCCAGACTTTACGTGAGCTTCGTGTTCTGGTTGGTTTTAGTGGGAATTGGAAGAACATCGTAAAGGAAGATAGTGTCGATTTAAAGGGAATGAAGTCTCATGATTACCACGTATTGATGCAACATCTGCTTCTAATTTTGATCCAACATGCATTCAGGGATAGTAAGCCTATGCGCACTATAATTAGAAGCTTTAGTACATTTTTCAATGCCCTATGCTCATGAACCATAGATATTGAAATGTTAATGGCTCTCGAGAAGGGCATGGCTAGGACTTTATGTGAGCTCGAGATTACATATCCTCCTTCAATTTTTGTTGTGATGATGCATCTGCCTATCTACTTGGCTTACGAGGCTCGCGTATGTGGACCTATCTACTATCGATGGATGTATCCATTTGAAAGGTATGATATGATTTTAATATGAATAAACCGATCCAACATCTGTAATTACATTTTCTAATGTGTTGTTAACTCTTTTAGGTTCATGAAGACGTTTAAGGCGTACGTCCGCAATATGACACGACCTGAAGGTTGTATAGCAGAACGATACATTCAAGAGGAGACAATTATATAGTGCAACCAGTATAGAGAGAAAATAACACAAGCCTCTTAGAGAAACTGGAAAAGCGGTTAAACAGATCAATTTCATTCATGCCGAAGTTGCAAGATATTGTTGACGACTTCGATGTTGACGTGGTTGGTCCAGTTGGCCCTGGTCAAAGTGTCATTTTATAAGGTATTGAGTACGAACAGGCTCGCACCTGGGTACTGAAGAGTCATCCTAACTATGAGACATGGCAAGGGTACGAACTGGACTTAGCTTATATGTATATGTCTTCTTTTTTTATTTCAAATTTAATTCAACAACATTGTAACAACATTTATAAAAAAAAATTGTCAATTTTGTAACAACCTTCTTAACTTGCAGGAGATATGCAAATTTCTTAAAGTAACGCAATGTAGTTGTCGGGACCAGGACTAAGGTGGCGAGTGATGATGAGTTCATAACTTGGTTGAAGAAACAGCTAGACTTGAATGAATCAAGTAATGAAGTCTTCAGAGATATAGTTAGGGGACCAAAGGCTTTTGCGATGCAGTACAATAAGTATTGTATCAATGGTCCTCTTCGTCACCAAGGAATACGAAGAGAATAAAATGAACCAGAATAGTGGGGTTAGCATAGAGAGTATGACCACCTTCCGATCTAATGTTAAGGATAAGAATCCAGTGGATGAATCCGTACCTTACTACGGAGTCCTCCGCAAAATCATCCAACTGGAGTACCGAGAAGGGTACAAGTCAATCCTACTAAAGTGTGATTAGGTGAAGGTGACGCACTAAGGTGTTTCTTTCGATGCGGTAGGGAATTTGAGACTGGTGAATTTTTCTAATCTTCTCAGTTCAGACTAAGTGGGTGATGAGCCATTTATTCTTGCAGAGCATGTCGTACAAGTTTTCTATTCTAGAGATCCAAAAAATCCTGATTGGCATGTGGTCTTAAAGGTTCCAAGAAAGATTTTCGTTGAAGATAAGACAAGCCTTTTATCAGAAACACGGGTTGTAAATGAGGCTGAAGTAGGACCTGATCTCACCGAAGTAGACATGGGTGGCGAGTTGTTATTCAATGACATTGAAAATATTTGTGTGGTTGTTGAAAAGAAAAAGGAAAGAAAGAGAGAAGGGAAAAAAAACCTGATTTGTTAGTTATATTATGCATGTAACAAAACGATTTTGATTTATGCCCTTTTTTATTTTTCCATTATCATATTAATGTGATACAAAAAAATTTTGAATTAATTTACTCGTCTCTTTATTATACTTGGTACTTTGCTATTTGGATTGAAATTTTTATAGTAATTACGTTACAAATTAGATCTTGAAGATGGATCTAGAGGCAGAGCCGCTCAAGGATGCATCCTATAAAGATGCTAGGGGTAATAACATAGCTCTCGTTAGCTGTTTAGATATAACATTTCTTTTAAAATGATCTTTCACTCAGAGGCAGAGTCATTTGGCGTAGAGCCGCTAAGGGATACAGCTCTTTAAGATGCAGCCCCTGAAGATGCTAGAGGTAATAAGATAGCCTTCCTTAATTGTCTAGATTTAAAATATCTTTTATATTGGTAATGATAAAACATGTGTGTAGCTATTTTTCTTTTTAAGCAGGCAAGTTGTCATCTTCATCGTCTAAGAAGAGAGGTCCTACGCGAGGTTCAGAATTACATGAGAAGACTTCATTGAAAAGGGTCATTGGGATTAATAAATTTGGGCAACCGAATATAGGGGATGCAAATCAGATTGCATTCAATTCAAGCATTGGTGTTCTCACCCGTGCACACATTCCAATCACCTACACAGACTTTCGGTTGGTGCATCCACAGTACATTCAGAGGGTCAGTGATATCCTGGCAGGTAGTTATGAATTTCAGGATAACCAAGAAGCGTGGCCACAATACGTTCATGATCGCTGTAAGGCTGATTGGAGACATTTCAAGAACACTTTGCATGCAAAGTATATTAAGGACAAGGATCCTGCAGTTGTGAAATCATATCCCGCCCCAATTGGTGTCCCTATTAAGGATTGGATGATCTTCGTGGATTATTGCAATACTGATAAATTCAAGGAATCAAGTGTAAGAAATGCATCCAATCGGGCCAAACAAGTTGGCCCTTCTACACTTGGTCGGCGTAGCATGGCTGCCACACGTCATGAGATGGTACATGTCCTAAAATAACATAGTTCTACTTTATTTATGATGATTATTTCAATTTATTAGTCGTTTAATTCCATTATTTATGTGTTTTGGCATGGATGTTATGGGGAAAAGGCAATTAAGAGGAATCTTACTACTGATGCCGAGGTTGGTAGGGCTGAGGTGTACATCCGAGCCCATATAACAAATGATAACAAAGTGCAGTTTCCAGAAACCTTTGTAAGTGCAACCCTCGTACATCCTTTCATTATCCATGTAAATTTTAAATGTTTCTTTCGAGCACTATAATTTTTCTTTTAGATGTTGTCATAGGAAAAAATAAAATCGATTCAAAGTAGTAATCCCGCATCTCGGATGACCAGTGTAGATGATGCCCTTACACAGGTATATATGCATGTCCTTCAAATACTTGAGTTTATTTAAACTTATGCATTCTCTGATAAATCTAATTGCAATTCTGTTTACAGTCAATTGGGAGTAATAATAGAGGGCGCATGCGGGGGATAGGTGGAAATGTAGGCAAGATTACATTGAAGAAGACAATGCCTATTATACATAAGCTCGGTGCGGTGTTGTGGGAATGAGATAATTTGGTAGATAAATTAGATGAAATGCAGAAAAGCCTAGGAGATCTCCACCAGAAGTTTCATTGCTTTGTAGATAAGCAAGGAGAACAAAGGGATGTGGCTCCACCGACAATTCCTCCATTTAAATCTAGTCATGCATTGTCGGTATGTATGCGTTTCTCTAACACTAATTTAAGCTTATGATTATATGCACTTCCATTTAAAAATACTAATGACATGTTATATGTGTAGATGTAGCCTGATTTAGTAAATCTTAGCAAGAGATACGATCTCTGTGATTGGAAGAAATGGGTAATTGCTCGTGGTGAGGTGCATGCAGTGGATCCAAAAACCCGTGTCTATGGAGTAGAAATGGGCGATGAAAATTTTAGTGTCGTCCTGATGGAGATTATAGCTCCACAATCAGAGCTATGGAAGGAAGATGGTTATCATGATACGCTTGGAGAGGTTGGTGTAAGAGGATTTGTCATATGGCCCAAGCTATTTCTAACCATCTATCCGTGATGTTTATGAATAATAGACATTACAATAACTAACACAATTAACTTTTATTTTTAAACTATATAGTAACATAGACGGATGCATGCATATTATGCAATTGAATGAATTTAACACTCACTTCAGATTACACCCACATATATTGAATGGAATGGATTTAACACCCACATTTATACATTGATATATTTGGTTGGCATTTCAATTTTCAACCTCCATTTGAGGAATTAAAAGATTTGTAATAATTTTTACTTCTTTAAGTGTAATTTGCACTTGTGAGAGAGAGAGAGAGAGAGAGAGAGAGAGAGAGATTGTAGGAAATTTTCATCATCCATGGCAGCTGTTGCAGAGAATGCGCCACTAGCAGGTGTACAGAAATTACACCTCAAACAGAGTACCATCTGCTGTAAGTTACTTCAAGGGTAAATGGTTTTACTCTGGCTATCTTAAAATCATTTAAATAGCAAGATGCTGATGCTAGAGGTACTCTTATTTGCAGGATCTGGTTTTGAGTGTTGCAGGATCATCTGTTGAAGTTGCACTGGCTGGTTCTCACCCCAAAGGTACTCTTACATTTTTTTTTGATGCCTTGATTGGTAAGTACACATTTGGGACTGATCTGGTTTCCGTTGTTGCAAGTTGGTGTAGGTGTCACTTCAGGGAGAGTTAACCAGATAAGTTTATATTTTTCTTTTTGGTTACATTTGAGTGTCTAATTACCTGCTTGCCTTCTTTTCTTTTCTTCTTTCTTTCTTTCTTTTAATTGTAATTCTCTTTAACTGTTTTAGATCAATAAGGGACATCCCCGTATTCAAGGAACGGTTTCAACTTGACAATGACGGTAAGCTTAACTCTAAATATCACCTTTATAATCAGAATTTGTGCTCTTTATTGTCTGTTTTTGAATTGTAATTTTTTATATAATTGACACCTTTTATCTTGGAATATGATCTATGAAGTAGCATATGAACGCAATCCTTATCAAAATCCACACCTAGGGGAGCGCAAATAAAAGGATTGATCTTAACAATATGATCGTCATGCACATAGACAGAAAATGCTTGCAAAGAATGTTTATAAGTACTTTGTAATTTTGGAGTCCTTCTTGGTTAGGGTTTGGGCTGAAAGTACGCATGTTGGAGCCGACGCTTTCGAAGTTCGAACTCATTCTTTTGAAAAATAGAAAAATGGGAATATTAGTAAATATGGATTTTCTTGTTAAGAAGAAAATGGAAGATGGATTGAAAAAACATCCAGTAGATTTTTTCTTCTTCTTCTTCTTTTTTGCTTAAAGAGAGAGAGAGAGACGGAGAGGTGAGAGTGGGGAAATCGAGGGAGAGAGTGGGGGAACGAAGTGGCCGCGTGAGATTTGAAAATAGCGAGTACAGTTTGGTTTGAAAATGACGTTTCGCATGCGTGGCGTGCGTGTCTATGAGATGTGTTTGTTTTCAACAAATTACTTTTAGATTGTGTTTGTGTCCAGCAGATTACTTTCTTATTGTTTTTAGCACAAATCTACTGTTGTGGGCCTCTCTCTCATTTGATGATTGCAATCTATACCATGTGCAATTCAAATGGTAGTGCGCTATTACAGAATGTGTTGCACGAGGTTCCAAGAACTACGGTGACCTTTTGTCCAAGGCAAGTAAAGTTGGTCTGTGGAACACAAGTGCAAGATCCAAGCTGTCCACCAATTGAGTACCAGCTTGCAAATGTCATATCCTAACATTCATGCTGCTCTATTCTTGTTGACCATAACATTTGAAATAGGGAAATTTAGCAACCTTTTTTTTCTGCCCATCCATTTCTTGTATCTTGAACTCATGTCAATTTGCCATATGTGGTGGCATGAAGGAGCTTGGGCTGTACACACATTTGGGATTAGAAAAACCCTGTTAGCAAAAATACTAGTTATTAACCTGCATTGAGCTATCTATTTTTTGTCGTCTCTCTTCATCACTAGAATAATTCTACCCTTTTTTTAGTATTGAAATCCTTGTCATGCTATTTGGGTTCCCTTTTTGCAGGTGCAACCTGGTCTTTCTACACTTGAAGATGCAATGGAGGCAGGATATGAGGATTTCAAGGTAATCAACCCAATTTCTCAAAATCTACAATTTTTTAATTATAAGATTGATGTCAGCAGAATGTTTTCCTTCAAACAAGACCAGTGTAGTCTGCTTGAGAGTTTTCAATGGTGAGAGTTTAGTCCCCATTGTGTAGTCTGCTTGATCCTTGTATCTGGCTCATTTTTGTTTTTATATCCTAAAATGATACTAAACAATGGACGGTGTGGATAGGATGCATATATCACGGTGGCCACTCAAAGCAACTTACTGTTCTCATTAGAGATGCGCTGGTCTATTTTGTTAGCTTATTTTAGGACATGGGATAAAAAATGAGCAGAATCTAATATTCAAGTGGGTTGAAAAATGTGAGGATTGAATGTCTACTGTTGAAATATTCATGAGGCCGCAGAAGTTTTGAATTAGGGTAATATTTGTGTTCTCATTTCATCCCAATGGAATTGAGGTTATGAACTGTATGTATGGCATTTAAACATCACTGTCGACGGATCCTAACATGATGTATGTGTTTCATCCACGTCGTTCATCCCAATGGATTGGTTGCTCCCCTGCCACTAGCCCGGTAGCTTATTATCGGTGTTCTGTAGGTTCTAACATGATGTATGTGTTTCATCCACGCCGTTCATCCAATTTTCCAGATCATTTTACAGCTTGATCCCAAATATGAGAGGGATATAAATCTCAGGCGGACCACACCACAACAAAACAACAGTGATTGGATATACACCATTAAAATACTCTTAAGGCCCACTATATTGTTTATTTGACATCCAAACTGTTTATTAGGTCATACATACCCAGATGAAAGGAAAAAAACAAAGATCAGCATGATCCAAAACTTTTATGGGCCTCGAAAAGTTTTTAATGGTCAATGTTCATTCAACACTGTTAGAGATTGGGATATACCTCATTTTCTATCTCATACCTAAAAATGATCTAGAAAAATAGGTGGAAGGCATGTATGAAACACATACATCATGGTGGGCCCATAGAGCACCGACCACTTGGCATCGGCCGATGGTAGGTAGGGGAGTAGGGCTATGCAATGGCTAGTGGTCAATGGTATGAACTCAAAACTGAGGTACATCAAAATCTCAAGTGAGTCACACATTGTTGATTGAACTCCCACCATTAAAAGCTTTTTGGAGCTACAAAAGTTTTGGATCAAGCTAATATTTATGTTTTATCTTCATCCAAATTTGGGTGACTTAATCAAAAGGTTGGATGGAAACTAAAAATTACAGTGGGCCTTAAAAAGTTTTTAATGATGGGCGTTCAATCACCACTGCTTTCCTCTAGTATGGTCCACCTGAGACTTGGATTCGTCTTCTTTTTTTTTTGGCTCATTGGCAAAAATGAGATGCAAAAATGTATGGACGGCCTGGATAAAACAATATCACCCCAAACATTTAGGGCCCATTTGGATACCACCAAATAAGTT
Organism: Magnolia officinalis; assembly: GCA_021015155.1. Lineage (NCBI taxonomy): Eukaryota > Viridiplantae > Streptophyta > Magnoliopsida > Magnoliales > Magnoliaceae > Magnolia > Magnolia officinalis. The sequence continues at coordinate 28,560,569 of JAJHSJ010000010.1, read as the reverse complement.
ACTTTTTCTACTTACAATAGTAGATAAGTAACTTATTTCAGATAAGTAAGTTTGGTTTAAGATTACTTAACCACTTCAGCTTAAAAAGTAGAAACCAGGATAGGCAGTCATGTTTGAAACAAGAGTCATCACTCATGTTCTTTTGCATTTCTTTTAAGACAGTGATTTCATTTTACTGAAGACAATTGAATTACATAGGTATTTAATGTATAAGTGGTTATAGGATGAAGGAATGGCAAAATCAGTGTTGGCTTTGAGTAGAATCCTTGCTTATTCAGATAAGACATTTATATTGCATTTTTTGAATTGTCATCCCTTTCATGAGAAAAGAAAATGTATGAAAGCTCACAAAAGAAAAAAAAAAAAAAAAAAAAAACTATATTCAATACCTTTAAAAGCCATGACCAATGAAATGTGATTCTTGAATATTGATACTTTGAGTTAAAAAAATCAAGCTTTTCTAATTATTAGCTTCCTTTTTTGGTTGATCACATTTTGATGCAACTTGGTTATCAAGGCAATGGTTAATCACATTTTTGATGCAGTTTGGTTATCTGGAGCATAAATGTGAGCATGCATGGAATCAATTTCAAAATTCTCAATATTTTTTTTTTTTGTTTTTTTTTTTTTTTTCATATTGGCCATGTTTAGACTATTTTTTATATGTATAGTAACTCAGTTACTGAAAAATGTAGATCTTTAGCATTGATTAGAGAAGTGCTTATATTTTTTAACAAAACCAGATGGTTATTGGTCTTGTACTTTTAATCTGTCTTGTTATTGATTGCATTTTCTTTGTTATGTTTTGTTTTGTTTTACCATTGAAAGTAACTGAATAGTTCTTGTACCCTAGTCTTTAGACCTACACAAAGTATTAGAATGCTATCCAGCACATTTTTTAGGAGTACTCGGAAGGAAGATATTGTAGTTCCTATGGTAAGAATAGTTTTAGGTATTGTTGTTGCATACTTCTTAAATGCTTTTGAATTGTGTTCAAAATTATTTTCTAGCAGGCTTATTACTATATTTATGTTGAATGAAAGTAAATTGACTGGATAATCATTTAGGGGTGGTTATGGGCCAGGTTTGGGCCATGTCAAGGTCATCCTGAATCTAACCTATTTACTAATTGAGCCAAAATCACAGTTGCCCCATTTGGATTTATATTGTGGAATATCACTTGCCCCATTTGGATGGAATGAGTGCATCATCACAGTTTTTGCATTTATGTATTTCTATTTTGTTGATGAATTACTTTACTATGAATAATTGCACAAGTGGTGGATTCTTGAAAACAGATTTAGAAAGTAAATTAGCAACCGCAACTTTCAGGACAAATAAAATCAGGGGTACCATCAAACCGGAAAGCCGTCATGAGAGAGAGGAGATCAAGTGAAGAGCTGGGTTTCAGGGTTATCTGATGCAATCTGTATATCAGGTTAGTTGGTCGAAACTGTTCGATACTATTTCCAAAGTGTTGTAGGCTCAACACAGGGCATTCACAGTGACAGAAATAGATTGGTCTCATTACTGCTTTATTTTAGTTCCTGATAGTTTATACCATGTACAAGTTTTCATTTATTCGATTTCTTATGGAGTGCATTGCTGCAAAGTGCACAATTAGGAAGTCTTCCTTACCACCTGTGATATCGGTAAATCTCTCCCTCTCTCTCTCTATAATTTTATTCAAGGACGCACCTGAATAACTCAGTCCAATCCAATCATCTGGTGGGCCGCACTGTGCAAGTCGAGGTTTAGGCAGTTGAATTCACTATGGATGATAGGATTGGCCTAAATTTTGTGGCATCGTCTTTTCGTGGTGGGGTGTGCCCTTTGTATGGGTTAGATGTCACAAGCAAGTTTATGTGGGCCCCACGCTACTGTATATGATTTGATACTTTGGCAGGGTGTGATGGATGATACACTGGCACTCAAAAATTGCACATGAGCCTAAAATTAGCGGTGGCAGTTTCTCAAGGGGTCCTCATGGTACATGTTGACAAAGTCCATCTATGCATCCTAGAGTATAGGATGTTTTTATGTTCTTCATGATTATATAGTTCTGTGCAATTTCTAAGAAAGAAGAATTAGTTTTCTTCCATTGAAGATCCAGGTCAGTTCCCAACCTTAGGTGCTAAGTGAGATCAACAAATGTGATCAAGCTTTTCTATCTTACTACCAACCAGCCTGATCTGGTTTTACGGATCCCCTTTCTTCCTAATGCTAAGGAAATTGGCACTGTCTTTTTTCCAAATGTTGTACTTCTCTTATGAAACATTTTTTAATCCATTTTTAAAGAAATGGGTTTGACTAAATTGTTCCATTTTAATCAGCAAATGTGATGTTGCCATGCATATCCATCATTGTTGTCATTAACAATCCACCTGCAATGTAAATAAAATTTAGTTCATCTCATTTTAGTTAAGAGTATTTATGTTTCAGTGATCTTGGTTTATATAAATTATCCATGTCATTGATATAAGAATGTGAACCTTTCATCCATGATTCAAGTTTTTCCCAAGACAAGGTGTGGTTGTGAAAGGGTCCAGGGAAATTGTTTTTCATGATTGGTTGAAAGGTCAATTGACATCTCATCCCATTTTGCTTTGTTGGAAAGCACACATAGTAAAGGAAAAGTGCCTGTTTACTTGTTAGTAAACATAATTGATGTAGTGTAATTGAAGATTTAACTTAGAAATGGATTCCTACGAGAACTCTTTTCATGGCACTACACCAAATCGTCATTTAGGAACGGTTTTTAACCGTTCCTAAATGCTTCAGGAACGGTTTAAAACTGCTCCTAAATGAGGCATCGCAGAAAAACAGGAACGGTTCAGAACCGTTTTGGGTACCGTTTCCAATTTCAGAAACGGAATTTTAGGAACGGTTTTAAACCGTTCTGGTGCCATAGGAACGGAATTTTAAAAATGGTTTTAAACTTTCTTAACGTTGCCAACGGTCAGATTTTAGGACGAAATTTTAGGAACAATTTTAAACCCAGATAAACACACAAATTTTAAGATCAAAGAAAATAAATTAACAAAAGTTTATTACATTCCATCAAAATAGATATTAATCCAAAGAAAAACATAAGAAAATAATGTGCTTGAAGATGTTTCATTACAAAATCAAATTTACAAAATAAGCTACAGTAAAGGCTAGCACTTTAAATTATAGCTTTGCAGAGATGGCGTGTGAAGCTCCCTCCTCAATGCATTGGTCATCATCTCCTAGACCCACAGGAACAAGGCGCTTCCCACCTAAGGATATAAATAACTATAGAAATTGAAGTTAATTGATAACTTAAAGTCACACTAACTATTATGCTAGGAATCAAAGATAATTAATCACCATATAATTAATGAAGGCATCTTATACAGAAAACAGAATTTCAATAAAGGAATCCTTACTGAACCCATATCTTTTTTTTTTCTCCTTCAAAATCACAAATATTAAAAATATCCTGGGTCTTACTGTATTTTATTCACCAAAGAGGAGGCATACCAATTTCTCTGTGGGCTTTACTTGGGATGTTATTGATCCTTCCTGGATCCAGCTCCATAATTCCTACCAGAAGCACGAAATTGTTAAAGGAAAGCTGCAACATGGAATATTTGTTGCTGATGGATCTTAAGAAGTCTCAATCTCTTTAGACCATAGTTATTAGGAGGATACATTTTTTAGATGTAACAAAGATCAGAAAGTCTCAATGTCCTTGTGACATCCACTTCATCCATCAGTTTTGTCAAGTCATGGTAGTCCATGAGCTAATAAAAAAACTAGGTAGATAATAAAACCTAGATGGGCCACACCACAAGAAATACTAGAGGATGGAAACACCATCAATAAGACCTTTATGGAGCCCACCATTCTGTTTATGTTCTATCCAACCCATTCATCAGGTGATGTCCACAAGGATGAAGAAAAAACACAAATATCAGCCTTGGCTTAAACTTTTGTGAGCCCCAATAAATTTTCAATGGTGAGTGTCCAATCCCTATTATTTCTTGCAATGTGGCCCACCTGACTTTTGGAGAAAATAAGATTTAGGAAAGATGCTTGTGCTTGGCACACTTGCTAAGTATTCAGGAAGTCCATGAGGCAGGGCCATGATGAATACAGCTTAGGCCAAAATGGGCCAGTCAAATCATACATGAGCCTCACACGTATGAATGAATGGATAATTGATATTCCACCTACAAAATGTGGCAAAAAATGGACTAATTAGAGCAAATTCACTGATGTACTACAAAAGAATCCTAGAGATTGTTAAAATGGTTTGTTTAAAGCTATGAAATGCTTGCAAGTTATGCCTAGAATTGTATTGAAAGGGTCAAAACCTGAAAATAACTGAAGATGCAAACAGAACGACCAACCATGACAATGGGGCAGAACTAAATGTAGAATGATTGACAAAAACAAAATGAAGATTGTCACAAGGACCCTTCAAAATGATGTACCAGAGTTCCAGATCTCATGTTTTAAATCCACTGTAATACCCAGAAAGCATGGCATCTCTGACATAGAAGGGTTACAAAAGGCAATTTATCAGATCTGAAGAGCAGACAAAAATAATAAGAGATTGGGAAATTCAAAAGAAGTGATTTGGAGCAAGAAAATTAGACTAGAGCAGACTTCTACAACTTATCTAGCTCATTTTGGTCCCTTTAGAAGAATTTAGGCCAACCAGGAAAATTCTCCAACAAAAAGAGTTCAATTCAACTGCATCATACAAACCATGCAACAGACTCCCAGCTAAATAGACACACAAAGCAGCAAGAACCTGCTAAATATTAGAACATATAAAAATGAGGAAGAAAATAAAAAGCGTCAAGGGAAGAACCTGCTTTCACTAGGAACAGAAAAATTGTTCAAGCCAAGAGCACAAGATACCGACTGCCAAAGCAAGAGGAAGAAGGATATCCTAAGGTCAGTGAGACATTACACATGTATACAAGCACTTGAACCTCAAACATAAAATAACCAAATAAACTGAGAAGGTAAGTCTTAAACAAGTAAAAACTGGAAAGAAAATGTTGATAAACAGTGTCAATTATGCTAACCTACCACAGTGGTTGCACTACAAACATGGGTAAAAGCAGAACGACTTACCTAACTATGATAGTGAATAGTATTTGCACAGATTATAAGAATACCAACAATTGGAGAAGGCAAAACAAGAAGCTTGTAGGCCATAACAACGATGGGTCGAGTTATTCGAACTGCGTTGGTTGAGGGTAGGTGGGTTGACCTGTACGGTGGCTGGTCGGACGAAGAAATGCAGTTTATATGGATTTTTTAACTTTTCCTTTCTGGGAAGAAAATGTGTGACGGAATTTGGGTTAAGTACTTGTGAAGAGAATTTGTCAATTGCGAGATGGAGAATTGTATACTTTCATTGGGTTTGAATCATACCTTACGAAATAGAGTGGCTATGCAAGTGTACACTATAGGTGATACCTAGATACAAGTTGTCTTGTGGATGCTTAATGAAAAAAGGGAGAGGATCCAAATGTGATTTTATCGTTTGTCAAGGAGAAAGTTAGGAGATGGTGGGTATCGTTGTTATGTGAAAAGTCTATACTCTAAATAATTGCATCCATTTCAAATAAGCATATTACATCCAAACACAAATATAATCACAAGTCAAATATTACATAACTCTTGCTATAATTTGAAAATATAATCCAAAGATCTCATATCATTCATGCATTAACTTTCATTGGCAATCATTTACCATGTCATGTCCATGTCACGTCCAATTGCTTCACACGTGTCAAGTAGCTTCTCCTATAAAAGAAAGACTGAAAAATAAATCCCTTGTTAAAAAAAAAAAAAAAACAATGTGCTACTATTTTTGCTATAACAAATCAAAAACCATATGAAGTTAAGCCAGTGGATTTGTGACCATCCACTGGTAGCCGAACATGCTAATGTGAAACATGTGTGTGGGATCCAGCTTTCCATTAGATAAGCCATGCATAAAAGATCCAAGCTTTCCATTAGAAGAGCCACATGCAAAAGTCAAGCTTTCGCTCCTAAGTTGGGCACAATATACAAAAGAAATGGATGGCTAATAAAACACAAAATAGATAATAGAATCATGAAAAATGACAAACAACCTACCATGTGGTCTTCCAAAGTCAGAATAATGGCATGATTTAAGACATGAAAAAAGAACCCAAATTCACCCAACACCCAAAATTAATAATTCACCCCAAACAAAATCTTCAAATAATAAAACCATTAAAAAGAAAAAAAAAACCAGCTGATTTACCAAAAATTGTTTTTCCTGCAAGAAACCTAAACTAATTCTACCTTTTGATAAAGGGTCCAAGAAATTCCTATGTTGCATTCATATCATGATTTCATCAAGTAATGAAGACAAAGGAATGCAAAAAGATGGATACAAAATCATAGATGTAAACAAAAGCCAATAAAACTACATATAGAAATTCCGTGATACCGGCACCAACCTGGCAATGGAGATGCATAACTTTAGTCTTTGAGATAGGAACTTCATAAGGAGGATGAGAAGCCCAGGCATCAGCAAGCTCCTTGTTCGTTGTGATATTCATGTCACTCGGTAAACATGTGCCACGTGTGTGGTACACAAGATGACAACTTTATTAAAAATGGCAAAGCCGAAAGAAAAAGAACAACAGACAACAAAAAAGACAGAAAGAGGAAGCATAAAAATTACAAGGGTTGCAGCCCAACCCAAAGAACTACATTGGCAAGGGCCGAAGAGAAAACACTTCTAGAGGAACCACATTTATCTCGGAAACATCTCTCACGAGCATTTTATTGAACAGTATGTGTGCATCATTAATCTAACCACATTTTGATGAGCAGATGACCTGAATTTGTGCAAGGGAAGCTACATAGTGGACCCACCTAACTTCGGGAAAAAGAAATTGTTGACTGATAATCCAGATTTCCTGGGTAATGATTGTATTCTTGTAGAATAACAGAAATGGCAATAGATATATCAGATTACTAAGCTCAAACATTTGCTGGATTATGATCAAACCACAGAAGAGTCAAGGCAAAGAAGCCTTAATGTCTGACCTGCAATAATACAATTTTGGTGTAGTGAAGGCTATTATGGTTTAAAAGTTGGTTGGCCTGGATGCAAGGTACTATTGAAAATTGAAAGTGTAAGAAAGTGTTGCCCATTCAATAATTCTACTACATTTGTCTACAAATGTGCCGGTACAAGTGAAGAAATAATAAAGAACAATTTTAAAAAAAAGGATGATTCACATTGAACAAGCCCAGGAAGCAATTTGCAGCAGAAAATGATCATGAATATCATAGAAGAACAAAAAATCAGTAACAGTGTGTTTGGCTGCACTAAATATAATGAAATTTCATACTATTTCATTATCAATCAGTCTAGTTTAGTGTAAAACATCAAGAAATTTCATTATATTTGGTGCAACCAAATGCACCCTATATATAAACAACTTTTTGGAAAATCAAAAAACAGAAACACTGAATATTTCTCTCCTGATTCAAATTCCCAACACAAAACCAAGCCAGTAATTAGTGAAAAGGTATTTCAGGTTACTTGAATAGTGGTTTCATTCTTACAAGCATCATTGTCAATCATAACCCTGAAAAAACAGAAAAGAATTAGATAAATTAAAGAAAAAATCCAATACCAAAACAAAAGCCAAAACAAAAGAAAATAGAGAAAACCACAAAACCCAAGCTGATTTCAGGAGGAAAAAACCAGGCATGCTTAAAAGATTAAATTTCCAAAAATTACAAAAAGAAGCACTACAAAAAATCATAAAAAAGACCTTTTAAAATTGCAAATCACATACCTTTTAAAAGGCCTTTCACCTTAGTTGTCATTTGGGGTGCAAGGACGACCTATTTGGCAAGCAACGCATCAATGGAATTCTTTCGTCGATGAACCTATATCTCTGGACATAAAAAATCAAACAGAAAATTGGAATAGAGTAAAAAAGAAGTCTGACATGATGTTTGTAAAAAAAGAATTTGATAATGATAATAGTAAGAGCATGACTTCGATGCGGAGCATGGATAATTGGTAGGAATCTATAAGCATTTCAAATAGCATTCGAATTGTCATTTTGGCATATCACAGTTGGTAGGCTTTTGCAGTTCCCTGCATAGATAAAAGGTAAGTGAAATTGGCATGTAGAAATTAAAACCAGAATCATTTGAAGGTTGAATGTTCACTGCATTTTCATCCCTATGCAACAAACTACATGTGTGAGTGTAGAAACATTGGTGTGAGATCTAGGTATAGGCTGGCTGCATTGTGTAAGTGCCCTGACTGAAGCCAATCCACTCATCGAATGAGTTGCATGCATATGTAAAGTGAGATGTGCTTATATATAAAAGAAAAAGAAAAAGAAAAAAAAAAAACACCTGTACAGTCTAAGGTCAGCCCATATATAAAATAAATAATTAAAAACTGACCCAAAATAGGGGATGCACATGGTGTCTTTGGGTGGCTCTCACTTCATCCTCTTCTTCCTCTTCCATTAAGTTTGGCTCTGACTTTGGGGAGAGGATTCTGCCTAGTGGCCAGAAATTGCTCCTAGTTGTATTTCATAAAAAATAGCAAAATTTTTGAAGAGCGGTAGTATAAAAAGTAATAGAAACATTGAAGCAAATGAAAATTGAAACACAGGAAAAAATCGCCTGGGGCATGGCTTTAAAAACAGGTCATCTTGGCAATAACCATATTAAAAAAAAAAAAAAAAAAAAAAACTTTCCTCCTTTTCAGCAGCACCAGCTTTACAAGCAGCAATTGACACAACTAATATAGCATTTGCACTAAGTTCCCCCTGCATCCCAAAATATTGCAGTCCAGATATTATAACTGATAATGGGCATGTAATGAATTTCAATTTACCAAAAAAGAAAAGAAGATTTTTGGTCGTGTTGTCCACTCTAACCATGGGTGGAACTGATTTTGGTGTGGTGAGGTTCTTCAGATCCACCCATTTCTATCTAAAGCAGTTATATGTTCTCCATCAGCTATTAAAAAAATGGATATGCACTTTACTTAAATTCCTGATAAACCAGCATGCTTTCAATTATGATTAGCTAGCAGAAAGCATTCACGAGGAGAATATTTGAAAGAGCACATCAGAGAGCTAAATGCACAAAAAAATTGTTTTGTTCAAGCTGCTTCTGCCATTCACACAAGGGTCATGCAAACAAGTCGTGCTTGGTAATGTATAAAGTTCTCCACGTAATAAAAGCTATAAGAAGTTGTGCTTACCTGATTGCCTGTATATCTTTCTTGGATAGCTTTGATCTTAGGCTGCAAATTTTGCAATGCGAGTTTCGACTACACCTACACAAATAACAAAGTCATTGGCTTAAGGCATATTTTTGAAGTTCATAACAGCAGATAATATGGTAAATACACAATTGGCGAGGCCGGTTTAAGGTGATCGACCTTACATGGTTTACTTCTTCAGCCAAAACAACCTAAGACATGGACACAATCCCAGAGACATTTAGCAATCCAAGAACTATATACCTAATCATTCTCATAGCCTTGTCCCATCTATTTGTGGGCCCATCAGACACCTATCAACTCTTATCTACTAAGAGAGGGATAAGGTCCACCAAAGAAGAATATTTCATCCTCCTAAGTTTATTTACATGTGCCACATGTATGAGATGATCTGAATGTCTCTTTAATCAATAGGGCCCATAAAAGTATCAAAGAATAGAAAACATAGAGATCAGACAATACTAACTGTGTAATGGTGGAAATAAAAATAAAAATCATTAACTGGCTTTTAGTGATTTTTTGCATCAAATCCATGGTCGAAATCAGACAGTTCAGACCGTCAGATGCATTGAATTATTATCGTACCATGTCCTCCCCATTGCTAGAGGGCAAAAACATCCATGTATCCAACATCGGAAAATAAAGGATTTTTCGGGCTCTTTTGTGTGTAAATCCAAACCATTCGTAAATCAACACACTGGATGGAATGGACAGACCAGTACCAATAGACCATTTTGCCACTGTGGTTCTCTAGACACCTAAGTAAATCACATCAGGATAGACGAAAATCTCAAGGACAAAACAAGTCATTCCTTTCTCCGGGACAGCTCGGTGGAACGGTCGTATACAATTTCGAGATCCATCAGTTTCCGCCTAGAATAAAATGACCATATTGCCCCTGTGATTTCCTACCATCCTAGCAGAGACCACACACCTACGGAAGCATCCATCCCCTCCCTCCCAAATCCCAATCAAGCAAGGGCATTTTCATGATTACATAAAATCAATTAACTCTTGGATTTCTGCCAAATTAACAACGCACCTTGGAAAATTCGAGCTTCGGCTCGGAATTCAGCAGAAAAAGCTTGAAATCCGGCGATCTGAAGCTTCCGGAGGTGGGAAGAACCGCCAAGCCGTCGATGTGAACTCCAAAAATCTGCATATCTTCACAGAAAGACAAGACGTTTCAAAAAAAAGGGGAACTGTCGATTACAGAAGAAATTGCCCAAATTAGGGTTTGAATGAGAGAGAATGAGGGAGAAAGATCGAGAGGGAGGAAGATCTGGAGTGAGGGAGCGGGAGAGAGAGAGGGAGAGAGGGAAATTAGGCGTGAGGGACCAGGAGGGAGAGAGGGATAGAGATTGAGAGGGAGGGAGTGAGGGAGCGGGAGACAGATCGGGAGTGATGGAGGCGGAAGAGAGAGAGGGGAGTGAGGGAACGGGAGTTTTATTTATTTATTTGGTTCCGGTACGGTTTGAAATCTAAAACGGCTTAAAACGTTAAGCCGTTCCAGAACCAAAATCTCATTTCGTTCCAAAATTGATATTTTGGTGTAGTGTGGTTTTAGTCTTGTTGAGTTCGGATCAAGATATCGGTTGAATTCATCTTATGGGCAGTGCTGATTATATGTGCTAGTTACACAAATGAGATGATTTTGGTATTCACAAGCTATCTTTAGAAGGATTCATTATGGAATGTATGTTGCCGAAATCAAATTCAGAGATTGCCCACAGGAGTATGGGCCTGTTGTCCGTGCTCAGGTCTGCTCTTCTTTTCTATTTTGTGTTTTTTGAAGTGAAATGAATAGTTTGAAATTCAGGCTCAGACTCCTATATTAGCTTTTACCATTTGGAAAATGGGGGTTGCTCTTTAAATGTGCACATGCAGAGCTGTGTGGCAGTCCAGACTATCCAAGATGCTGACCCAACTGTACATAGAGCATAATCGAAAATTTTCGCTGAGAAGATAATATTAACCATCTGACTTTTCCCTTCGAATTTAGATCACTCACGATTGTTTTTGAATGATCCATTTGTTACCCACTAATTGGATGGTTAGGATTGCTTGATCAGTGTGAATTTTAGATATATGCTTCATTCATTGGATTAGGTATATGCTCCATCCACAATGGGACTCCAGAATTTAGATGGTCTGGATAGATGCACCTAAGCACCACTTGTGAGAATGATGAGTTGTCACCATTTTTAAATGGTGCAAAATAAAATGCTATCTGACCCTTGGAAGATGGTATGGATGTTGATAAACAACTGGTTAGATGGTTTTTATTTCTACATTAAGCAGTCTTTTATGCTTTGTGTTGGTTCTTTTTTATGTGGAATGATCGGGAAGTATGGTGCAAATGAATTGTATAGGACACTTTAAGAATCCGTCATTGGTCTGAACTGTCCATCTGGTAACTCTAACCATCCAATGGCTATCCATTTTGCCACCTCTTTTCAAGTAATGAATTTATTTTTAAGAACATCACATTAAACTGTTTAACAGGGCTCATCGGATGGATGGTCCAGGTTGATGATTGGACATTTTTTTTTTCAATGATATTTTTTGGCCTATTGGTTGGATGGTTAGGATTATCCAGTCAGTGTATTTTGCCATCTCTTTTCAAGTAATGAATTTGTTTTTTAGAACATCACATCAAAATGTTTAACGGGGCTCATCGGATGGATGGTCTAGGTTGATGATTGGACGTTTTATTTGTTTTCAATGATATTTTTTGGGCTGTTGGTTGGATGGTTAGGATTATCCAGTCAATGTATTTTGGCAATGAATACACAAAGATTGGGACAGTGAATCAATGGTCCATAAAGTTGATTAAACTATCAATGAATCTCGTACAACTAGTATGCCCCACATAACAATTCACATGAACTGCACTGGTTCATTGCCATTCCAACTTCTCTGCAATAAAGCAATTTTATGTTTGGCTAAAATAAACAAAGAGACTTAAATGTTGTCTCTTTTTTTTTTTAAGCATATATCCAATCCAAATATTTGGAATTTGGATGATATATTTGATTTTGATTTCTTCCTTTTTTATTATTGTGTAGACTTAACTTCTCAAATAGGTTGGTTCGTTCAGAACTTTGGAAAAATGGGTATATGTAGTTTTGGATGTGTGAGTTGATTAATACACATCCATAACTAGATATACCAATTTCTCCAAAGCAATGAACCAACTTATTTGAGTAGGAAAAGTCTACATAAAAGAAGAAATCAAAATCAAATATATCATCCAAAATTTATTTATTTTTTTTATTAATGAGAATCGTCGACGGTTTTTAGCCGTCGATAACGCCGATAGATTTTAGCCGCCGATAACGCCGATGGATGTTAGCCGACGGCTTCTAGCCGCCGACAATGCCGAAAACGCCGACGGATTTGAGCCGTTGACAATGTCGACGGATTGGAGCCGCCGAACACGCCGACGGTTTTTATCCATCGACAACTCCGACGGTTATTACCCGTCGACAACTCTGACGGTTTTTATCCGTCGGCAATCATCGCTGACGCACCCTTTACTGGCGGACCTTGCGACGGCTAAAAGCCGTCGGGGAAGGTCATTGCCGACAGCTTTTAGCCATCGGCGTTGCCTTGTTTTTTTGTAGTGATCATATCCTAAGTACTCTTGTTAATGCAAGAATGGTATGCAATAATGATATATGTCATCGCCTGCATTCCCTCAGCGACATCATCTCACGATCGCGCATGCACCACTCTAGACACATGCGCTTCCTTGCCAAAGCACATGCAATGCGGTGCATGATCATGTTAGCCAATATTTAATTAGGCTTATTCATACAGCAGATTTGAGAAGTTAGGGTACCTCCCTTTATATCATTTACCCAAACAATGATGCATCTAGGGTCATCAATCCTAGTTAATCACATACGATAGGCAAGTTATAGGGCAACATCACCCCTAATTTGAAAAGCAGTGGATAAGAAAGTTCAGGTCGCTACGGAGAGGCTCGTCACCTCAGCGTAGGCCTAGTTTATACTCGAGGTCACTACGGAAAGGCTCGTCACCTTAGCGCAGGCCGAAAGCTCGAATATAATGTGTAATACTACCGTATTCGGCTCACGAGTTTGGGTTACTCACTGGACACTACGGGGAGGCTCGTCACCCCAGCGTAGGCGACAGCTCGACCACGTTGTCCCATACCACCATGCCCAGCTCATAAGTCTTAGCGGATCGTGGTACCAAGGTTAAACGGACTTTTCACTGGAAAGTGGTACCTTAGATTCAAGCAGTGGCGTCGATACATGGTGAACATACATTAGGCCAATCGGGTTACTTAACAGACTCAACTGGTATGAGTGTACATTGAATTAATCGACATGGAGTGCATACGCACTCCTCGTGGCCTAACCACTGTCGATAATCACCGTACGATTCGGATTAACCGAACGTATCCGTTATGGCAAAACTAGTTCGGCCACTAATCATAAACCGTTACCGATTGCCTAGACTACGTATTAGTCTCAATCATACTCAAATGCAATAGACATTCATATGTGATAGTCAAAACAGCATGTAACAATCAAATCAAATATAAATCTCATTTGAGCATTTTAACAAACACATAGTGCACATGTTGTCATACATAGGCATTTCATCCATAAAGCATGAAGAAGCGAGATAGGTTATATGAAGGAAACTATAACTATAGATAAGGTAATTAAGAATCCTATCTCAACACCCTCATTAAATACGTTTCAACTAGCATTTTCTCATTCAGACATTTTATCAAACACTTAGACTACACATATCAACATACATGTAATAAATTAGTTATAACATATATTATAACATACCCATTCATAAGTGAGTTGTCACACATACAACAATCATGTATTCGCAATCAATAATCATGGCAAGCACAAATCCTAATTCCATATTCATTCAAACATTTCAACAAACACATGGAATACATTATATTCAACATAGTTCATATATATGTGTAATACACGGAAACCATCGCATCTAAGTACATGTGACAGTAATCAAGTCAGTCATAAATCATTAACTGACATTGAGAGCCTTAAAAACCACAACCTAAATGTTTATAGTCCGTACCTTTTGTCAGTACGCCGTTCATGAACTCGGTTCGTACACTAAGCCTTTGTCTACGGCACAACGGCTACCTAAATCATGAAATAGGTTAGCTATTTCACCGTTTTCTCTATTTGGATTTCTAAAACAGATTAGGGTTAGGATTTCTTACCCAAATCAGATTCGGATTCGATGGTATAGTAACATGGGAGAGATGATTCAGCACGTGGAGTGGTGGGAATGAACCCCAGCAACTATCTCTCTCTCTCTCTCTCTCTCTCTCTCTCTCTCTTCTTACTCTTTCCTCCTCTTTTCTCTCTTCTCTCTCCTAGGGTTTTTTGGAAATTCGTATGGAATGAGAGAGGGGTGGGTTTAAGGCTTTAAATAGGCCCAGAAGTGATGTCAATGGCCCTAGGGCCATGGTATACTTAGGATATAGCCAAAAGGTGGCTGTTTCGAGCCAACGGAGCTCATCTGGAGGTCCATTACCTGCATACGGTCTAGAGAAAGTTCCCTGACAATGGATCCATGCCTGGTTAAGATTTTGATCTGATCAGATTAGTGGATCGACCATGGAAGACCAGTTTCAATTCAACGGTCATTGCCACTCGATCAGGCCCACAAGTACACTGACATGTGTAGGGAAATTTCTCTAATCCAAGGGTGTAGTTGGGTCAGAATCTGACGGTCTGAAACCTTAATTTGGACTGCAAGCCAACGACCCAAATCACTTAAGTTTGAGTTCATTTTCTAAAGATATCACACAGTTCGCTCCAGGTTCAAGTTGTGCATTTCTGGACACTATTTTGACTTGATTCCTGCGATGGTTGTCAAGCCCAGTAAGGTGGTCATAACCTTATAGTTTCGCGGTTCTCAGACTTTTGACGTGCGGTCCAAGTCCGATACGGAGTTTCAATGTGCTCCCATGAGCAACTGGGTTTTGAGATTGATCATAGGTTTTTAGGTAATGTAGAGTTAGCGATTCTACTGGTTTTGGGTCTTGCAGTTCGTATAGAAAGTGGTTCAAGCTAATTCCACTGATTATTTAGTTTAACACTTAATTAATTTCTGTTTAATTTCTAAAGGATTTGGGCCTTAGTGATTTCTGCTTGAGGCGGTACTCGGGTCTTTGTACGGATTTTTTCTAGACGTTACAGCAAGTAGGCCCTGATCATGAGGTCTGTGTATATTCAAACCGTCCATACGGTGGGCCAGTAGCCAGCGCCTACTGGACTGACATCAGCAAGTTCTGTGGGACCCACCTTTGATGAATATGCTTTGCATCCAAGCCGTCCTGGCATGCTTTTAAAAATAAATAAATAATATAATATATTATATATGATGGTGGGCCCCACGTGGGACCCACCTATATTGGAAATGGATTGGCTGGAGTGCCTACACCAGCTATGTAGCTGATGTATTGACATCAGCAAGATGGTCTGATCACAGACGTGATCCAGACTGTCCGTCCATTTTTTTTACTGGTGGAGCACATGTGTATGTGGACACCACACACCAGCTATATGGCTGCTGACGACGTCAACAAGCCCTGTTGGTCTGCACGATTTATGTGTTTCATCCACACTGTCCACTGTCTGGACGGTGGGACCCACCAGATGTATGGATCTTATCCACATCGTCCAGATGGCTGGATGGTGGGTCCCTCGCCATGATGTATATATTTTATCCATGTCATTCATCTATTTCATGTCCACACCGTGCATCCACAACGTGATGTATGTGTTTTATTCCAACTGTCTATCAGGTGGACCACTGTGATGTATATGTTATCTCCAACCATCTATCAGGTGGACCACACCATAAAAATTAGTGGAGATTGAACATACACCACTGAAATCCTTTTGAGAGCACCGAGGTTCTGGATCAATATGATATTTGTTTTTCCTCTTGATTCAGGTCTTTGTGACCATATGAATAAATTGGATTGAAAATAAACGCTATGGTGGGCCCTGTGGAGTTTTAACAGTGGAAATCATTATCACCACTGTTATTTCTGGTATGGCCCAGATGATCTTCCGATGTGATTCATTTTTGGGTAATGCTCTAAAAAGATCTCTAGATGAATAGTGTAGAAGGTGCGGCCCATGTGATGTGGCCCACTTGATGTATATGAGGCCCATTGGTGTGGCGCATTGATGCGACCCACTTGATGTATATGAGGGCCATTGGTACGGCCCATTGATGTGGCCCACTTGATGTATACGAGGCCCATTGGCGTGGCCCGTGGATGCGGCTCACTTGATGTATATGAGGCCCATTGGTGCGGCCCATGTGATGTGGCCCATTTGATGTATATGAGGCCCATTGTGATGTATTTGAGGCCCATGGGTTGAGGCCCAATGTGATGTATATAAGGACCATAAGTGAGGCCTAATGAGACGTACGTGAGGCCTTTGTGAGAGGCTGAATGTGATGTATATGAGATCCATTGCGATGTGTGATTCCACCTTCATGTATGTAATGATGTTTATAGCGGGTCATGCCTTGGGAGCAATGATGGTTTTGTTGAGAAGTGGAGCCACATCTGGGGCCACCCACGACCAGTCGAGGTTGCGTGGATTTCGTGTCGCAAGTCCTTTCACAACTGGGATGCGAAAGGAGTTTCGCGGATTTCGTGTCGCAAGTCCTTTCGCAACTGGGATGCGGAAAGGGAAGTTGTCAAAACTATAAATTGGGGTCCCTAGGGCTATTCTAGGTTAAAAGGTAAATTCTAGGAAATTATTCTAAGGTGTGGGCAAGGTATTTTCTCTGTACTTCCAAGAGAGAGGTTAGTATATTGCCTTGTAATCTTCGTTTCTCTTCATAGTGGAATTTTGCATCCGTGGTTTTTTACCCTAGTTTGGGGTTTTTCCACGTATATCTTGTCTTGTGGTTTGTTTTGGCATCAGAGGCTGGGACATATGAGTGAGAAAGGGATGAAAGTGTTATTGTCAAAAGGGAAGCCACCAGGGCTGAAGTCTATTGACTTGGAATTCTGCGAGGACTGCGTGTATGGCAAGCAGAAGAGGGTAAGCTTCAAGAAGACGGGACGCGCTCCAAAGACACATCTGTTGGAGCTTGTACACACTGATGTGTGGGGACCGGCACAGGTATTATCTCTTGGTGGCTCACGTTATTTTGTTACCTTTATTGATGATGCTAGTAGAAAACTGTGGGTCTACTTCTTAAAACATAAATCTGATGTATTTGATGTATTTAAGAAGTGGAAAGTTATGGTAGAAAATGAGACAGGTAAAACAGTAAAGTGCCTCAGATTTGACAATGGGGGAGAGTATTGTGATAAGAGGTTTGAGGAGTATTGTGCAGCAAATGGAATCAAACATCAGAAAATGATTTTAGGGACACCACAACAGAATGGTGTGGCTGAGCGCATTAACAAGACCATCCTTGAGCGCGCCAGGAGCATGAGGTTACATGCAGGGTTGCCCAAGACCTTTTGGGCAGATGCTGTGAATACTGTCGCATATCTCATCAATAGAAGTCCCTCGGCACCATTGGATGGTGGGCTACAAGAAGAAGTGTGGACTGGGAAAGAAGTGAACCTTGCACATCTCAGAGTGTTCGGTTGCACTTTATATGTTCACATTGATGTAGAGCACAGAAACAAGCTGGATGCGAAGTCTAGGAGGTGCACGTTTATAGGCTATGGACAACATGATTTTGGCTACAGGTTCTGGGATGCAGAAAACAGAAAAATCATCAGAAGCAAGGACGTAGTCTTTAATGAAAAAGTGATGTATAAGGACAGTGTGCAGGAAAATAAGGCCGAGAAAAAGGAATTCGTAGAGTTGGAAGAGTTACCGGACATGGGTGTTACAGCGCCACAAGATGAGGCAGAGCCGCATACACCAGTTGTGAGGAGGTCTACTCGGGAGAGGAGACCCACGGTCCGATACTCACCCTCCTTACATTATCTACTACTGACGGATAATGGTGAGCCAGAGTATTTTGAAGAGGCATTACAGTCAGATATATGGGTTAAGTGGGAGCAGGCCATGGATGATGAGATGGACTCTCTTGAGTCTAATCGTACATGGGAGCTAGTCACTCTACCCAAGGGTAAGAAAGCTCTTCATAACAAGTGGGTTTACAGACTGAAGGAGGAGCACGATGGTTCGAAATGGTACAAGGCCAGATTGGTTGTGAAAGGGTTTCAACAAAAGGCAGTATCGATTTCACTGAAATATTTTCACCGGTAGTGAAAATGTCTACGATTCGCATGGTCTTAAGTATAGTGGCTTCAGAGGACTTACATCTAGAACAGCTAGATGTTAAGACAGCCTTTCTTCATGGGGACCTTGAAGAAGAGATATATATGCATCAACCGACAGGATACATGACACTAGGTAATGAGAACAAGGTGTGCAGACTGAAGAAGAGTCTATATGGCCTGAAGCAGGCCCCGAGGCAGTGGTACAAGAAGTTCGATAGTTTCATGTCGGGAAACGGTTTTAGGAGATGTCATGCAGACCACTGTTGTTACTTGAAGAAGTTTGATAGGTCATACATCATCCTTCTTCTGTACGTTGATGATATGCTTGTGGCTGGCTTAAGCATGGAAGACATCTCAGATCTCAAAAGACAATTGTCTAGAGAATTTGCCATGAAGGATTTAGGAGCTGTAAAACAAATCCTAGGCATGAGAATAAAGCGTGACAGGGAAAACAAGAAATTAGTTTTATCACAGGCAGAGTACATAGCCAAGGTACTTGATCGATTCAATATGGGAGGTGCTAAGCCGGTTAGCACTCCATTAACTAACCACTTCAAGCTATCTAAGGAGCAACGCGTAAAGACGCTGGAGGAACAGGACTACATGGCTAAAGTCCCATACACGTCAGTTATTGGGAGTCTCATGTATGCTATGGTGAGCACGAGGCCAGACATTGCTCAAGCAGTGGGAGTTGTTACCAGGTTCATGAACAACCCCTGGAAGGAACATTGGGAAGCTGTGAAGTGGATCCTTAGGTACTTGGTAGGTACTAAGGACGTAGGGCTGTGTTATGGTGGATCGGAAATCAAGTTACAAGGCTACGTGGATTCAGATTTGGCAGGAGATATTGACAGCAGAAGAAGCACTACAGGTTATGTTTTTACTCTAGGTAGTGCTGCAGTCAGTTGGGCCTCTCAGTTACAAAAGATAGTATCTATCAGTACGACAGAAGCAGAATATGTTGTGGCTACAGAAGCATACAAGGAGATGGTGTGGATGCAAGGTTTTATGGAAGAGTTGGGTAAGAAGCAAGCAGATTGCAAGCTGTACAGTGACAGTCAGAGTGCAATACACTTGGCTAAAAATTCAGCCTTTCATTCAAGAACCAAGCATATTGCCATCAGATATCACTTCATACGTTCGTTACTGGAAGATGGATCGATTGCTCTGGAGAAGATTCATACAAGTGAGAATTCTGCGGATATGCTGACCAAAGCGGTCACAAGGGAGAAGCTGAAGCTATGTTCAGCTTTGATTGGTCTTCAGGCTTAAAGATGGGGAGGTAGTGTACTCTGGATGAAGAAGACAAAGGTTTATGGAAATGTGTCTCCAAGTGGGAGATTGTTGAGAAGTAGAGTCACATCTGGGGCCGCCCACGACCAGTCGAGGTTGCACGGATTTCGTGTCGCAAGTCCTTTCGCAACTGGGATGCGGAAAGGGAAGTTGCTAAAACTATAAATTGGGGTCCCTAGGGCTATTCTAGGTTAAAAGGTGAATTCTAGGAAATTATTCTAAGGTGTGGGCAAGGGATTTTCTCTATACTTCCAAGAGAGAGGTTAGTATATTGCCTTGTAATCTTCGTTTCTCTTCATAGTGGAATTTTGCATCCGTGGTTTTTTACCCTAGTTTGGGGTTTTTTCACGTATATCTTGTCTTGTGGTTTGTTTTGGATTGCTTTGATCTATTTCTAGTTTATATTTCTTCCTGTCTATCGTTTGTGGGTGAGGCCTTAGATTGGATCTAGAATCACTGCGTTGTTGACGTGCTGCGCAACAGGTTTGACGTCCACATTGTAAGAGCAATGATGGTTAAATGTCCGCATTGTAACTCTCCCTAGGGTCCATTGTTAGGCCCATACTTGTTGTGTGTAAGCCGTCTAGGCCCATCTTCGCTATGAAGATAGCTCAGCACCATATACCATGCTTAGTATAACTCCATGAGTCATGCCCATATGCATCATATGTATGCTTAATATGAGGAACGATTGATCATAGTATATGTCATTGGGTAGATTGTTTATGGGACTCACTGATAGGAGTTGTCCACATGAGCGCGCGATACGCGCAGGATTGTTGTATGACTGGACAGTGTGATTCATGCATCTCGCATTTGTGTGACATGATCATTGTACGCCCTAGCGACATTAGGGTTGTGGCCTCCACAGGCACATCATGGATGGCTGGATTGGATACTGAAAATATTGCCTCTAGCACTGTGGCCACATACGATGTCCTTGGGTGAAAGTCTCAGAACCTTTTTGGTACCAGGAGATGCTCCAACGTCTAGACCGAGTGGATACATGAGCGTACGTGTGCCGAATACCAGTAGGCCGCGTCTCCCACTGTGTCGTGGTCAATTGGAAGGGGGTGTGGCCTTATCCGCCCGAGTGAGGGGGCTGTAAGCTAGGCTGAGTTTGACTAGCTCGTAAATGGGTCCGCTATCGACGAGTCGGGTAGGATTGACAGACTATTGGTTAGGCGAATAGTATGGTCTCTTCCACTTGCTAGGCTATGCGGGTAGGGAGGCAGCAGTCAGTGTAGAGTGTACTAGACCCCGGTAATATCAAAGAGGGGAACTATACTGAGATATATACTTGATGAAGACTGGCATGCTTACGTTGCATCTTGCATATGACATTTGGCTACGCAGGCCTTGCATCACATGACCTTGGTATGGCCGATAGCATTCATGCCTTACATCAAATAGCCTTGGTACGACTGATAGTATTCATGGATTTACCTGCATATTTCCACATACTCTGATATTGCATACTTGGCACTTGCCTTGCGCATACACTTACACCACCCTCTAAGCTTTTCGTAAGTTTATTAACGACCGTTGCGTGCAGGTGACGTTGGATCGGAGCAGCACTGAGGCAGGAGCGTATAGCTGTGCTTTTGGAGTTTCGATATCTATATTTGTATTTCCCTTTCCACATTGTACTCAAATTTTTTGATATAGTGGATATGTGGTGATGTTATTTTGTGACTTGATTATGCTTGTGGTTATGCTCCATTACAAAAAAAATTATATTAAAAATCCTCCTTGTAGGATCCCAGGATCGGAATCTGGCATATGGGTGCCAGGAGCCGAGAATGGGGCACTACGGAGGCTGTCAGCGTCGGATTCAACAATCGGGAATTCTGTGAGCCCAGTTTTTGAGTTTAGGGCGTGACACAAAGTTGAATGATATTTTGATTGCATGGACGTGTCAGAGTATAAAAAGGTGAAATTAATAGCGTTTAAATGAAAATTTGGTGCTTTTGCATGGTGGGAGCAATTACAACTCTCACGTGCCCGACAGAATAAGGCGCACATCTCATCATGGCCATGAATGAGACGCCTTCTTCGATCACGATTCCTTCTTGGTGATTACGAGCAGGTATTGTTCCTACAATACCAAAATCGCTGACAGGGGAATCGAACCGTCACAGACTACATCAAAGAATTATAACAGTTTGCAATGCGAAACGATCTGTCAGAAACCAAATCACAGAAGGTAGCACGATTTATAGGTGGATTACGATCGATGATTCAAGACCGAGTCTAGATTCACCTAGTTAGGATCGTGGATGAAGCAGTTCAATTGGAAGGTAGGGTAGAAATGCAACTTGTAAGAATTCCTACTCGGCCTTATCCTTCAACTCGACCCCTGTGACGGGTCCCACACATGATCCAGTGTTGGCACAAGGAAAAGAACCAATAAGAGGATGCCATCAACCTCCTACCACCGCAAATCGTGATATGAGGAGCAGCTCATCTAGGTCTCAACATGTAGCACCCACAACAGCAGGCTCGAGTAAGATTCCAAATCCTTACGTTTGACCAAGGTCGAACAATTGTTACCGCTATGGCCAACCCGGCCACTTATCAAACACTCATCCTCAATGCCACGCAACCCACTTGACCATAAATGAAGGGGGCATTGAAGGTGGGGCTGCAAGAGAAGATCCTGACTTTGATGAAAATGAACAAGCCACTGAGAAAGGAGCAGATAGCGATAAATGGACGGGTGAGGATTATGGCGAATCTCTAGTCATGAGGTGATTACTGTACACCCCACAGAAAGAATTACATCCACGGCGACACAATATATTATATATGCAGTGGACCGTCAACTACAAGCTATGTGAAGTAATCATAGACAGTGGCAGTAGCAAGAACATCGTCTCAAAAATGATTGTGGATAAATTGCAACTACCAACGATAAAACATCATTCCCCGTTCTCAAATGGCTGGATAAAAAATGTGAACGAGACCAAGGTAACTGAACAATACACTGTCTCATTTTCAATTACTAAAACTTATAAGGATCAAATATTTTGTGACATGGTCGATATGGAAGCAAGCCACATGTTACTCCGTCAACCATGGTAGTTAGACTGTAATGTGACCCACCGAGGACGAGACAATGTTTATGTCTTCGTTAAGGATAGTCGAAAGATAATCCTTGGCCCTATGGCAACAGAGAACCACCCTAAAGCTTCTAAAGTGGAGGGGAGTTCACTCATGACCATTCGGGATTTCATGGAGGAATTCAAGGAAACCGGTGAGGTATATGTTGTAGTGGTGAAGGGCGAGGAATCGGAGCCCTCAAACATTCCTCCAAGTTTAAGGCTACTGTTAAACGAATTCAAAGAAGTTTAGCCTAAAAATTTAACCGATGGATTGCCCCCTATGAGGGACATCCAACATCATATGGACCTCGTCCCTAGGGTTAGCCTGCCCGACCGCCCTCACTATCGGATCAATCCGAAGGAGTGTGATATACTTCAAGGGTAGGTGGAGTAATTGATTCGTAAGCGTATTTTAAGAGAGTGCATGAGCCCATGTATCGTGTCAGCGTTATTAACGCCAAAAAAAAAAAATGGGAGCTAGCGCATGTACATCGACAGTCGGGTAATCAACAAAATTACCATCAAATATTACTTCCCAATACCGTGATTGGACGACAAGCTCGATATGCTAGAATGGACCAAGGTGTTCTTTAAGCTAGATCTGAGGAGAGGGTGCCATTAGATTCGTATCCGATCAGGTGATGAGTAAAAAATGACATTCGAGACCAAGAAAGGGTTGTATGAGTGGCTAGTCATGCCCTTCGGTTTATCGAACGCACCAAGCATTTTGATGGGTTTAATAAATTAAGTGTTAAAACCGTTCACTGGCCGATTTGTAGTAGTATATTTTGATAACATCCTAATATATAGCCAGGATGAGACAGAGCATAAGGAACATCTAAGGCAGGTGCTTCGGGTCCTACAAGTTAACAAGTTGTACCTCAACTTGAAGAAGTGTAGTTTTTTAACAAACGGCCTATTGATCTTAGGATTTTTTGTAACGTCCATAGGCATCCGTGTGGACAACGAAAAGGTGTAAGTTATTAGGGAATGACCGATCCCGATAAACATTCATGAAGTGAAGAGTTTCCACGGGTTGGCGAACTTCTATCGTCGATTTGTTCTGAATTTTAGCATGATAGTCGCACCTATTACAGATTGCATGAAAAATGGACCGGTGAGGCTGACAAGAGCTTTTATGAGATTAAGCATTAATTATCCACAACACCGATCTTAGTTCTTCCTAATTTCGATAAGCTGTTTGAGGTTGAGTATGATAGTTCATATGTCAGAATTAGATGAGTATTATCACAGGAAGGCAGGGTGGTAGCCTTCTATATCGAGAAGCTCAAAGAAACCTGAAAGAAGTGATCGACGTATGAGCTTGAACTGTACGCAGTTGTGGCAACTTTATGGACTCGATTTGATACACGACTTCAGTTCAGCAGTGCTTACCACCCATAGACTGATAAGCAAACTGAAGTTGTGAATTGTACGTTGGGAAAACCACCTTCGATGTATTTCAGGTGAAAAACTGAAGTAGTGGGATTTGACCTTCTATCAAGCGGAGTTTGCATTCAACAATATGGTGAACCGCTCGACAAATAAGTCCCCATTCCAGATTATTTACAGTCGAGTACCTCGCCACACACTTGACTTGGTCCCTCTGCCTAAGCTCCCAGGCATGAGTATTGCAGCAGAACATATGACAGAAGATCATGGGCATTCATGCGGAGGTGTAAACCAAGCTACATGCCTCGAACGAGAAGTACAAGGAGCAAGTAGACAAGTATCGGTGACAAAAAGTGTTCGAGGTGGGCGACCACATTATGGTCCATCCACACAAAGAGAGATTTCTGACTGGGACCTACAACAAATTAAAGAATAAGAAGATTGGACCGGTACCGATCATTCAAAAGATCAATGACAATGCTTATGTTGTTGATCTTCCGAATGACATGGCGATCTCACGGACTTTCAACGTCGCGGACCTGACCGAGTATCGTGAACCAAAGCAGGACAAGAATGAAAGTACCCTGGTTTGTCAATTAGCGTGAGTGTTGAGTCAGTTCATCTACAAAGCCTGATAGGAAGATCAATTCAAGCCTCCGTCTGCCTCAACCGAATGTGTGCAAGCTCGCCACAGGTAAATTTAAGCCTCACATCCCTTGTCCCAAATCACAAGGTATATTAAAACCATTAAAAATAAAATAGAACATCATAGGGTTTTTGGGTTAGAAAACGTTTTTCAAAATAGAAAAATTCTCTAAGTTTTCTTGCCCTGTCGATTATATCGATACATATCTCGATATGATCAACCTGCGCTGTCGAGTTCTCGATGCTCCATCAATACCATCGAAAAGAGGACCAAAAATGTCCAGCAACCTCATAACATATCTGGACGAATTATCGATGTATCGATACACCTATCAATATCATCGATATTCAAATCTCGAGTCTATCGAAATTGACTCGATATTATCGACAGACAGATTTTCGGCGCCCCTTTTTTTTAAAGAAAATTTCAAATTCCTTCGATATATCGATGCTCCTTCCGATATTGATGCTCCTTCCGATATGATCTGAAATCAAATATCGATAAGATTGGAAGTCCATCGATGATATCGATCGAGGGCGCACATTTCTTCCAGCAAATATTTTAGGTTGGTTTTTACTTTGATCAGGGGTCATTCGAGGAAATCGATATTCATATGCCAATGATATCGAGGCCGAGTCGATTGGATTAAGACTGGACACAATCTGTCCAGCGAGCTTATTAGTAAATCTATAGGATTTATCGATCCCATCAACACTACCTTCGATAGCATCGATATGCAAATTCCAATGACATTGGCTAACCCTCGATCATATCTTAAAAACCTGAAATCTTTCAAGTCAAGTCTCTCTCATTTTTCAGGTGTCGATGGATCGAACCTATCATCGATGGAATCGGAGTTCGAAATCCGATGACATCGACAATTGGTTTTGATTCATCGACCAGCTGACAAAAGGTTTCAAAAGCATATGACTTTGAGTTCGAGTCATCGAGCAGGCCATCAATGCTATCGAGAGTATACGCTCGATGATATCGAGTCTGCTCAATGATATCGAACTCAGTCATAAATGTGATTGTTTTATATCCGTTGGAACCTTTTGCCTATTTATAGAGGACTTGTCTATTGTTGCTGGGAGAGAAAGTAGAGAGAGCTTTTGAGTGTTTAACCTTAAATCATATACCTAAAGCCCTTTCTCTCAAGGAAGTTCATCCTCCAATCCACCTTCACCATTGATATTCAAAAGAGTGGATTGGGGAATGAACTTCCGCATTCAAGGATCCTCCAACTACTACCTTAATGGCAAATCATTAAGCTAAGATGCCTTGAATGCTTAGATGATTGGAACCACTCTATCTTTCTTATAGGAAAACCTTTTGAGAGTTGGATTCCATCATAACCTTGACCCAACCCGTCACCATATATCGGTACATCTTTTTGTGTTGCGGATCAAGGGAGCAGAAGACTCTTCGTCAACAAGGAGGAGAAGATCTTCGGCATTGTGTTAATCGGGACTCATCAACTTATTTGTAAGTATCTAGAGTCCAAGAGGACACTTGTAATCATTCCTTTTTAGGATTGGGTCTTAAGTAGTTCTCACCCTTTGAAGTCCTTAAGGAGGCCTCCGACAGGAGTGTACGTAGTGGGTGCGTTGTGTGGACCCTTGCTCTGTGGAGAGCATAAACATCTAGTTGAAGGTGAACCAGCAAAACCTTAGGTTTGAGGTCAACCGCTGTAAAACCTTGGGTTTGAGGTGAACCGTGTAGAAACCTCCGGTAGGGTCTTATGGAAGATCCTTGGTCAGTGTGCCTAAAAGTGGGTGCGTTGTGTTGACCCTTGCTCGTGAGAGCATAAACAGTCAGCCTCAGTGTAGCTTATAAAGGTTGAAGGTGAACTTGATTTAAAACCTTAGGTTAGAGGTGAACCGCTGTGAAACCTCCTTAGTGAAATCCGGCACACTCAAGGGTTGAGTGCGTCTGCCGGGAGTGGAGTACACTGATCGTCGAACCACTATAAAAATGACCGTATTTGAGATTGTTATTCTTCTGATTGTGTGATTTGCTTCAATATTTACATATCTGAATATCTTAGATCACACCTCACACACTTACACGGTCATATCCATCATAAAATAGTTTGCATATTGTTTACTTATAAAAAGGTTTGTGATTGGATCCTCTACCGGGCTTGGAAGCCAGTAGAGTTATTTTTGAATTATTCTAATATATGTTTGTTGTTAGGATTAGTGTAATAGGATTTTAAAATAAATCATAAAAACTTTTAAAAGTCCTATTCACCCCCCTCTAGGACATATTGGCATATCCCGACTTCAACTAAAGCGGTCTTCACCGCAATTTCAGAGAACTGGATGATGTATTCTTTTGAAGTGGAGGGGACTGATGTACAACGGGTCGCGGACAGTTTCATGGCCAAGATGGATCAGAAAAGGCCCGATCGGAAGTGGATGTGATCCTGACCGTCAGACTTAAAACGGACGTATCTCGCAAACCGGAATGAGCTATCGGACGTACCATATATGATTTTAGGGTAGGACGAGCTATTTTAGCCACCCAACTCTGCTACATCAGGTTACACATGCCGAATTTGCGAAATACCATTAGATCGACGGTCGAATCCCTATTTTAATTTCATTTTTATTATTTATAGTAAGTTTTATTTTGATTATAACTCTTCATCCGTTGTGCTTTAGGAGTTGCACCTAACATGAAAAATGCTTAGAATAGTCAGGGAAACATCATGGTTAAACCAAATAGGACACTTACTATTTTTAGCCGAAAACCATGCACACTAATAGGTATCACGATTGTCTATGAATAGTAAATTTACTATTTATAGTAAGTTGTGAATTCTAGGAGTTTTAGTTGTAGTTTAATTCCAAAACTTCTTCCATGGCTTAGTATCCCTACTTAAAGGGGTGTAAACTCATTTCTTTATTCATCAATCAATTTATGAATTTTTATGAATATTATTTTTATTTTTTTATATTTTTTTCTCATGGATTCGAGAATTCCCTGGCATTAGTTGAGAAAAGCTTCATGGATTCCAAGTAGTTATCCTTGAGGAAGACGGTGATCGACCTCATCACGCACTCTTGAGCAAGGGACTCAGATCGGAACGGAGGCCAAATTGACTTACGAATTGAGTCCTTTAGAGGTTGGGTCGGGCTGATTTTGACCCTGAACCTGACACAACCTGCCCGACTTACACCTGCATTATATAATAAGCATGTGCTCTAATATAAGCGAAAGTAAAACGAGGAGCCGTTACTCTTGCTATTCCTTGCCCTCTTTCGTGGGGAATTAACCTCCACACCCACATCAATCTACAGGGTAGCTTTTATTTACGTGTGCTTGAAGAAGGATGTGCATGGCACATTGACGGAGCTGCTTTGACCTGATGGGAATGTAGCCGCAATGACATGTACGACATTGTACCTCCAATAGATTTTGCCGATTGGATCTCGATGGAGTTATTTTATTTCACCTGATTGGATTCAATAGGTACCGGAGACCTGACCCCAGCTGAATTCGGAAGCGGATTAGCTGGTGTACCAACACACCAGCGTGACGTCAGTAAGTTCTGTGGGTCCCATCATGAGGTATGCTTTATGTCCAAACCGCTCTATCCATTTGAAGAAATTGTCTTAATGTTTGAGCTGAAAAATAAGACAGATGTAACGATCAAGTGGACCACACTGCAAAAGCAGCAGGGGATTGAACGTCTAGCATTGAAACCCTTTTGGGTCACATAAGTTTTGGATCGTTATGATATATTTTTTTTTCCATCTTCATTCATGACTTCGTGACCTTACGAATAGATTGGATGGAAAATAAATGTTATGGTGGCCCTACAAATATTTTAACCGTGAAAATCATTATATCCACTGTTGTTTACAGTAGGTTACAGTGACACCCAGGTCCATAGCTCAACTGGCAGATTGAGTGGAGATACTTCGTTTCAACACCTGAGGTCCTGGTATCAATCCGTGGCGGGGGTGGCTAACATGGAGTGTGTGTGCTGACATGGGTGTGTATTAACAAGCTAACCCAGGAAAAAAAAAAAAAAGTGTGGTTACAGTGTGGTCCATTTGAACTTTGGACATGATTCAATTTTTGGCTCATGCTCTAAAATGATCACGAAAAATGGATGAACGGAGTGAATCTAATAAATACATCATTTTATGGCCCATGTAACTTTGATCTCCTTTGAATCGTTTGTACGACTTGGAAGTCGAGGAGCGCTCGTCTTCGCACGACACGTACCCACACCAGCTATATCGCTGGTGTGTGGTACACCAGCCAATCCGCTTCCGCTGAAATCACTTTCTAAGCAAAGATCCAAACCCGACCCGAATTTGAAACGGTTTTTCGAAAAAGGAACCAGAACCATCTAAACCAGGTCAAGGCTGTTTGGTACATGTTGCAAACCATATACAGGTTTAATTAGAGACCACATTAATTAAATTATCTATAAAAAAAAATGATTTCTCCTAATTAACTTGGAGACGTTTTTAAAACGCATTTCTGCCATTGCGGGGGACACTTGTTAGATCTATGCATATGCGAGCCACACGTATCACTGATCAAATCCATTTGATTGGGGAGACTGCATCATGAACATGCCATGTACCAAAAATAGGATAGCACACCTGTTTGACTTTCTTTTCTTCTTTTTTTTTAACCTACTTTTTTCATATGAGTTTGATTTCCCTGATTAATGACCAAAATTATTTCTGGTCCATGGAATGTCCACCCTCTACCTCACCTAATGAATGATCTGAATACATGGCACGTCTGAATCATTAGTTTGCTTAATTTTCTTATGCCTTAAGTAGCTTATTTAATTTCTACTTACTAAAAAATATACTTGTTAGTCAAAAAGTTTTTTAAAAAAAAGTTTATTTAGTTTTGGACATTACACAGGTAGTTGTTAAATCTCTTTGTTAATCTTCTCCTCTCTCCTCTTCCATTTTTTGAAATACCTTTCATTAAAATCTTTTTTTTTTTTTTTTTCTATTTTTTACTTATTCATGTGAGGATGTATTCAAATAGGCCCTATGTCTGAATATGTACCATTGGACTTCTTTTCTGGCTGCCAATTTTTTTCCATACAGGTTGTACCTGTCTAATTAAAGGACCAACATTATTTTGGTCCATGAAATGCTCAGTGTAAATTAACTACCTGACGAATGATCTGCTCTGGCATGTTTGCTATCCAACCGAATCTATGACATTCCCTCAACATGTCTACAACATCTTCTCTTAAGGAGTTAGTGGTTGGCTCACAAGAGTTTCAACACAAGGTCATGGGTTTGGGCACTCATTGCAGTGAAACCATTGTGGTGTGAGTGCAAGTGTAAGGTGGACTTGAGACATGAGGACCTTCTCACGCACATGGTTGAATTTCTACGTGTAAACAATCTTTGAAATGAATTTGGATTCTCTTTAATTTAGTCGAACTCTTCATAGGTTCGTTTAAAAAAAATAATCATAATTAATATGGAATTTACATTCCAGTACTTTTTTTCAAAATGATTTCAAACAGTTACCTCATCAATATGTATAACTATCATTCCACTACCGTCCATTACATTTCTTTCATGCCCAATGGGTTGCTTGCTTGGGTTGGAGCCTACCGTGGTGTTTATATAAAATCCATCATGACCAAGGGTGCGTCACTTCATGTTAGGCCATGAGCTCTAAAATCCCCCCACCCATGATTTAGATGCACCAAATGATTGGAAACAATATACATGGCAACAATCACCATCCAAACTCTCTCTTAGTATGTGGCCCTTTTGAACTGATTTTTAGACACCATGCCAAAATTTTGGTGTGGCATCTAATGCTTGGAGTGAGTTTCATATATTCATCATGATGGGCCCTGTAAAAATCAAGGGTGGATGTCTCCTTCTCAGTAATTTTCTTTGGTGTGGCCTACCTGAATCACAAGTCAACCTGATTTTTTGTATCTAGCCTAAAATGTAATTACGCAAGTAGTGGTTAGAGTGGATTTCACGCGACCACCATGGTGGGCCCCGCCAAAAATCAAGTTCCAGCATGCCTCTCAAACTATACAAGAGTGATTGTTTAATGAAATCGAATGGAAGGTTCGCTCTTGATTTTGTTGAGCTCACTATGATGTTGATGAAAGATCCACTCCAACCAGTAAATATTTAGTCTCATATTAGGTCAGAGGCAAAATAGAATGACTTGTGACTCTAGCGGGCCACACCAACCTAAACAATTAGGTGAGAAACATCCACCCTTTATTTTAATCAATGGCTTGAAAAATATGGATGGACAAGATTGTTACAGACTGTTTGATATATGTTTACTAGACAGCATGTTTTTACGAAAGCAATTCTCAGTTAACAGGTCAGGACTTGTTTGGCAATGCTAATATAAAGTGAATCAATTCTACAATTCCGGAAAAATAGATCATCATTTTAACAATACCAAGTAGGCCCTCACTTTCTAATCCAAGGGCTTCCCCGTTGAATGTGGATCAGGTAAGAAGTATGGGTTCACGGTTCAGGACTTGTTTGGCAATGCTAATATAATTTAAATCAATTCTGCACTTACGTAGAGAAAGATCATCATTTTAACAATACCAAGTAGGCCCTCACTTTCAAATCCAAGGGCTTCCCCGTTGAATGTTGATCAGGTAAGAAGTATCATCCTATTTCTGTGATTTGATTTCAAATTTGATCACGTGATTAATATGGGCATGCTAGAATTGAATTGCGGCTCAATTCAAACCAAACAACTACGACCCCAAGCACCAAGATAGGTAGAAATGTCGGAAACGACCTATATGTATCTCTTCAATATAGATAAAATAAAAGGAAAGTTCTTACAGTCGGTCACAGAGAATAACTGTAAAACACCTCTCTAGATAGAGAACTTTGCTTGATACTCAAATTGAATCTAACCTATGAGCATGGACTCAGATTACAGCTAAAGTTAACGATTATTTGATTCCTGCTATGGATTACACTAAGGAATGTAAATAGCAGGTACATGTAAGAATTACACTAAGGAACGTAAATGACAGATAATTAAAAGATAGATTTGGTTTGATTTGGTTTGGTTGGTATGATACGATTTTCCTATTGAATTGTTTATAGCCTTAACCTGACCATCTGGATGCTTCTCACGTTCTAATGGTTGCTATAACAATTTTGGAACTACTTGCTTTCATTGCTTCTAATCCTGTCATCTGTCTCGGTGATTGCTTTAGCATGACAATTTTTTCGCTGGACTACTTTCTCTTAATGGATGATGTGGCACTGCTTGATAAACACCAATTATATTGCTGCAAAATTCTTTTCGCATACCTCTAAAGATCTTCAAATACACCATGTAAATCCCTGATGGTTACATGCAACCTTCCTTGATTGGCTCTTGTATGAATTGTTAGAAATAGGGACAAACATTCCCCCCCCCCCCCCCCCCCCCCCCTCTGGGTAAAAGGTGAAAGCGACGTATGACCCCACATAAATACACCTGTTCTGCAGGACGTGTGTTGAGTGTTAAATATTGCATATTTCCCCTTATTTATATCTTAGTTTTATGAACATGATAATGCTAAATGGGTATATTTTATACATGTTTGTATTGCGAGGTGAGTCTAAGAGTTTGGATTAAAAAGAATGTTAAAAGCATAAATTTGATGCTCAAGAATCACCAAGGCAATGGATGGATCTTAAAAGACCAAAACTGAAGATTTCAAGACCTCAAGATTCAAGAAAACTAAGTGGAGAAAGAAGAAAATTGGAAGTACAAGGTACAGAAATTCACAGAATCTGAACTTATATGTCATCGAAGGCTGTTAGATGACATCAAAGTCAGTCTTCGATGACATCGACCACCGATAGATAACATCGAAGAATTACATGAAAATCAAGTTTTATTGCTGGACAAATTGGATGCATTTTCTCAATGACATTCGGTCGATGACATCGAAGCCAGTGTTCGATGATATCGATCATTGGTAGATGACATCGAAGAATTATATGAAAATTGAGTTTAGTTGCTGGACAAATTGGATACATTCGTCGATGACATCGAAGGTTGTTCGATGACATCCAAGCATTACGCAGATTTTATGCGGACTACGTAAATTTGAGGCAGTTTTATAAAATTAGATGGATAAGGCTATAAATATGGGTTTCTCAAGGACTTATAGGGATATCTAGGGTTACAAGCAGTAGAGCCAAAGGGTGCAGCAGCCTCCCAAGAGTTTGTCTTCTTTCTTTATTTATTTTTAATGGTTTCTTTTAAGGTTTTAGATCCAATCATGTCTATGGTTGGCTAAATCTCTTAGCTAGGGCTAAGAGGTGAAGCTTGTAGCGTGTTTGGATTATTTTCTTGCCTTGATTCTTGTTTTTGATAAACCTCATTAATTTCTAATTTAATATTAAAGGAATATTTTCAGTTTTCTATGATTTATTGTGACTTAAATTACAATAGATGCTATAATAGCTTTGGATATCTTCCTTGCCTATTTTGAGATTGTGAGATTGGTAAATCTTGTTGTTCACCATCATCTCTTGGGCATGGTAGGGTGATGGAATCCCTTCCAATCATCACAATTCTCCTCCATTGAGAATTAGGTCAATGAAAGTTCAGATTTGATTTAATTGCTTTATCTTCTAATTGAATAGGATAAGACTCCAACTCCAATTGTCTTTTGAATCAAAGTAAGGTAACATCCTGATAGCTACAAGTGGATCCTTGTCACTCTAGTTCCCACCTTTCAATTGATAGTTTTAATCAACATTATTCACAATTACTCTCTTTTATTCCAGATTTAGATTTAGATCTTCTTCTAGTTCTAGTTCTAATTATTTCAGAATACGTACAAGCTTAATCCATGTGGATTCGACCTCGGTCTTACCGAGTTATTACTACATCGTGACCCTATACTTAGGGTTGTGAACAACATGGCAACACCTCATTCACCGTCTCTAACTGAGATAATTCCAAATGTCGGTTCTAATTTCCCTTTTTCAAATAGAGAGTTATTCCTTTGGTGACGCATGTACAAGCATCATACCAAAGAAAAAAATAATAATGATGCCCTAATTAATACATTAGATTTTTTGCCGATATATACCTCATTTAAAAAATTTTAAAATTTAAAATTTAAAATTTAAAAAAAAAAAAAAAAAAAAAAAAAAAAAAAAAAAAACATTCTTCTTCTTCCTATGCTTTCTTCCCTATTCCTTCATCTCCAAAGCTCAAGCTAACCTTCTCATTCTAACAATGGGGGCTTGCTCATCTTTTGGTCTCCTAGCCTTTCTACAAGATGATCCGATAAATGTCTTAGATTGCCTCTTTGAGAAGTTTTCCAATGAAATTATTTTTAAATCACCCATTGGAGATTACTACTACTTGGGATCAGCTTTCTTTCCCAGAGTCAAGTTTAATGAAATTCGCTCACTGGACCCCTTCTTCCCAAACTATCCTAGCGAAACAATATTAATTCAAATTGAATCACTCCCAGAACCCTCCAATGCTCTAAAGAATCCAAGATCGTGGCCGAAATCCCTGCCAAGATAGGAAGATTGGTTCGATCGCATCGTTGGCCAATATGAAACTTCTTGGAGAGGGTCTAAAATCTATGAATGCATCAAACTGTCACTATAAGACCATTCATCGAATCCTTCTCTTCTTACCGTAACAATAATGTTCTAGATCCCATCCACCAACACATTCATCTTCAAATGAGGTCTTATGGGTTGTATGATTTTGGACATCTCTGCTCTTACTCAACTCCTTCCCTTCTATGAGGCAATCTTCCCAGGCTTCGTTCAGAAGGAACCAAAACATTTCACCAATAAGGCTGGCAAAGCCTATTCGTACTTCAAGCAAGTGCAGCACAAATATGCAGGTCCGGTCAAGTATGAAGAACACACGACCTTCGTGCTGCTCTGGATATGTTGTCATTTGATCTGTGTGAATGCTCTCCATATCACCACCGAGTACATCCAGCTGGCCAAGGTGCTCGCACAGGGTCAAAAACTTGCACTTACGCCCTTTTTGGTCAGCCACCTTTATAGAGGCATTTATGAAGTAATCACCAAAGGTCTATATCTCGGTGGAGGACCACTATGGCTCCTGAAAATGTGGATCTATGAATATTTCCACTCTACTCTTGTACATTCTCCCATCCCTTCTGATAATATTTATACTTCTTATTGTCATAGTGTTATTCATTGTCCTTAGAAAATCTCACATATTCTAGTTACATGGACTCCTTATTACTTCCTCTCAATAAAGATAAATGCAATCAAACTTTTACCCATTTTCTAATCAAAGAATTCAGCCAAGCTTGGTTCACAGGACATTTTGAAGATAATGATGGACAATCAGCATCTCAGATGCTGCTCGTCAAGGAAAGTTACCTCATCTGCAGCAATCTTCCCTATGGTGGTAATATAGATAATAGAAAAAATGCCAAGGCAGGAATCGCATAGTATTTTACGAATTTACTTGCTCGACAATTCGGTCTCGTTTAATGCATTCCTTACCCATTCATTCAGCAAATTTGCAATCACCCTCCTTTCTCTTGGCCGATTGTCGATAAAATCAATATCTATCGTTCCATTCATTCTGCTTTCCAAAATACTAGTATGGCCTTCGAGCTTCCCAACTTCCCAAACTAACCTCGAATAATAGATACTTTGTCTGACTAGTGGGAGAGCCATTACCAACGATTGGTCAATAAATCTCCCAAACTCGTCATTGCTCAGCTCTATTCCTCAACGGAGTTGGGAGGAAAGAAAATAACGACATCCTAATTGGCCACTAGTTCCAGCCGAAAAATAAATAAACCGAAGAATAAACCAGTTGATGCCACTACCGCGGCAGCTCCTGTGACCAAGGCAGCTTTGAAACCAAAATGCTAAAAAGTTACGGTGAAAGGACATATTCTCCAAAAGTTTCTGCCTCGACCATCTCTGCTCACTCCCAAGAGGATTCTCAACCTAGGAGCTCCTTTCGGTCTGGCTCCACAGCCTCCTACTCTAGTCATTGCTCGTATTGACTCGGCTCCACAACCAGCAATGAATCAGCCAACATCGATCACAACACATGATCGAAAACAATCAGGTACTTCCTTGGACAACATCGTATCTTCTTTCGAAACATATTTCAAAACCAAATACTGACCATGGCTCTCCATTGAAGCCTACGCCAAAGAAATTGAGGAAGGCCTCAAACGCATGAAGACGCTCATTATAATCATTGCTGGAATAAATGGTGTCAGGATATAGAGAGATCGAATGATCGTAATCTCCCTTTTGATGATAAATATCTCACTCCATACCACCCTAATCCGCCACTATTCCCAACTTTTACTTGAGTGATGACAAAAATCTTAAGAAATTCCCAGTCTATGGACAATCGATTCATCACTGTCGTTGTCCGTTTGGATTTAGGTGGATGTTATTTTCATTTTCATATTTGTTCACATCTTCCTTATCGTTTTCTTTTTAACTCTATTTTTATTATAGTTACACGAGAGCTATCAGTCGAGGAAAGGCAAGCTGTCCCTGAATCGATGCTTCAAAATGTTGAACCAGTTGTCGTGGCCATGAAAGAAATAGAGCAGCATGCCACTGACTTTGAAGGGCTAGTTAGCAACAAAATTCTCCATCTTCCTCCTGTTTAAGAGGCAACGGTTGTCGAGACAAAGATTGTTCAAACGATCAATCAACCTCAATCGCCCAAAATTATCATGGACTAGGAAGATGGAGAGGACGATGATGATCATCCCTTCTGCCACTCCCTAGAGCTTCCCAAAAGCCTCCTCTTCCCAATCTACTCCATCATTTGTGCAACAAACATCTCCAGTCTTGGGAGCTTCCCTTGACGAAGAACCGCTTCAGTCGTGCACATCATGCGAAGTCATCATCCTTGACCATGCAATGGTAGAAATTCAAGCGGCCAATGTTTTTGTTCCTCACTCAGAATTGGCTCCTAATCCAGTGCTAGTATCAGCTGATGGTGCTCCAGCATCGACTACTGAAGAGTTGCTTCCAATTGAAGACATCATTTTTTAACTCCGATA
This sequence comes from Magnolia officinalis, assembly GCA_021015155.1. Taxonomy (NCBI): domain Eukaryota; kingdom Viridiplantae; phylum Streptophyta; class Magnoliopsida; order Magnoliales; family Magnoliaceae; genus Magnolia; species Magnolia officinalis. The sequence continues at coordinate 28,523,483 of JAJHSJ010000010.1, read as the reverse complement.
AGTCCTCAACAGTGACATTTTTGTGGCTGAGTCTCCTGCGCCCTCTATCGAGTTACAACTTCTCCAGGAGGAAATCCAATCACTCGTATGCTCGGGGGTATCAGAAATTGCATCAACCAAACTGATTGAAAAACTTACCAAGTTGACTGACCATTATCAAGTCTTCTATAGGAGTCTCAAGGCCAAACTGTCAACACTTCGGGATTTCTTGGACCTGATCAAGGAAAATCATGAGCTCTACATTATAATCGACCACCTTGAATCTGAGCGCACGAACACCACTTCCCAACTAGTTATAGCTAGCGATGTTGTTGTAAAACTTTCGGCCAATTATGAAGCATTGAATCTGAGGCAAAGTTGGAGGACATGATCGTGCAGATCGTCATTCTGTAAGCACAACTAATGACGTTGAAGAGGAATTTTGGGGATGAGAGAAATGAGTATATTCAGAAGAAGAAGGCAATTAAAGACCTGACTCTTTTTGCCAAAGCACAAATGGAGGCATTCGACCAGGTTAGACTGGCGGCCTTGAAACATCAGACCGTCTTGGCTAGGTAGAAGGGGAGATAGGAAGAAGTAGAGGTTGTATTCGCAGGGTTTTCTACTTTTGAATTTTGGCATTTTTCATGTACCCGCTTTTTGTATTCATCCATACAATCGGCCATTGCGCAATTTTATTTCCTTGGCCATCTTTCACTTGGTGTTTTTGTCTTTCTTCTAATTCTTGCAATGCATATAACTAATTGATGATGTGGCACACAGAAAACAAGGAGTCATGTGCTACCTTGGACAAAATAATTGCCATGACGGCTACACATTCTTATATTTCCAGGAATATGAAGCGTCATTGCATGTCATAACTACCCAGGATACTCCAAATGTGGGGAAGGTGTAGTCTCCTATATAAATAATGATAGGCTTCTTTCTGCAACTCACTGAAACGCATTTTTACCTAAACTCAAAGGTCTTATTGATATAGCCCTCAACCAACCTTCTACCTCTTTCCTTAGTTAAGCTAAGGCCTACTTGAAGGAGATCTTCAACTACAGCCAATGCTCCCTCCTATTTAACACCAGCTTCTTCATCAAGGAGGCTTTTGAGGGTGTTGAATTTGATGCTCCTCTAGGGGAGATTCTAAAAGTACTAGAGAAGTTCCACTACCTCGAGGATCGATATTTTCAACTTGAATTCGAGTCCCGGAGAATTGTTGAATACCTGAGACAGCAATCGGATGATCAAGAAAAGTCTTGTCTTGTGGGCAATGCTTATGATATGGCATAGAACGACCATCTCCAATGGAACATGGTGCATCAGTTCAACCGCACCTTACTCTAAGTCATTCAAGCACAACGCATTGAGCTCATGGAGGACATCAAAGAGAAGGAATGTGCTTATGTTGCACAAAGTCCCAGAAAATTGCTAAATACCTGAGACAACAATCCAATGCTCAAGAAGATTCTCGTCCTGTGGGCAGTGCTTATGAGAGAGCATGGAACAACCATCTCTAATGGAACAGGGTGCATCAGTTCAACCGCACCTTACTCCAAGTCCTTTAAGCACAATGCACTGAGCTCATGGAGGACATTAAGGAGAAGGAATGTTCTTATGCTGCATAGAATCCTTCTATTCTAAGCGATCTCCTTGCTTTCATAGACTCTCATATCGTTGATTACAAGAATCAGTTGCGGGTGAGCTTCGCTAACAAGAGAGAGGCTGAAAGCAGAGTCTCCTCGATCGACATTCACGTAAACCAACTTGTACACTTCCTACCCATCTTCGTGGAGGAATGGTCTAAATGAAAACTATTGAAGGAAGTTGTGGAGGCTGAGAAGATGCAAATCATTCAAGAGTTTGAGGGATAAAGACAACATATGCCTGAACTGTCTTTCTCGGCTGATGGTCGTTTGTTTTCTTCTTTTCTCATTTCATGTAATCGGTTGATGGCCCGTTCTTACTTTCAATAAACTCATCACATATTACTATAGAATGACATCATTTCCTATGGGATATCAACATTCAAAATATAAGGCATCAAATAATGGCAATAGTACTGCGATTGGTCGTATCCAACCCATAATACTTGGCCGATGAGAATTTTTTGGCTGAATGCATCATTAGATGAAAAGAAAAAGGACCCAAATCATTGTCTTTATCGACACTTACCTCGTTGGCAGATCATATGCAAAGAAATGTTGTTAATCGCGGCACTGACCCTTCTCCCTCGATCATATCGATCAATGGCACATTCTAAGTTCAGTTGTTATACCTAGTACTTGCCATTATTTTTTCTTTTTGTAATAAATGCTTGGCTGATGGGGCGCGTAAACGTAAGGAGATTTGTGTCATTTTCTAAGGAATTGACATTATTGTGACCGCCCGTTCCACTCTCCTTGGAATACGATCGGCGTCGCACCCTTTTAGTTATCCCAACCACCACAACTCGTTACTCACAATCATTAAATGTCTCTGACAAAGTTTATAAAATCATCATTCTTCATTTAGCCACCTACACTCCTCTACTTCTGCTAACAAACATCGAGACTTCATGTCTTCTTCAATCTTCCGCTCACAATCAATGGCCCTTCTTAAGGAAATCCTCACTGTGGGGATTGAGTATTTCTCTCAATCCCCCTCTCCTTCATAACATTTACCCTTTTGTTAGAAATGCTATAGAAGCATCTCGATCTGACGAACCTCTCTAAGAAATTTTAGAGGTCCTGATGAAATTACAACACCTTAGGGATACTTATTTCAAAGCCGATATGAAGATACAAAAGCATGACAGTCTGATAAGGAAGTGGTCTGCCATTCACGCGGAATCCAAAGCTCTCTCAGCTCGATATATATGATCCTTCATGGAGTCATCACCTCCATTGGACCCGTTAGCACAATTTTAACAAGGCCATGTTGTAATCACAAGAAGCCCAGTGCAACGAGCTGGCTAATGACCTCTTCGAGACTGCACATTTCCATCTAAACAGGGATCGACCAGACTCCCACGAGCTCCTGGCCTTCATCAACTCTCAAATTAACCTTTATCGAGCTCGATCGCAAGAGAGTGGCGCTCATAAGGAAGAAGCCAACAATGAGGTTGTCGTAATCGGCCGCCGCATCGATGAAGTGATAAGCTTCCTCAACTGGCTTTCGTTCAAGAGACCATCATGGAGGAGTAAGCAGGCACTGGCCAATGAGGCTTAAGCGTCAGGACTTAAGGAGTTTAAAGAGATCTAAGCGACTTATATCTGAATATCTTGATTGATCGATTGCGCCTCCTTATTGCACACAAATTTTTATTCTTATGTATTTTTTACCAGCCAACGGCCTAAGTACCTTCCCGCAGTAATAAAATCTCTTCTCTCTATTTTTATTTTTATTTTTTAAATCAAGGGTAAGGAGCTTATCGGTTCCCTTTGTATTACTCAACTTGACCCTGCACTGTTTTCCCATAAGGAGGGATAATAGGCCTTTAAGAATTAGCCGTTAATTAGAGTTTTTACAACCTTTACTTCCTTGATGCGCATAATATAAGCTCCACCTTGAAGGACTTGGATGACAACATAGGGCCTATCCCAAATGGGTGTGTAACGCCCCGAACTTTTCGATACTGAGTATTGAAAGTTCTCGAGCGTTACCTTAAGATTTAACCTACTATGTACATGGGTATAGTATCAATCTAGCTGACATAACCATTTGGGATGATCTCCATATGTAGATCAAGCCATGTAACAGTAAACTTCAAGGTAAAACTCTCCATCATGTGATCTAATGCACGTGGCTTCCCTTAAAGGAAATTGATGAATAACACCTTATCTATAACAATTTAGATATACATTCTTGTGTATCATGTCATCCCCACGCCATGTCGGCCAAAGTCAGTGTGACCCAGGTCAGTATGGCTTGAAGCATCATGTCAACCCCAGGCCATGTCGGCCAAAGCCACCTCGGCCTCCCATTGCACATCTCCAATGGTCTCGGATCTCTCCCAAGAGAGATCCATCTGAGGTTTTCTCCAAGAATCTTGGGCGATATCTATGACACGCTCAGACCCTTGAGATCTTCGTCAAAGATTTCGAAAGATCCTCCTACTAATCCAGGATCTGAATCCACCTTTAATATGCACCTACTAAATAGGGAGATTCCCTCTACGCCACCACCTCTCCTAAAGCTATAAATAAGGTACCTTTGATAGTGAAATATACGCACAATCTCTCACCCAAAACCCCTCGATACCACTAAACCTAGATTCCTGGCCTGACTTTAAAATTAGAGGGTCCCCAGCTTTAGACAGCGTCTCCTTGTCTTACCCCTATGCAGGTACTCAAAGGTCTAAAAAGAGTGGACCAGACTTTTGCATCAACAACAACTTTTGATATATATATATATTATATATATATATATATATATATATATATATATATATATATATATATATATATATATAATTTTTTTTCCATAGCCTAGTGGACACAAAAGGGTTTGGCATAGTTTATCTTAAAACTTGATAATTAAAATAAAATTAAGGAAAAAAAAAAAAAAAAAAACTGAAATTGAAATAGATATATCCACACCACCCATGCCAACCAAAATCCTAGCCCTTCAATTGGTGTCCCCAAAAACAGAAAACAGACATGTACATGATTATCAAATGCAACAGAAATTAGGAAAATAAATTCTAACCAACCATCAAGCCATCCATGATCAAGACCGCGTGATCATTACCACACTTACATGTTCCATAATCAGACGATGATGTCATGCCGAATGTGCCTAAGCAAAACGGGGATTACAATGTCAGGCGAGCTCAGCTGCGGCAAATGTCCATCCGAAGCCATGACTTCTACGATCGAATCGCCACCCAGATTGCGGTGGAGAAACTCGGCCACGACGACGGGGACGGCCAGATCTTTGCTACTCTGAAGGATGTGGCACGGGACCACTACCAACGGTAAAAACTGCCGCATATCGCTTTGAAATATGGTCTGGGCTACACTCAATGCAATGTCTGGCCGGATATTGAACAAGGTCCGGCTGAATTCCTGCACTGCGACCGAGTCCATGTCGCCACCGACAGCCAATGGCGCGAACCCTGAGACCCATGCCTTGTAATTGGATTGCATTGCATTGAAGAGCTGCTCAAGATCTTCTTGTTCGAATCCTCCGAAGTAATCAACGTCATTCAGATACCTGACCATGAACCACTTCTTTGGGTCACATGAGATGCAACAAGGTAAAGTAATCCGCAGGACCATCTGCAATCGTGGTCCTGAATCACCACTGGCAGATTTCATGTTCATCCAAGGTCCAAATTGAGATTCTTCTAGGGACCATCTGACAATAGCCAACATTGGACCCCACAAATGGACTGATCAGATGAATAGGCGATCTTAGACTTACATGCGAGGGGTCACTACGTTTGGCTCGCCCGATGGGTACAAAAGATAAGAAAAAAGATAGTACATACAAGGTTTCGGATTAGGTGCCGCCCTGGACTCACCAACACGGTGTGGCCCTGCCTGTGGGACCCACCTTGATGCATGTTCTGTATATCCATGCCGTCCATCCGTTTTTCCAGCTCATTTTAGTGCATGATAAAAAATAATAATAATAATAATAAAAGATTGGAGCATATCCAAATCTCAGGTGGACCACACCACAGAAAACAACAGTGATTGACCATTTAAAGGTTTTAAATTTGTACAGTGGGGCCCAGGAATCAGTGATCCAAGCCGTTTATATGATGGCCTATAGATGTGCAATCACCAAAAACTTCCTATGATGGGAGTTTCCAAACATTGAATATTTAGTGTTTTCTCAGTTAAATATGGACCAGCGCTCTTATTCTTTCCTAACTATCAATTTTCTCGTTCCAAATAGAAGGGTAGGGATTTTCCCATCTGAGATATTTTGGAGTGCAGGACATCAAAGTGGGGCCCATCATATGAACGGATTCGATAAGAGAAAACTGGTACAAGCTGGAAATCAAGCCATAGAAGCATGGTAAAACCAGTTCTAATGTTTAATAAAATATATGCGGTTACAATTTACAACCATTTTTTGGGCAGTGGCCAATTCAAGGGTAGGCCCCACAAAATAATTTTCAAAGGAGATGAGACTGAGCACCAACTGATGTGATTTTCGTTAGGATAATCCAGCTTTAGTCCGAGTATCGTGGAGAGGCCCAAAAATGGTAGTAGATATCAATTCAAATGGTTATGACAGAACACCGATTCAGGTGGGCCCCACAAATTGGAAAGCGAATTGAAATTTGGAAGAATCCCATCAGTGCAAATAATGGGAGTGCACCACCAGATAAACGGTCCTGTCAGTGGCTTTGTGGGGGCCCACCTTGATGCATCTGTTCTATTTTGAAAGATCATTCTACGGCATGAGTTAAAAAAGAAAGCATATGGAAGGCTGAAGTGCACCACATCACCGGAAACAGTGGAGATGAACAACTACCGTTGAAAAACTCTCAAGGGTCACAGAAGTTTTGGATCGAGTTGATATTTATATTTTCCCTTCACTGAGGCCTATGTGAACTTTTGAACAGTTGAAAGCAAATAAACATCCAATTGCAACCGTGGGTTTCATTGTCACCACCGCTTCCTATGATTTAGTCTACTCAAGCCTTCCATCTGCATCTTTTTCGGGTTCATCATGCCTTGAAATGATCTGTCAGAATGGATGGACCGTGTGGATAAAACACATATATCACGGTGGGCCCACATAGGCCTTACAAGGACCGTCCGTCTCGAGCTATGTCGTGGTGGGGTAATACCCAATCCGCGTCGGGCTTTACAGGCGTGGCAATTGGTCTGGTTCAGCTCCAGGCAAGGTCAGCCCAAGCCAGACCCGTTTGGTAAACGGGTAAGAATTCCAGCCCAAGCCCGACCCCGACCAATTAGTCTGTAAGCCAACGTAACCCTACTAAAAATTCATGAAGCTCAAGCCCAACCCAATCAGACCCATTTATTTCCAATCGGGTAGGTCTCAACCGACCCGACCCGACCTATCACCTGCCACACTGGGCGCTGTGTTAGTGAATACATACAAACAAACCCACATCATGTGCATGTATCTATCCTAATCGATTTCATTCGTTTAAGGTTTTGGGCTTGAGACGGGACGGGTCGGGTCAGATCATCTGCTAAGCTCTAGGAACGGATCGGGTAGGGTAGGGTTCAACCCAAACACGCCCTATTACATGCGTCTACGACAATCCGGGGTACAGGACTTCTTAGCTAATGCATTAAGGAAGGAGAAAAAAAAAATTATTATTTTAATGTATGTTTTGGCTTTAAAAATAAAAAAAATAAAAATAAAAATAAAAATAAAAAAAATTTAAAAAAAAAAAAGAAGAAAAAGAAAACCATGTACCACAAGTAACGGTGAAGGCGGATGTAGGTGATCAATTCTCATCCTGGGCAATATTTACTAACCCGAACCCGACCCGACCCATTGCCACCCTACGTGCAAACCAGATAAGACCACCAATTAAGTTAGACCGCCAGACTACCATACCTTGGAGAAGCGGAGATCATGATGATCTTGGTAAAAAGATCAGGCCGGCTGATGGATGCCAGGGCACCGACGATCGCGGACACGGAGTGGCCCACCAAGATGCACGACTTCACGTGGAGCTCTTCCAGTATGGCGAGGAGATCATAGGCGTAGCCGTCGAGCGAGGAGTAGCGATCGAAGTCGAAGTAGTCGGGATTAGTAGTCCCGGCGCCCATGTTGTCGAACAGGATTACACGGTGATTGTCCACCAGATGGGGCACAAGGTGCTTCCACACCGATTGGTCCGTACCGAACCCGTGCGCGAGTACGATAATCTGTTCTCCCGCACCCAGCACCCGCACGTTGTGCGCTTCTTCTACGATGCCCATCTTGAGGAAGAGGTGTGAATGGGGAGCTTTTTGGTTGCGGGAGGAGCTTTTAAAAGAGGGACAGATAGGAGAAATTTACGACCGTGGACCCCAACTTTTATCCATTGGATATTCTTGGAACAATATAAACTTAACATACGCGCTTAGACCTCCTCGCATGGACGACAAATTCTAGGACGAAAATACCCCTCCTTTGGACGGAAACGGATTGGCTACTCCGTGCCACCCGCTAATGGCGGATCTTCGGTGGTCTGTGGGCCTCACCATGATGTATACTTTTCATCCATGCCTTCCTTATATTTTTTCAGGTCATTTTATGACCAAAAACGAGGTATATCCAAATCTCAAGTGTACCACATTACAGGAACAGTGTTGAATGAGCGTCAACCATTAAAAACCCAGGTGAGGCCCACTATGATGTTCGTGAGAAATCCTCCCCATCTAAGTTCATTCATAGGGTCACAAAGACCTGGATGATGAGGAAAAACAAATTTCATAATGATCCAAAACTTCTGTAACCCCTAAAAGGGTTTCAATGGTAGACATTCAATTCCCCACTGCATTTTACAATGTGGTCCACTTGATAGTTAGATCTGTCTTATTTTTCGTCTCAAGCCTTAATATGAGCTCGCCAAATAGATGGACGGTTTGGATATAACACAGACCTCGTGATGGAACCCACGGAAGCAACACAATAAAAAAAAAAAAAAAATT